>VXBX01001497.1:108740-159762 GCA_013400415.1 Scytalopus superciliaris | reverse complement strand
GGAGGGGGGCAGAAAGAACAGTGTGAAAGAACAGGCTGGGGGTGGAGGGAAGCACAGCCACTCTGGAGTTTGGGTTTTATAACCTCTGGGACACGGTCTGAGTGGTCTGGGGGAGCAGACGGGGGGGCTCACGTGGAAGGCTCTGTGTCCTTTGATGTGCAGGATGATGGTGCCCCCCTGGCAGGTGACACAGGGACAAGGAGGAGGGAGGGAAGAGCTGTGGCCGCTGCCAGAGGGAGGTGAAATAGCGGGAGGAGGACAGCAGAGGGTAGCAAATGCCTGGATTCCTCTGCCCATCAGTGGCACCCGAGAGCCCGAGGCTGCGGGATTGTTTTATTTCGGGGGGGAAAGGGCTGTCGTTCGTAGGAAGAAACTCGTCTCCCAAATTGCCAATGCACTTCCCAGAATTGAACAGGAACTATTGAACAGCTCCAATCTCTGATCTGTGTGAGCAGGGACAGCGCCCAGGGAAGGGCTGGAGCTGTGCCAGGGCAGGGTTTGGTGGGATCTCAGGGAAAGGTCCTTCCCCCAGAGGGAGGTGGGCACTGCCCAGGCTCCCCAGGGCAGTGGGCACGGCCCCGAGGCTGCCAGAGCTCCAGGAGGGTTTGGATGATGCTCTGAGGGACAGGGTGGGATTGTTGGGGTGTCTGTGCAGGGCCAGGGCTTGGGCTGGATGGTCCTTGGGGGTCCCTCCCAGCTCAGGATATTCTGGGATTCCATGATTCTAAATCGAAGCCTGTCTCTTGCTGTGGGTGTGAAGCTCTGCCTGACTTGAAAGCCTCGATTTCTCTGCTGGTGGGTCAATCCCTCCCAAAATCATCGCAAGAAGAAATAGTGGAGGACTTTGGTAGAATTTTGGAGACTGGTCCAGCCAGAAGTTTATTCATAAGTAAAGATACCCCTGAAGCCCCAACTTAAAGTTCCTTTCCTCATCGCTGGGTCTGCTGCAGCTGAGGAGCCCTCTGGGATGGCTCTGTCTGGGAGAGGGGACAGCCCCTGAGCAGGTTGCACAGTACCAACATCTCCACCACGTACCAGCAGCTGTCTCTGGACTCCAGACCTCCACAGGAGTCTTGCTGGGGGCTTCAGCCAGCCCTGACAGTCCTCAGTGTCCTACTGGCTTCAGCTGCCACCTTCTAAAGGGTTGGAATGCAGCTGGAGAAGCAGAGGAGACCAACCTGGGAGTGTGTTGGGGCAGTTTAGCAGAGATTTGAATGTCTGCTGCAAATTTGTCTCTGTGTCCACCAAATTTGGCTCTGGTGGTGATGCCATGATTATCTTCCACTGTGGCAATGCTTAATGAAGCACCTCGTGCCTCCCTCTCACCCTGATCCTCATTCCCAGTCCCATGTGAGGCTCTTGGTTGCACTGGAGGTGCAACTTCTGGGTCTGCTTAGTCAGGCTGGGTGGGATCCTGAGCAACCTGGTCTAGTGGATGGGGCTGGAACTGGGTGGTCTTTAAGACCAGGGAATACCTTTTGTTAGTGCAGCTGGGCAGCCAAAGCCATTTTTGGCTCAGTGCTGATCTTCTGAGCAGTGCAAAGCCAGAGAAACCAAAATGCACCCCGTGCCCCCCTGAGGATGCAGCCCATCCACGTCAGGCTCGGTGCTTCCCTCTGCCCTTCGAGCACAGGGGGGTGGCCCAGCTGCTGGCTCATGTCACCACATCAAATGGCATCCTTCATCTTCATGGCTGAGTGTGCCAGGCAATTCCCAGCCTCTGGCTGAGGGGGATTATGATTTTTTAAGTGGTGGAGAAGGGCCCAGAGCCCTGGGAGGGGAAACAACTGCAGCAGCTGCTCCTGGGTGGTGGCACTTGGGCTATCCCAGGGCTCTTCACAGAAAAGCTTTTCAATCCTCACTGAGTTGTTTTATGATGACTGGAGGTGTCTCTGCCAAGAGTGAAGGAGTGGAGCTTCCTCACTGAGGCTTATTGAGATAATCAGGTTTCAAGTTGGTGTCACCTGCCAAGAGAGGCTCTTGCAGAGCCACAAGAGCAGAATCTTCCCTGTTCATGGGTGGCACTCGAAGAGATCCCACTGCTCCTCACTGGGGTGAGTCTCCAGCACTGAAAGTGGCTTACAGGTGGGAGAGGAGCATCTGGGAGGAAAGCTCTTCCAGGCTGCTCCCATGACTACAAGGCTCTGCTTCAATCCATGGGGTCTGCTGTGTCAGGCACACGGAGCAGGAGGGAAGTCACCAACCAGAGAGCAACTGGGAGATGCATTTTGTGGCTCATACAATCCATATTTCCATTTAGGATTGAGATTTACCGTCCTGCCCTCCCTGCACAGGAACCCACAAGCCAAACACAACCCCTGGGCCTTGGGATACTGGGAAGTGGCATCTTGAAGCATCACTTGATGCAGGAAAATAACAGAGTGCGGGTGATTTTCAGAGCTGTTTCATGTGGTTAGTTGTTACTGATTTACACACGGCGTTTTACACCCCCCTGTTGTGAACATCAGGGCCAAGTATGAGCACTCAGAGGGTGTGACAGGGCTGGGAGCAGGTACTCAGAAATACTTTCTCTGCAGTTTTTGCTCTGAATTCAACCTAATATTGCAGAGCTTTCAGTTCTGTTTTAAAGACAGATACATCTCTTTTTTTCCCCCTTGAACAAAGGAAGAGATTTTCCCCTCGGTTTTGTATTTCTGAGTCATTCCACATTATAGCAAATCACTGGCAAAGTTGCTGTTATGGCTAAATGGTCACTTCAGATTTAAGTCTCTTTTCCAGCAGCTTTATACCTTTTTTAAAGCAAACAATTGCTCTTCTGGGATGAAAATTTCTCCTCATTTGGTCTCTGATGTCAAAATATTCTGGAACATGAGAAGAAAAATGGAGCAGAATCCCTGACACAGCTGATAACACCTTTTCCTTTCCAGCTGGTTTCCCCCATGCTGGTGGCTGAAGAAGCCATAGCTCCTCTAATTTCAGTTGTAATTAGGGGTAATTAAGCCTCTGTCTGAAAGGGAGAGCAAACAGAGCTCCAGTGGTTGGCAAACAGAGGGGGATGTTGGGGCTGTGGGCTGGGTTGCTTGCTCAGGGCTGGAAAGGGAGATTTTTCATCCCTGCTCTGCTGGAGGTGACCTGGATGAATCCACCCAAGTCCCTTGGCTGTATCTCAGTCCCTCCATCTACAGGATGGGGATAAGGACCCTTTTTGATGCCAAATCCTGTCCTTTGTGCCAGTACAAGGTGCAGCAACCCCCAGGGAGGTGGAGGGGAAGGCTTTGGCCCCAGCAGAGCAGGGAGGTGCAGGTGTCTGTGGTGTTGATGCCACCAGCTCTCAGATCTTCCTCTGTCCAAAGGAGGCCACGAAGGTGGGGAAGGGTCTGGAGGGGCCACATGAGGAGCAGCTGAGGGGACTTGGGGTGTTCAGCTGGAGAAGGGGAGACTGAAGGTCTTCAACTCTGTGTGAGCAGGGACAGCACCCAGGGAAGGGCTGGAGCTGTGCCAGGGCAGGGTTTGGTGGGATCTCAGGGAAAGGCCCTTCCCCCAGAGGGTGGTGGGCACTGCCCAGGCTCCCCAGGGCAGTGGGCACGGCCCCGAGGCTGCCAGAGCTGCAGGAGGGTTTGGGCAACGCTCTGAGGGACAGGGGGGGATTGTTGGGGTGTCTGTGCAGGGCCAGGGGTTGGGCTGGGTGGTGTTTTGGGGTCCCTCCCAGCTCAGGATATTCTATAATTCTATGATCTTCCCCCATGACACCCCCAGAGAGCACCCAAACCCTGGCTCCAGCCACAGCAGGGAGGTGATGGATCCATGCCAGCTGCAGGGGAACACCCAGAAGGTGCAGAGAACGTGGTGCAGCCCAGGGCCATCGAGTTGGACGTGGGCAGGAGTGGCAGAAGGTTTCCTAGCACAGAGAGGGCCAACACTCTCTGCATTTCCCTGGAGGAGCTGCTGGGGGGATCTGGGAGCAGTCTGGACTGTGCATCCACTTTCCCTTCTTAAAAACAGCCCTGGGGAGACAACCCCCACGTGCCTGGCACAGCAGGAGGGGGTAGAACATGTGTCTCTGACTGAGAGGAGACATCCTGGGATCACTGGGGACACGGATCTAGTAATTTCTTTCCTGACACCTGCATTTATATGAGACACTGTGGGGAAATGCAGAGGTGGGGAGGCAGGAGATGTGTCTCAGCTGGTGCAGGATTGCTCCCCGGAGGGAACTCTCTCACATGCTGTTTGGTGTAATTCTGAGCCTCCACAATGCTGGAGTTTCAAACTCTTCCCCATTTCCAGGCTGACACTCCTGCCCAGCCTTTCAGAGCAGCAGCTCAGCCACACTCCCTCCCAACTCTGTTCCCCCAGAAATATTTCCCTCCCTTCCTTGGCAGAGACATCCCTTGAGGTTTGGAAATGGCAATTATCTCCTGGAGCTGAGTCATCACAACTCCAGCTGGATCTCGATGAGCCTCCACGTGGAGGTTTTCCCTGCTCTCAGTTTTGAGCTCCACCCAGTGTGTCTGTAGCTGAGAGTAAGTAAAACTGTTGGTGTCCATCCATCCCCCCCAGGAGGGGGTTACACCATCCACACTCTTCCCTCCTGCACGGAATTGTTGAGTAACACCCTGCAGGTGTAGTAGAAACCACGATGCAGCACAGCAATGGGATCATTCCGAGGCTGAGTGCAGAACAGTTGGCCAGTTTGGCTGTTTGGGGTGTGTGGAAGCTCCAAATTAGGATGGGAGACTTTTCTCAAACTGGGAAACTAAAATGAAAGTAAAATTAAAGCAGGCTAAACTGTTCAGTGATTCGTGCCTTGGAACGTTTGCATATAAATAATTAGTTTATATTATCAACATTCATCACTTTTCGCCTCAAAGCAGCTGAAACCAAACACTTGCAGGGCTTTAAAGCTTTGCCAAATGTCTCCTCGAGGTGAGAAGGACATGGAAGAGCCACCAGGTGCTGAGAAAAGCTTCAGTTTAGAGGGAGAAACGCCACTCATGGAAAGAATGGGAAATAACAGATTTCCTGTGGAGCCACTGGTGGGAAATGGATCAAATCCGGCCTGGCAGGGAGGCACAAACTGCTGCTGTGGGGCCGCTTGGGGAGGATTTTGCTGCAGCTCCAGGATTACACCAGGGACATCCTTCAGCACCGCGGGAAGAACAGCTCCGGGTGAAGAGAGAAAGGTGGAGATGTTGGGATCGGTGGTGCTGATTTTCCTTGCTCTGTCTTTATTCACCAAGGGGATGTTCATTCTGGATCTGTGGAAAAGCACAAAGTGCACGGTGAGCAGCACTGAGGGGATGGCTCGGGGAGGGAAAGCAAAGCAGAGGAGAAAAACAAGCCCAGACACACCTTCCCAGAGAGCAGGACGTGTCCCTGCCCATGGTGGGAATGGGATGAGCTTTAAGGTCCCTTCCCACCCAAACCAGTCTGGGACACCCAGCTTGGGGTGTTTGGCTTTCCAGCCTCTCCCTGCTCATCCCAATGACCACACTGTCCATCTCAGGGGTGGGGTCAGAGGTGGGCAGGCAGGTGACAGTGGCACTTTGGGCTTTGGGGTCTTTCATGCCTGCTCTGCTGGGACATTTGGGGGGCCAGGGGAGCTCCCAGCAGCTGCCAAGTGTGTGGCACTTCAGCTTCTCTGTGGCTTGCTTACAGTTTTTGGCAAGAGTTTTCAGATGCCCAGGTGACCTACATTGTTACACCTTACAAGGAGCATCAGTGCTTTTAATTAGTGGGATGAGCACAGAGCAGGGAATGTCAGTTCATTCCCCACCACCAGGAGCACTCCTGGTTTCCATCAGACCACAGGGAAGAGGGATGAGCCCAACAGTGCTGAGTTAACGAGTCCCTGGAGGGCAACAGGGACCCTGCAGACCCCAGCCAAGCCCTTGGGGCTCTCTGGAGGGCAGCAGGTCCCTTTACAGGTCGCTGCAGGGTAACCTCTCCAAACCCATGCCTGGTTTCAGCATCTCACCTTCCAGCCATTAAATGTCTTGCAACAACTTTTCTCTGCTGGATAAAAAAAAGGTTTTCAGAGTCTGTCATTTTCCCCCTTGGAAGATGCTCATCTGCTGTGTGCAAGTCACCTCTTTATCTTCTCTGACAACTAAATTGTCTGAATCACAATGCCTGGAACCAAAGTACTTCTGCTCATGAGCACATGGAGGGACCCATCACTCTCCTGCACCTGATGAGCTCTCACAGGGACAAGGGGTGACAACAGATTCTTGATTCTTGGAGGCCACCTGTACCTTATTCCGAAGCCCTGCTTTGATGATCTTCCTTGGCTGCTTCTTCATTGAGGCCTGGGAGGTTTGTCAGCCCAGACAGAGCTGGAAGGGTTGGGGCAGATTGACCCTGGGCAGTGTGTAAGAGTCTTGTCTGCAAATAAAGTGAAAGTCAGGTAAAATATACAGTATTTTTGTGAACTTTGAGCATCTCCTGTTGTCAGTAGTTGTTACTGTTTTAAGTGGGTGACAGCAGCAGTGACTGTGACATGGCAGGTGGTGCCAGGCTGTCACTCCACAGAGAGCAGAAATGCTTTTGCTGGATGCTGCAGTCAGATCCTCTGTCCAAAACACTCCTTTTCTTCCCCCTTGAAAAGGAAAAATCCCAGTGGGTGACTGCTGATGCTGTGTGGGATGGGATTCATCCACAGGCTCCCCGGGGCAGTGGGCACAGCCCCAAACCTGCCAGAGCTCCAGGAGGGTTTGGACAGTGCTCTGAGGGACAGGGTGGGGTTGCTGGGGTGTCTGTGCAGGGCCAGCAGTTGGATTTTGATGATCCTTGTGAGTCCCTCCCAGCTCAGGATATTCCCTGAGTGTGTGGTGTCCCCAAACTCCTCTGCTGCCAGAGCAGAACCACTTAATGGACCTCTCCTGAGTTTTACCTCCACCCCAACAGCCACCAAACCAGGTCAGAGGAGCACAGAAGTGCCATGAACCTGCTGGGCAGGGATCCTTGGGATGTGGGACCCTCGGCATGTGGAGACCCTCAGGATGTGGAGACCCTTGGGATGTGGGGACCCTCAGGATGTGGGGACCCTCAGGATGTGGGGACCCTCAGGATGTGGGGACCCTCAGGATGTGGGGACCCTCAGGATGTGGGGACCCTCAGGATGTGGGGACCCTCAGGATGTGGGGACCCTCAGGATGTGGGGACCCTCAGGATGTGGGGACCCTCAGGATGTGGGGACCCTCAGGATGTGGGGACCCTCAGGATGTGGGGACCCTCGGGATGGGGGGACCCTACAGCTGAGGATGAGGGACACGATATCTCCCCAAATCCCCCTCCTTCCCTTAAAAGAAACACCCCATGCCCAAAGCTGTGCTCGCTGTGACCATCCCTGGGCTCCCATGCCCTGGAGAAGAGCCCAGCAGGGGCACACCCAGCTCTGGCTGACTTTTGCTCTCTTGGCATCCCCTTGCCAGGTGCTCTGAAGGCCTTTCCTGGCAGTTTGGCAGCGCAGCACAGCGAGACATCAGAAATGTCCCTGGGGTTTGGTTGGGGAGCTTTCATTTGAGCTGCTGCAGCTCGTGAGCACCTTGTCAGCCCCTTGCCAGGGGCTGATGGCTGCCAGGCTGCTTGTACACAGGGTATTTTTAGCTTGTAGACACCCAAAGGATGGCAAAACTGGCAGCTGAGATGTTTCCAGCGGGAATGAGAGGCAAACTCCCTCAGGGATATTTTCTCCCCGGAGAAGAGCGGTAGGAAAAATAATAACCCCCTCCTTGGAGGGTTTGTTTGCTAAAAGAAGAAGTTGAAATAACCTTCAGCTGAAAGTTTGCACTGCCAGTCCCATCCCCACGTTGCAACTGCTGGTGGTGGAGCAGCAGGAGCCCTGGACTCTGATAAGCAGCTGGACTCCAATGCCAGGAGTCAGCAGCAAAAAACCAACTTCAGGATCTTCCTTTTCTTGCCTGTTGTTGGTGAGATGAGGTGGAGGAGCAACAACCCCCCCTCCCACCAGGGCTGCTCCAAGTCACTGTCCTAGTTTAGCCCAGCAGAGCAGTCGTTGCTTTACAAGGATGTTCGAGGTAACTTCCTCCTGCCAACGTTTCTGGTGGTGGCTGAGAAGCTGCTGGAAGGGCGAAGACGTTTTGTGGCTCCGTGGGGATGGTTGTGCAGCTTTGCCAGCCCCTTTCTCACACCCATCAGCCCCCTTTGCTTCTCAGCTCGTGACTCACATCCAAACTGGAGCTGAAGATTTCAGAAGCTTGAGGGGAAAAAAACAGCTGAAAACTTTGGGTAAAGTTTGTGTTTATTTCTTTCCAGCAGAATCAATAAAGGCAGAGGAAGAGAGCCCTGTTATTGAAGAAAGCCTCACCTAATCTCAAGTCATTTTCAGTACATATTTGTAACTTCCTCCAGTAAATAATTGAATCCTCTTCAGTTTTCAGCCTGTCCTCAGGCAACCTGCTTGTGCTGCTGAACACCCCACTGCAGCAGGGTGGCAGTGGCAGTGCTGGGGAGGGGAGATGTGCAGTCACACCTCCCTGCTGCTAAAAAGCACCACAATTCCCATTCTGTAACACCACAAGAGGAGCAGGGTCTGCCTTCAAACTGCTTTTGGGGGTGGGTGAAAGACGAGGGCATGGGGAATGACAAGGGTGGGTGGCTGGGAGTGGGTCCTTGTCAGAATCCGAGCCAACCCTGATGGGGATGTGGAGTCCTTGGCTGTCTTATTTGGGGCAGTTTCTGTCTCTGAGTCCCAGCTGAGCCACGAGGAGCAGGGTGGGAGTGCAGATTCATCCTCATCCAGGCCAACAGTGACAGGAAGCTCTTTCCACCTTCTAACCTGCATGAAATGAGTTTGTTGGAGCTCAGTGACCCCTTAAATGAGCTCCTGGGCTGCGCACAAAGTGTCACTGGCCTTGCACAGCACAGGGTGATGGCCAGTGGGGACCAGCTGGGAGTACCAGGGTGTGCCCCGTGTGCCAGGGCTCTGTGCTCAGACCTGCCCCACAGCTGCTGGAAATGGTTCAACCAACCATCAGGGAGGGGAAAATACACCCAAAAACACCAAAGGAGAGAAACTGAGGACTGAAGGAAATAGAGTGCAACTAAAGCATCATCCCATGTGGAAGTGATTATAAAAATAGAGAATGGGTTGGGTGGGAAGGGACATAAAAGCCCACCCAGTGCCACCCCCTGCCATGGGCAAGGGCACCTCCCACCAGCCCAGGGTGCTCCAAGTCTCATCCAACCTGCCCTTGGGCACTTCCAGGGCTGGGGCAGCGACAGCTTCTCTGGGCACCCTGTGCCAGGGGTTGCCCACCCTCCCAGGGAGGAATTCCTTCCCGATATCCCATCTAACCCTGCCCTCTGGCAGTTTGAAGCCATCAATCCATCATTTTGAAGTCCTTGATCCATTCTTGTGCCTGCACATACGTGGACATTCCAGTCCTGGTGGGTTTTGTGCTCGTGATCCCTCCCTGGGGAGCTGGCTGGTCACTGGGGGAAATTCCCATCTCTCTCTCTCTCCCTTTATCCCTCTCTGTGGCTGCACAGGGTCGTGTCAAACTTGTCCTGCCCACCACAGACCTGATTTCTGGGTGTTGTGTGTGAGCAGGGGATGTTGAGAGCTGTAAATGCTGGTTTTTCATTCTTTGCTCTGGTGGGTGTTTGCCCACTCGCCCTCATTGCTGTCTGGTGGTGCAGGAGCAGAGCAAGCCAAGTGAAGGTTCATGGGCACAAAATGACTTAGAAGGGCTTGGCTGTGACAGCAGATTTGATATTGAAGAGGCACTTCCACTCTGTGTGTGTATTTTCTTAATGGAAAGCGATGAGCTGAATTGCTCCCATTGAATGAACTTCCCCTCACTGCAGAGACCTCTGCAAATAAAAACAAGGAGAGGCCCCAGATGTGGCTTTGATTTGGTGACCTTTTGCAGTGCCCTTGCACTCAAGGAAGCCAGACAGGTAGGTCATTCTTCATGTGCATCACAAAAATCCTCATTTCATGACCCATTCTGCCCTCACTTCATAACTGCTTCTCTCAGAAGTCCTGTTGTCCTGCACCAGAAATCCCCAAGGAAGGGGCAGGACAGATCTGGAGCTGCTGAGAATCAACTGCACCGTTGGCATCACCTGGGAAATTCTGATTTATTGCTGGGGTTTCCAGGAGTGCAGGAAAGCACCACACAAAACTTAAATGAAAGGTGAGTGCAGCAGTTTTAACAAGAAGCAGCTGCTCAACCACCTCCAGCTTTATTGCCAAGGCAGGGAAACAAAGCCCAGGCTCCTGCCATAAAGAGCCCAGTCCCATCAGCTGTTTGCTGTGAGCAGCTCTGGGACCACAGGAGGGTGTTTACATTTAAGCAATTGTTCAAGGGAGAGGGAAAAATTTGCAAAGCAAGGTTTTCAGTGAAACTTTACAGCTTTTTCTCTTGCTAAGCCCTGCCCGTGGCAGAGGATCTGTAAGGTCCCTTCCTACCCAAACTCCTCTGGGATTTTTGTGGTTCTAACGAGGAGGAAAATGTTAATTTTGAGCAGAGTCCCAGTAGCAGGACAGCAGGTGAACTGGACTGGAGTCAGTTCAGGGCCTTGGGGACCAGTTTTCCTGGGAGCAGCCTGATGGAGGGATCAGAACCACTTCCCACAGACAGAAACTCTTAGTTTGAACCCCTGTTAACCCACTTGGTGTGTCACTGGTGCACTCTCTTGTGCAGACTTCTCCACCAGTTCCTCTGGAGCCTCGTGGAGGAGCAGGCAGGGAGTAGGAATGACATGGACATGCAGTGATGCCCCGACCCTTGTGCAAAGTGCTGGAGAGCTGAGGTGTCAGGAGGAGAGCTCGTTGCCACGTTGGCTCCCCCCGGGCTTCTACCTGGTGCAGGATGGCAGGGCAGGGTGCTTGGCATCCACAGGCAGTGCCCAGCCCCATTCCTGGCTCCAGGGCTGAGCAGGGAGCAGCTTTCAGGGTGCTGCTCTTCAGCCTCCCATCCAGCTGCCCCCTCTGTCTCTCGGTTTGTGATTCATGAGCATCCCCTGCCCTCCTCCCCGTCGCTCTGTTACTGCCACCAAACTATCTCCACGCGTATTTGATTGATGTCAGAGGCAGGCTCAGGATCCTTCTGTTCCTGCTCCTCACCGTTTCCAGCAAGGGAAGAAAGATTGATTCTGTCTCTCTGAGTTATTACCCTGATGCCTGAAGGGCTATTAACACCGGGAGGGGGCTGCTGCTGCCATGCCGAGCCTCTGCAGCGCTGGCAGAGATGCTCCTGCATCACCTCCCTCCGGCAAACACCCACTCCTGCCCGGCTTTGGCATCGAGCTGCCCCACAAGCTCAGGTGCCCACGTCGTGGTCCTGCCCAAGAGAAGAGGATTCGCGTTGGAGCTCCTTCCCACCACGCAGCACATCGTCAGGGGGGGAAGGAAAGCACACTGAGGTGTCTTCCTCGTTCCCAGCTTCTTGTGGCTGAGGGAGTTTGGTGGGAATGAGGTGCTGTCTCTGTGGACTGACTGGCCCAATTGCCCTTCCAGAGGGTTACCTGGTCCCCTCATGCTCCGGCAGGTGCAGCAGGAGCTCCCTGGGACACCTTCCTGCCCTCCCCCACACCGACACACTGCATGACACCGATTTTATTAGGCAAAACTGAGCTTAACCCCTCTGGGAGGCTTTGCCCTCGGGAGAGCCGCTTTTCCTACTTGGGAAAACTCCGGTTTTCCATGAGAGCACACGAGCCAAGCCCCGGTCCCTCCGGGCTGCTCCTTCTGCCCACCCCTCGGAGCAGCCGAGCTCAACAGAGAGCAGCAGGCTCCTGTCAATTAGCCCGCAAGGCAATAACATCAGGTAGGATCTGGGTTAGGCGGGGATTTAGCCGAGATTAGCTGTGTTAACAACCCCCTTAATTCAGCCCCGCGGCAAATCCCCTCCGGCAGCGCTCGCCGGAGACAGCCCCGGGGTGGGAACGGGGTTTGGACACGGGTTGAGAGGCTTCGGAGCAAAGAGAGCTCTCCCTTCAGAGCCGCTTCCTGCCGCTAATGTTGTTTTGGGAAAAGGAGAGTCGAGCTCCCAGATTAAGCCCTAAGCGGGGCGGACTAACTGTTCCCGTGCTGGGGACTGCAGAGCCCCCGGGGGACAGATAAGGAGGGCAGTGCCAGGCTCGGCAGGTGATTCAGCCTCCAAACGGCACATTCTCACCGAGAAAGGAACACGCAGGGGCTTTTCAGAAGCACATTCTGTTGATTTTGGTGCTGAGCCCTCCCCAGAGGCAAATCCCACAGCTTTGAAATCAATTCCCAGTGAAATTCGCCGAATATTGGGAAACGAGCCAAGGCAGCTGTTTGGAGTCAAACACCTGCACATGTGGCTTTTTAAGTGTGGCTTTTTAAGCGTGGCTTGTCTGCAGTAAGATATTTTGGTGTAATTATTGAACAGCAGCCCTGCAAGCTCAGCCTGCCTCTGTCCAGCTGCTGGGGGGTGATGCCCCATCCCAGGAACCAGGGGATGTACCCAAGGCTACAGCATTCCAAGCACTGTCCTGTGGCAAAGGCATCCCTGTCTCCTTCCCATCAAAGCTCCTGAATTGATTTTAAATGCATTTTTTTAAATTGGACTTTAATGCAGTTTTAAATGGATTTTTTTTCTGCACTTAACACCTGTCCTAAATAAGGGCTTGGCTTACATTGGAGCTCTGTCTTCAAGTAGCACCTTCCTCTGGCCATGGAAAAATGGTGATTAAAAGTGGGAGAGTCCTGGCCATCTCAACCTTGGAAGCATCACTGGGTATTTACTGCTGTGGGATTCCTTAATGGGCCTTTGGGAGTGGAGGAAAAGGGGGAGAAGGAGTAAGAGAAGTAACAGGAGAACAGAAAGACTGGGAAAAATATTTGGGCTTGATGATCTAAAGGGTATTTTCCAGCCTAAATAATGCTATGATTCTATGGTTACTTGTGGACCCAATTGCAGTTTAATCCAATTTGTGAGCAGCTGGTGGGCTCTTTGTATCCTCAGTGAAAAATAAGTAATAGGGCACAAATTAAGTGGGAGCAGTTATTGTAATTAACACAGAAAGCACAGCCAGGGAAGCACAATCCTGCCAGAGAGCAAGATAAAGGTAAATTAAATCCCTTGCAACCTGCTGCTCACCTGTTGGGAAAGGATCTGGCACTGCAGGAAACACAGGTTTGGGGGTTGTAGCAGAGGAAGATTTTCCCTGGGTCTGTAACTGTGAACAAAGAATCAAAGGAGAGAAAAATGTGTAAGTCAGGTCTAAATCCAACCCCTGGAAGGGCCCAAGGCCAGGTTGGAGCACCCTGGGCTGGTGGGAGGTGTCCCTGCCCATGGAAAGGGGTCTTTAAGGTCCCTTCCAAACCAAACCCCCTGTGATTTTATGAATCTGTAAATGATTTGCATCCCATGCAGGACAGGGGCAGCAGGCCTGGGAAGGGCATTTCTCTGGTCACACTGGGATGACCAGTGGTCCTGCTCCTTCTCCCTCCTGCCTGAACAGTCTGGTTGAGCATGTTTTAAAGACAAACTTCATCTGTAAGGGATGGGATGATCTTTAGGGTCCCTTCCAAACCAAACCATTCTAAGTTTTTACAATCACTTATACGTGGGATGATGGTTTATTTGCAGTCTCTCTCTTCCAGTCCTCAGTTTCCATCCTTTAGGGCTGGCAAGGAGCAGGGGTAGTAAGTTAATAAATTCAGTAATTACTGGAGGAAGCTGAAGGTAGCAGTAAAATGTCCTTAGGATCATGCTCTGCATTCCGAGTCTGGCTTTCTGCTCCAGCTCCTATTTATCACCCAACTAAGAGGTGTTTTAATGCTCTGTCACACTCACCCAGATCTCTCTGCAGGCCAAGAAATCCTCCACCCATATAACATCAATTCCCAAATGGCTTTTCACAGGTTGGCTGTCAAGCAATGGCGTGGCTCCATTTGCAGATCCCTGTAATTTGTTATATTTAACGTGCTATTAAAGACCCTGCAGCCTCCCTGGCCTTCTCCTGCCTCAAGGAAGGGGAAAGCCAACACAAACCAGCCCAGCAAGAAACCCTCTGCTGTCCCCGGGGCAAACTGCAGGACCTGCTGCAGCTGCAAATCTTCTCAGCTGCCAGCAAAGTTGTCCTGCTTGAAGGAGGGGATTGTCCTGCTCTGCTCTGTGCTCGGGCAGCCTCACCTCGAGTTTTGGGGGCAGTTTTGGGCACAACGACATAAGGAAGAGATAAGGTTGTTAGGAAGTGTCCAAAGGGGGGACATGAAGGTAGTGAAAGGTCTGGAGGGGCCACAAGAGGAGCAGCTGAGGGCACTTGGGGGGTTCAGCTGGAGAAGAGGAGACTGAGGAGAGACCTCATTGGGGTCTGCAGCTCCATCTCTGCTCTGTGGGAGCAGGGACAGCACCCAGGGAAGGGCTGGAGCTGTGCCAGGGCAGGGTTTGGTGGGATCTCAGGGAAAGGCCCTTCCCCCAGAGGGTGGTGGGCACTGCCCAGGCTCCCCAGGGCAGTGGGCACGGCCCCGAGGCTGCCAGAGCTCCAGGAGGGTTTGGATGATGCTCTGAGGGACAGGGTGGGATTGTGGGGGTGTCTGTGCAGGGCCAGGGCTTGGGCTGGGTGGTCCTTGGGAGTCCCTTCCAACCCAGGATATTCCCTGATTTTGTGACTTCCAGTGACACTTCAGGATCATCCAGGAGCTGCAGGTCCCTTCCCACCCCACAGCAGGAGTGACCCAGGACACAGCAGAGCTGCCACCCCCGTGGGAAACCCCCTTTGCAACAAGAGGTGCAGGTGTAGGGCAGGAAAATGCTCCAGAGGAGAGCAGGATCAGCCTTGGATATCCCTCCAGCTTTCCCTCCATGGGTAAGAGGCTTCACCAGCAATTCCCCTTCAAGTGGAAGGAGCAAAAGGGAGTTTTCCAGGTGAGTTAAACCCCCTAATTTTGTAAGAAATGTAGTGGAAAGAGAAAGCCATTTAATAGAAAGAAAACAAGGCAATGGGGTCACACCCAGACCACCCTCCCAGTATTCCATATTTGCTGGAGAAATTCCTTTCATGGAAAGCAGCTCTGTGAGGAGAAACCCCTTGCACTCCTGGAGGGGCCTGTGAGCAAAGCTCACCTTGCACCTCCTTTGTGGTTCTGAGTAAATGAGGAGAAAAATCTCCCCAGCACTGAGATAATGATGTTCACTCGTTAATTTTCGATTAGAAGGCAATCAAACTTGCCAGCCCCACCACGGCCCGTTTCTTCATGCCATGCTCTGCATGCCCACCTTGGTGCCAACAGTGCCATGCATGTGATGCCCATCCTTTGCTTTCTTTTTACGGGAGAAGGATTGGAGGGAGGGGAAGGATCAAGGGACAAGGGTGTTTAAATCAAGTAATTTTTCATAGGGAAGGCAGAAATTGGGCACTTTGGGGCAGTGAATGACTGCAGAAAGGGAGAGGGAGGATCCAGGGAACTGGGATGTGCCAGGGAGCCTCAGCTCTACACCCTGCAGACAGAAGGGATGAAGGCACAACCCCCTCCCAGACTACATCTCTTCCAGGACTTGTTTAAAATTAAATCTTAAGTGAAAACCTTAAAAACGAAGAAGAGTTTCGAGGTTTGAAAATGCTCCTTGGAAATATTTTTCATGGTTTTGGTTCCAGGCCAAAACATCTTCAGTTTTCAGCAACTGAAAGCTGAAAGCTTTGCCAATAAAATAATGCTTGAGCTTTTGATCTTTCAGTGGCAGAGAAAAACAAGAAAGAAATAGGTACTTTATTAAAGAAGAAAACAGCAAGCAATCCCAAACTGGAAAGAAAAATATATGTATTTGACTGAGAGCTGTTGATGAGCCCTGATTAACTTTTGCCTTTACTGTAGGAACGAGATGATGGAAAAGAGAGAGAAACACCATCAGCTGGCCAGGGCATCAAAGGATATTATTGTACATTGCTATATGGTACATGAATATTATTGAACTGCTGGAAAAAAAAAAACAAAAACCACTCCTTTGGGTAAATGAAGCAGTGCAGATGCTTTTGAAAGTGCATCTCTTTGGAAACAGGAGGGGCTGTTGGATGGAGCGGGGAGAGCACGTGGAGCAGGAGGTATTAGGGACAAAACATGAGCCAAACTCCCAAGCCCACATTCATAAAAGCCCAGACATAAATACAGATGACAGGCATTGATTTTCCTTTGCGAGCTGAGTGCTTTCCCTTGGCTAATGAAATGCAGCCCCTTCCTTGGAGAGGGGTCACCGAGCCCTGCAGCCACCCAGCTTTAACTGGCTGGGAAAATAAAGAATGCTCCTCCGAGGGGAAATGCAGCTGCTCTGCCCAGGTCTGTGCCCGCTGGAAAAACGTCTCTGCCAGCCTGGAAATAGGAATTCAGACAACGGCATTTTGGGTTCTGAGCAGGGCTGGCACATGCCAGGGTGTGTAGGGCTTCTGGGGGAATTTGTCAGCCCTCCCTAAAATCCACAATGTCCTTCAAGCTTGACACGTTTTGCTGTGGTATTTCAAAATGTACATGATGTGGATCCCTCCCAGAAGACTCATTTGGGTGAAAATTTACTTCAAAGCCTTTTGTTTTGTTTTTGGACAGCTGCTCTTATCCACTGAGGAATTCCTAACCCCAAACCAGTCAGTGCTGGGGAAAGGGGGAGGGAAAGAAGTTCTTTACTTCACAGAGATGGGGCAGAAGATGTTGGGGGTGATGGGAGGGGTCACACCTAATGGGCCTGAGCCTCAAAATGGACTTGGAGGAACATCCTCAACCTCAAGGCCAGGTTGGGCAGAGCTTGGAGCCCCCTGGGCTGGTGGGAGGTGTCCCTGCCCATGGCAGGGGGTGGGATGGGTGGGCTTTGGGGTCCCTTCCACCCGAACCATTCTGATACCCCAAGTGGGCAGTTCCAGAGCGTGGCTTCTGTGGCCAAACCTGCCATATCAAGGCGGCTCTGCACCACCCCCTCTGCAGCAAAACCCGGCCCATCGCTGCCCATCCTGCCTCCCGTTTTAAGGAGCCCGTTACGCTGTTGATATACCGATTAAAATCCCGCTGCCTCCTGCAGGTTCCGCGCCCGCTCCTGCAGTGCCAGCGGCTCGGGGGCTGCCGAGGTGCCAAACGCTGCCGCAGCTGCCCGCTGTGCCATTAACATTCCTCTCACGGGCCGCAATCGCCCTCTCGGAGCGTGCTGGGAGCCCAGCCGGGTTTTTTCTCCGCAGTCGCTTTGCGGCGCTCGCTGTGAGCAGCTCGGGATGCTCTGGTGGTGCAGAGCTCGGCTGGGGCAAGGCTGTAAAGAACAGTGTCTGATGGACATTCCCCCCTCCTGTTTGTGGGTGATTATCCTCCTCCTGCCCGTGGTTTGCTACGATATATCTCATATTTACTATGCAGCGTGTCCCGGGAAGAGCCTGGTCCAGTCGCTTCCTCAAAGCATCTTCGCCTCCGGTAGATTCTGCTAAACAGGCTCTCCATCTCTCTGAAACTGTTACCTCTAAATCCAATTTCCCCCCCTTCCCAAGCACATGTTACTTTCCCAAACGCTCTTCCCCATCACGGGGCAGAGTTAAAGGCGTTTGGAGACAAACGTGCCCCGAGTGACTCCGCGCGGTGCCCATGGGGTGGGGACACGACTTTAAACTCATCGCAAGCCCCGAGAGGGTCTCTCAGTGCCTTGGAGGCCGCATTTGGAAACCAGGATTCCTGCCCCCCGCCTGATTCCAGCTGTGCCACTGGGGTTTATGCTACCAGCAAGCCAAGAGGCGCTAATTCCCGTCCGGAGAGGCGGGGATGGGCACGGAGCCCGCGGGGAAGGAGCCTGGTGTCTGTTCTCCTTGGGAAGGGGAGCTGTGGTTGGGAAAGTGTGAAATTTCCGGCTCGGTTTTGCTGTGCCCGGGGCAGGAGCAGCTGGAGGAGCCCGAGGGGGGGTTGTGAAGCACCTAGACTGGGAACACGGTGCAAAAGCCGCACCTCGCAACACCTGAGCGGGGTCAGGGCCTCCTCCAGCTCCTGTTTGCTCCTTCCAGGCAGGAAGAACCCGTTTCCTACCCTCTTGCCAAGCGTGCCCTCAGGGTGCACCCACTGCCTCTGGGTGCCAGCACAAGGGCAAGACCCCGAGGGACGCGGGCAGCATCCTTCACCTCGAGTGATCTGGACACACAGCCAGGCACCTCTGCCACCCAAACACACAACCCTGCCATGCGAGGGGTTTAATTTGCCTCGGGAAGAATCAAATAAGGCCTGAGGGGGCTATTCCTGCCGAGGGGTGGGAGCACACCTATCCAAGCCCACACCCGGAGGGTGCCAAGGGGATGCTCCCAGGCTGTGCTCTTTCAGAGCCACGGAGCACGGTGTCACTGCAGAGCAATTAGCTCCGCTTATCTCCCTTAGGTGTGCCATTAGTCTCCCATTAATGCAATTAGCGCCGCGGCGTCGCTCTGAGGGTGTAATTGGCAGCGAGGCAGCTGCAGCTCAGCCGCTTTGGGGGGTTATCCCAGCTCGGCTGGTGGGCACCTCCCCAAGCACTGGACGGGCTGGTTTTTGTGCGCAGCCCTGGCTGGGCACCCACACCTGCTCCTCGCTTGCTTCGATAAAAAGGATTTTCCCCACCCTCGAAACCCTCAGAGCTGTTTCAGGGAGGGGATGGGAGGTGTCCCAGCTGCTTCCCGGCATTGCGAGACGGGACGAGCTGGACTTTATCCTTATCGGGAGTCAGGGGGTCAGATCTGACCTTGGCTGGGTGCAGGTCCTTTCCAAAGCCTTTTATTCTCCGTTTCGGAGGTGACAGTTCATCCCTCTACTCGCTGTGCCCGGGGGGTGACGGTGGGCAGGGAGAGGCATTCCCTGGCCCCATCCCGCCTCGGCAGGATCTCAGCCCATGTCACAGCTGGGCTTTTGGCCAGACAGTCGGACAAACAGCCTGTTTGCTTTGCTGCACCACAGTCCCGACCCCACTGGCCTTTTGGGATGGCAGGGAAAGAGAAGGGCACGGGCTGTGGAGGGTCCATTTCCATCCTGCCCTCACCTTCCCGACCACGAGTGTGAAATCCCCCAGCCCTTCTCTGGAAAACCCAACACTCCTCTGGCCTCAGTGGTTGATGGCTGAGCAGAAGAAGCCGTGGCACGGTGGAGTTTCCCTGCCAGCCCTCGCTCCAGCGAGGACATTTGGCTTTGGGAGAGCTCCTGACAATCATGATTAACAGCCTCTTCATCTATTCACCGGTGATAAGCCATGGGAGCTCTGGGCCATTGCAGCTCGAAAATCAAGACGGTTTGAAAGAAGCAATTTTCTCCTCCCGCAGCCCGGTTAATTCTCTTTTAATTGCTTCCCATTTTGCACAGATTTCCCTCGATTGCCATGGCATTGACTCCACACTTCCTCCTCTCCAGCGGTGCTTGACTCACGCCTTGCTTTGCCAGGCTGGGATTTGTGATGGTTTGGGTTGGGCCAGAGCCTTCAAATCTCTCCATGCAATTCAGGGGGAACGTGCCTGAGGTGCAGCTTTTATAGGAGGAAAGTCTCTGAAGGCTGGGCTAGGCTTTGTTTGCCATTGGACAGGGTATGTGAGCACTGCTTTTGGAACAAACACAGGAATCATACACAGATGGGGAGTTTCAGTGGCAGCAAATACACCTTCTTTACCAAAAAACAACCAACCAAACTGAGTTTAGCGTTTAAACAAAAATACTTTACCCAGAGGTGAAAAGAGATGGATGAAGCTGATCTGAATTTAAAACCAAGGTGAGGCTTTGGCCCATTTTGGGGGTGAATTGGTATGCAAAGGCTACCACCAAGGAGGGGAGGGCTTAAATGTCCCCCCCACCACTGAGACACAGCAGCTGATGAGTTTTGGTAAGGAGTTGGAGACCATCACCCAGGAGGACTCCAGTTGTGTTGGGAGCACCTGATGCTGAGGGAGATGCACTTAGATCCAGCTTGTAATTTAGGTGTCAAGGTTCAACTCTGGCAGTGGGAAGCCCTTCCTCCTTGTCCTGTCACTCCAGGCCCTCATCCCAGCTCTCCTGGAGCCCCTTTAGGCACTGGAAAGGACTCCCAGGTCTCTCTGGATCCTTCTCTTCTCCAGGTGAGCCCCCCCAGCTCTCCCAGCCTGGCTCCAGAGCAGAGGGGCCCCCTGGGAGCATCTTTGTGGCCTCCTCTGGACTCTCTCCCACAGCTCCACATCCTGCCAGTGTTTTGGGGGAGTTGGAACAATTCTCCCTGTGTGGGAAGGTCTCTGGAATGAGCTTCACTGGGGAAAAAATCCAAACCTACTTTATGTGCTTAGTCAATCTGTGGTCTCTAAGCACATCCTAATCATATTAATGCATTAAAATAGAGCTCCCATTAGCCACCCAAATAATTTTCAGCAGAAAACATGAGCATTTCTATTACCGTGGCTTTGGGTTAGTGATGGAGGATCAGTCAAGCCTCCATCAAGATTGAACCGTTCTCCCCTGTAATCCGAGGCTTTTCCTGACTGTCTCCCTGCTTTCAAACCATCAGGCACAGTCACGCTGCTTTTCCCCGGCTTGGACTGAGCTCCTGCTTCAGTGTTTGCTGCATGTTTCATTTACACGTGATGTTCGTTCGCTGTTTGTGTCCCCTCCACGTCTCCGGCTCCTGCTGTGCCAACAATTGTTCCTCTGCAATCGGGATCGATGCAGGTGCTTAACCCGAGGCTTCCCTTTTGATCCCGTATTTCACACCCTCCCAGGCTTTTCCAGAGCCACTCTCCAGCATGAAGGGTCTCATCCAGCCTCCAACACCTCACCCAGCACCCCCAGAGCTGCAAGCACAGGACAGGAGACCCTCCTAGTTGCAACATCACTGGGTCATCTGCTCTTCCAAGGGCTGGTTTCATCCCAAACAAAGCTGACTCCCTGTTGGAAGCAGAGAGATGCTAACAGTCTCTGGCAGTCACAGGAGATCCTTTGGGACCGAGCCAGGAGCTCTGACACCTCGTGGTGGGGGCTCAGCACACAAAGCCCGAAGAGTTTGTGCTGGCTGAGCCGTGACAGGCCTGTCACCCACAGCCTGGGCTGGGAAGGGCAGCCAAGGACAGGTCCTTGATGTTTCCCCTCCGTGCAAACCGGGGAGGCAGCCAGGGAGCAGGAGAGGAGATGGACCTCTGCATCTCAAGAACTTGCCTCCAGTGTTGCTGGGGGAGGGAGGGAAGTTGTGACTCTCCTGCTGCACCCAAAATTAGGGGCTCCTGCTGAGAGGGGCTGGCTGGAAATGGGTGCTGCTTGGGGCAGACAGCAACTGTGTTTGAGGGGTGATTGGGTGGGTCAGGGTGGGGTGCTGGGGACATTCCCAGAGGAAAGGGAGGTTTTGGGCTGCTGAGGAGGGTCTTGAGCCCCCAGTCACACTGAGGTCTCCTGGAACAGCTCTCAGACCTGGAGGATGCTGTGCAGCAGAGCCCAATATCTCCCAATCCAACATGCCTCAGTTTCCCCTACACTCAGGAGGCTCAGCAACAGATTTGAGCAGCCTAAAACCAACAGTCTCCCATGGAAACTTGTGCCTGGCAGGGTTAGGATGTTTGCAAGGGGCTCTCAAGGTGCTGTGATGGGAGCAGGTGCTTGGGCACTGCAACTGTTTCCAAGCAAACCTGGGAAAGCTGGACAGCCCTTGGTGCACATTCCCATGGGCTGAGGGCTCCAGCTGGGAGGATGGATTTGGGTGTTGGTGGCCACAGTCAATTCTTGGCTGGGGGTTTAACCTCACCCTGCTCCTTGCAGGTGCCAACTCCACCTCTGCTGCCTTGGGGCTCCTCGAGGAGCCTTTTCTCCAGGGCTGAACAGAGGAGCTCTCTGATGGAACCACTTGTGTCCCTGAGCTTTAGTTTTCCTCCAAACTGGAAAAAAAGCCCTTTGAAATTTTCCTGAGGGTGGCAGAGAGCCACCTGTGTCTCGCTGCCACCTGCCCCTCTGGAAGGCATTTCACTGGGACTGCAGTGACAGATATCAGCGAGAGACTCGTGCTGGGGGAGAGCAGAGAAGGAGAGGGCGCTGGAATTAAAGGATGAAATATTTATTTGGGAGTTTGGCAGCGCTGGAAATGACAGCACATCACAGGCCAGAGGCATCTTGGGGTGGATAGTGCTGGAAGCCACACCTGAGCCCACTGGGCTGTAAAGGGCCGTGAGATTTCCTCTCCCTCCCCACCTCCCACCCCTGCCAGGGGCATTGGCAGCCTGGGAAGGTACACAGGGGGTTAAACATGCAGACAGAAATGTGGTGTCTGAGCCAGGATGGAGGGAGGGCAATGATAGTCCAGCTTGGCTTTGAATCCCATCTATAAACCCTCTGACTGAGGGCTGGTGCATCAGCCCATGGATCTGGGAGCTCCTGGCTCTGACAGGGGGATGTTTGCACAGGACAGCCTGGCTGGAAGGTGGGATGGAAGCTCAGCTCCTCCACAGGGGATTGGGATCATGAGCTTCCCTCTGCCTCCACTCAGGCTCTGGATGGCAGGTTTTCTCCTTGGTTTGCTGGGGTTGCAGCACAGGGCACTCAGGAACCCCACATTTTGACCCTGGGTCATAGGGCTGAGGCTGGGGAGCAACATCAGGCCTGGAGACAACCTGCATGGTGGGTTGGATGTGTTAATCAAATCAAATAAATAAAACTCCATCTCTGTGTGCTGGAGAGGCCCCTGAGTCTGTCTCATCCCACTGGGATATCCCACAGCACCACGAGGTCCCATCCTTGGGCTCCCACTTTGCTTTTCCCAGCCCTGAGAGGTGCCACAATAACATCAAGGGTTAACCCAGAACGATCTCAAGAGGCTCCAGCCTCGTCAAGAGCACAGGATTGGCAGGTCATTAATCTCAGAGTTCCTTGATAACTTAAAATACAATCATGTAATCAGCAGGAACCTGTAATTATTATTTATGTGCATGGTGCTTACTAAATTACGGCTCTCTCCAAGGCTCTGTGTGATGCACAAATTAATTCTGCATCAGAAGAGCTTGACCAGAAATCTGTTTGTGTCTGAATTTCACTTGTAAACATTGATGTATGAAATGAAATTCGAGTTTAATTGGCCCTCCCTCCTTCTCCAAAGCACATTACAGTTATATTCTGTTTTAGCTGAGCTGGTGAGGGGGGAATATTTGGAGGAGTTTCTCCAGCCCTGATGGTGGTACTTGCAGGGGAGACCCATGTGGGGTGGTCTTCACCCCCCATGATGTTGATACCTTCATGGAGAGCCACCTCCATGCTCTGGGCACGTGGATTTGGGCTGGAAAGGAGACAAAAGAGCCACCAGGTGCCTCTGGATCAGTGGGATGCTGATCCATGCCAGGATGGTCTTTTCCAGAAGACAAACATAGCCCAAAAGTCCTTGTGAGAGGAATCCAAGTAGGTTTAATCAAACAAGACTGAGAACACACACACTTCTCCAGCTACGGAAAGCAAAGTCACACCAGTCGGAGCAGACCACCAAGAGGAGAAGGGAAAACCAGTGATGTGAACACAGATGCTTCTGTTTGGGTTTCTTTCTTTGGTTTTTCAATTTCCAGCTTCTTTTCCACCAAAAATAGACCCCGGCTTTAGAAAAATCCAAATCGAACGTGGAACGCATCAGGTTTTTTTGGCAACATCACTCATAGGGATGATGAAAAAAGCTCCCCTTCTTCACATGCAGCAGATCTTTATCAGCTCCTGCCAGAACACCCAGTGGAGGAACCAAGACACAAATCTACTCCTGCAGAAAGTGGGTGTAGAGCTGGGACCTGCCACTTTCCCCATTGCAGAACTCTGGGGGTCTTTTCCCCACCCATATATTGGATCAGGGGCAGTTTCTGGGACTGTTGCTGATGGATGGACTTGTACAAAGCCTCAAACCCGCCCCATGTGCAGGGGATGGCCCTCACTGTGGTCACTCTCTTATACTGGGAGCTCTTGCTTCTCCCAGTGCATTACTGGAGGCAAATGGAGTATTTGTTTTGACATGCAGGGAGGAAATCAGAGTGGGAGGGAAATGTGAGGAATTCGCTTCAGACTACTGAATTTCTCAAATGTTTCAAGAAAGAACCCAGAGGTTTTTCCCTATGCCTCCCTTTAAGGAAAAAAACAGAGATTTTATTCCTTTCTGGTGGTGTATCCTGAGGAAATCAGAGTACTGTGAGTTCAAATCTCCCCAGGGCAGGAAACACTTATGCCTGTTCTTTATTGTGGGGAAACTGAGGCACAGAAGTGTGAAGAGGCTCACACCAGACCCTGTAGGGCCCCAGTGACAAAAATCCCTGGGATGCAGGAGCAGACTGGTCCCATAACCCTTCTGGCACGTGTCCCCTGCCCCTGGGACAGGGCAAATGTGGCTCTGAGGGCCTCCACTTGCCTGGACCCCTCTGCTCAGCTGCTTTCAGTGACCACGTGGATCAGGGCACGGAGGGTGGATCAGGGACAATCTGGAGTCCCCAGCACGGGGAAGGAGGGATGGGTGGAGGGAGGGAGGGAGGTGCTGCTCCTCCAAGGCACTTAACCCCAGCGTGGGGATGGTTTGGTCCCATCCCCTGCACAAGAGCAAGGAGCAGCTTTGGCACTGGGCACACCTGCACAGGTAACAGCAGGGCAGGAGAAAGGGGAGCAGAGCCACGGCGTGTCCCTGTGGTAGCTGCCTTTGGGGACCTCAGCCACTGCCTCTCCACAGGGCTCCCCCACCTTTCCACCCCCTGAGCAGGGACACAGAGCCACCCTGAGGGGCTTTGCAGAGCCCTGTGGATCCATCTGGGCTGGGCCACACCACACAGTGACCTCATTCTCGTGCCTCCCTCCAGACCAAGCCCTCTCTGTGTGGCTGTTCAGGGTCGCTGGGACCCATCCCTGCCCTCTGTGTGGTTCCCTCCCCGCTCCTCTACCCCCCATCCTTGGTGCCAGGATGAGAAGTGACCTGGTCAGACCAAGCAGCAGCTGCAGGACATCTGGAAACCCAGCACAGGGCAAGGGAAGGGCTCAAATAACCCCAGGGCTCCAATTAGCCCAGTGGTACAAAAACACAGCCACAAAAAGCAATATCCATGATGAGCCCAGGGCTCTCCCTCCATCCCCTGCCCACACAGAGGACTTTGGCCCCTCCAGAGGGTTTTCCCACACCAGCAGCATCCCAGCACGTGCTCCCTGGCAGGCTGACCCACCTTGCCAGGGATTAGCCCCAGAAGGTGTCCCAACAACGTCCTGGTGTCCCATCACCCCAAAGCAGTGACAAACTCAAGAGAGGCGGCGACACGGGGCACCGTGCCCAGGACGGAGAGGGCAGGGAGGCTGCTGCAACCTCTCCAGCTTCCACCCTGGCAGGTCCCACCGCTGCCAGGGAGGTGACCAAGCAGCCTCTGAGCTGTCCTGTCCTCCAGGTCTGGCGTAGCAGGTGGGGCGGGAGTTGTGCAGGTGGCTCCCCTGTGCCGTGCCACCCCGGGGGTGCCACACGAGGGGGGCACCGCGTCCCCCGTGCCGTACAGGACGTCTCCTGGCTCACACAGCCGTGGACTGCTTGATGCTGTGGAAGCTGACACGGGTCGGGGAGGTGGGGATGGACATGGCCCTGGCCACGCGGGCACGGATGGAGTGCTTGTCCTGCCAGCGGTGCCACCGCTTCCTCACGGCCGAGCGTACCTGGGCAGGGGGGGCACGGGGACATTCAGTCACCACACAGACATGCTCGGCTCTGCAGAGCCACCAGCCCACCAGAAATGCTGCTAAAACCCTGCCCAGCCCCACCCGGGGGGTCCCTGGAGCTCCTGTCACCTGGGAGGACCATCTGTTCTCAGGGGTGGATTTTCCTCCTCCAAAGGCCAAGAGCCCGAGAGTTGCCATTCCCATCTGTGCCTGGAGGTGAAGCACTGGCTCAGGTCACCTCCAGCTGGGGAGGTTGGGGACCTGCACCCTCCAAACCCCGTGCAGTGGCAGAGCCTCGGGCTGAGCGTGTGTCTGCTTGCAAGGAAGGGTGGAGACCCCCCCCAAGGACCCCCCAGTGCTCACCTCGCTGTTCAGGAAGCAGTAGAAGACAGAGACAAAGAAGCCCTGGAAGGAGACAAACAGCAGAGTCACACCCAGCAGGGTTGGGAGCTTTGGAGCAGCCCTGGGGTTTGGGCACAAATTGGGTGAGGCATCAACTCCATGAGCTCCTCCACATCCCTTGGTGAGGGCACTGGGAGGAAAGGCAGTGCTGAGGACCATACCTGGAAAGATTCCAGAAAGGAGTTGAAGTAGATGAAGACTATCCTGGAGATCTCATCCTCCCCCGGGTTGACAAAGAACAGCATGTAGGTGATGCCCAGCAGGGGCAGCAGCACCAGCGTGGCCTTGACTGCTTTCCTGGGGGGGGGAAATAGGGATGTGAGCCCTGGGCATGAGGAGTGTTCCCATCCCACTCGCAGCAGGAGCAGAGCCGGGACTGGCATGGCTGGCACTGGCAAAGCAGGGAAGGAGGGAGCAAAGCTGGGCTGTTTTCCAGTGCAATCCCCAAGGCCCTGGGCTGGTTTGAGCACTGGGACCTGCTGTGCTTCTCCAGCCAGGAAAGGGCAGTGCAGAGCAGAGCCTGACCTTGAGCTGGCGTGAAATGATTGCTTGGCTGATCTACGGCTCAATTAAAAAGGAATTAAGGAGGGCATAATAATTCACACCCTTCAACATGGGTTTATGAAAACCTTATCTCAGGTAATTAATTTGATGTCTTTACTTGATGAGATTACAAGTGTGGTTTGTGAAAAGGCGAAGTGCTGATACAGGGAGCGTGGGAGGGACCAGGGCTTGGCATCTCCTTCCTTTGGATCAGGGGACCAGGACAATGCCAAGTCATCACTTTGTGCTTAAAGATCCTGCTAATGGACAGATTCCAAGAGCAGCTGAAGACAGGGAAGGTCAGCCCTGGTGGGGCTGGGCAGGGTCTGGGACCTGTGTTGCATCCCAGCCCTGGAGCAGAGCACAGCCCCTGACACAAACTGATGACCTGGAGAAACTGGAGGTAACAGGCCAGGAGCATCTTCAGGCTGGAAAACTATGGGAAAGCACATCCTGCTCATGGCACCAGAAAGGCGGTTTTTTAATCAAAAAACATCATCTAAGGTGAGCAGGAGCCCTCCAGGGCTGTCCCTTCCTGATTTCAGCAGGACTGCACAGTTTATAACCTACCAAACCCTCCAAGTTTTCATGTCCCACAAAATGCACTCCTGCCCAAAGGTGAAAAACCTTCCCTGCCAAAATCAGGCAAATACCAAAAAACTGCTGACCGAGGCCAACCAGCCTTTCCCAACAACCTTTATCTTTCCTCACCCCAAGCTCAACTGTCCCTCCCAGCTCAAGAGGGAGGAGGAAAGCTGGTGTTTCCTGATAACAGAACCAGCAATGTTCCATTCTCAGCTGAAAGAGCCACCCTCCACCCCCAACCTGCTTCTCCTGGCCCAGCACACAGTGAGATCCCCCAGTTCCTGCCCACAAAATGATCCAGAGAGAAGCACTGATGAAGACCAAGGTGTCTTCTCCTCTTCCAGGTACTTTGCAGAGCTGCTCTGACCACACACACCTCCCAAGTTGTCTGCAAACCATGCCCCAGCAGGGAAGGAAGGGTTAAATCCTCCTGCCTCGTGCTGTGGGAGTGCTGTCTCCTCCTTCACGAGGAGCTGTTGGGGTGGCATCGATTCCTCACTCCTTCCTCAGCCTTTGCTTTGCTGTCAAGCAGTGATTCAATTCTCACCTCCGTGCCAGGATTTGCAGCTCCGAGCCTGGAGAGCTCATCAGGTCCCACCAGAAGAGGCTTTTGCAAAGGGACTCAAATCCCAAGGGTTTCCTTCCAAGGCAGTCCAGCCATCCATGTTGTCCATCACAAGGCTCTCACTGGCCAGGGTTTTTGAACAACCCCAGATCTAACAGTTTTGTGCCTCCAAAGAACATTTGAGGTGCTCTTAGATGTCTCTCCATCACTTTCCTAGCTGCCTGATCTTCCCTAAGCATGGGGGGAGCCAGGTCTTCCTGCAGGGTTGTCCATGCTCTTACCTGTACTGGATTGTCTCTGACGTGGTTGAAGCTCGGAGCTTTGTCATGAGGATTCGGACGATGTTGAACAGAAAGATGAAGTTGATCTGGAAGGAAAGTGGGTCACTGGTTGGTGTCTGCTCCCCCAGCATTTCCTCAGCCATGAGCTCTGCCAGGGGAAATGGGATTGTTTCCTCCTGAACATCATCTACTGCCTTCCCTGTCCTGTCCCACTGCATCTGCATTTATTGGTTTTAAAGCACTTCAATAAGATTCAGGAGTTGGGTCAAGGGATCAGGGACATGCCGGGAGATTGGCAAGGGAAGACAAGTGTTAGAAGAAGGGCTGAAGGCGAAAAAGTTGGAGGGGGAGGAGCAATACAAGTACCCAGGAGCTGCTTGGCTGCTCTCCCACTGCAGAATCACCAACTAGGGCACGGGAAGGCAGCCCTGGAGCTGAGCACAAGTGACATTTATTAGCACTGGCCTGGCTACCTGACGGGCTGGGGAATGGGAAGCTGGATCAATTATTCCAGGAGGCTGGTGACTAGTCCTCCCTTGGGTTTTTTCAGCACTGGGCAAGCAGGGAGGAATAGTTTTGGGACCTTGTGCACTGCCAACACAGGATGGACCCCCAGGTTGTGACTCTGCCACCGCTGCTCTTCTCTGTCCCTTCGCAGAAGGGCAAAGTCCCACCAAACTGTGCTCCTGGTTCCAGCACCACTGCTCAGCCAGGAGCAGAGAGAGGTGGATCAGGGAATGGAGCTGAGGTTCCCAGGCTTCTTCAAGTGCTTGGAAAAGCACCCAAACAGTGCCAGGGCAGAGATGGAGTGACTTACTGAGGCATGTGGGACATCCCTGTCACGGTGAGGTCTCCTGGCACATTTGCCATCCATACCAAGGCCAGGTTTGCTCAGGGCACAGTCTGGGTGAGGGGCAGTGCTGCTGTGGGGCAGCAGAACCCAGAGCAGAGCGAAGCCAAAGGAGGGAGTGAGACCCTTTCAGGAGCAGCCATACCCCACCTGCAGATGGAAGGAGGCTTATTTAGCAAGGGAGGTCACTTTGCTCTTACCAGGAGCACCAGGATCATGGGGCCTTGGTAAATGTAGTCGGTGTAAACTCCTGCTCGCTTCCCAAACCAGCACCTGCAAGACAAGGCAGTGTTGGGGCCAGGCCTGCCATGGGAGTGACCTGGAGTCACTGCTGGCCTTACCCTGCTCTGCAAATCACAGCTCCAAGTAGCCACTCTGGAATGGTTTCCCCAGGAACCCAGGGCAAGGAGGTGCACCAAGGCTTGTAGGGGTTGTAGTGGGGCCCATATGGATGTGGGAACTGGTTATTGTAGGATAAGCAGGGTGGACCTCTTCATGAAGGAGGGGATTGTCCTTCTCTGCTGCACTGAGAGTTCTCAGGGCAGTTTTGGGCACCACAGTATAATAAAGATCTAAAACTATTAAAGTAGGAACATGAAGATGGGAAAGGGTCTATAAGGGCCACACGAGGAGCAGCTGAGATCACCTGGCTTGTTTAGCTGGAGAAGAGGAGACTGAATAGGAGAGTCATCAGGGTCTGCAGCTCTGATCTCTGCTCTGTGTGAGCAGGGACAGCACCCAGGGAAGGGCTGGGGCTGTGCCAGGGCAGGGTCAGGTGGCATCTCAGGGAAAGGCCCTTCCCCCAGAGGGTGGTGGGCACTGCCCAGGCTCCCCAGGGCAGTGGGCACAGCCCCGAGGCTGCCAGAGCTGCAGGAGGGTTTGGGCAACGCTCTCTGGGACAGGGTGGGATTGTTGGGGTGTCTGTGCAGTGCCAGGAGTTGGACTGGATGGTCCTTGTGGATCCCTCCCAGCTCAGGATATTCCATGATGCTATGACCTTGCACACGTCTGGGTTGACTCTCTGGGTCCCTGTCCTGGGAGCACCTTGTTGGGGTTGTTAAATCAGTGCTGTGCCTGCGTGAGTAGCACAGGGCTGCTGAAACCAGGGAGGAGAAAAGCAGCTCTGGAAAACAGGACATCATCTCAATGGGCTCCTTTTAACCTCCCAGCCCGAGGGATGAACTCTCAGGTGCCTGTTAAGACTTTCATTTGCAGGTGTCTGTGAAAATGGCCCGGGGGGAGGGGGGGTAGTTCAGGTCTCTGCTGGTTAAATCCCAGCTCCATTTAGCAAACCTATTGCAGGAATCCTTTTCCCCTTAAAAAAAAAAGAAATCTCATTTGCCTTTTGAGGAGAAACAAGCAAGGGCAGGGTGGCAGAGAGAGGAAAGGTGGGATAAAGGAAAGAATGGAAGAATATTATCCTTTTTTCATCCCTGGCACAACTGAACTCTGGGGATTTGGGATAGAAAAGGGAATGGGGAGAGGAAAGCAATCAGGCTCACTTCTCATTGTCGTAGTAGAGCTTCCCAATGGCCCAGGCAACGATGATGGGAAAGGGGATACCTGCGGGGGAACACACAGGTGAGTCTCGGGGGGGCAACACCACCCCAAAACCCCACCGTGACGGGGCTTTTCTCACACACAAACCACTCCATGGGATGGCGTGTCCGTGCAAACCCCACCCTCCTGGCAGCTGTTTGGGGGCAGGGGATGGAGGGGGCACCACCCACCAGCAAACCCTGCGTGAAGGGGGCTCCTGCTACTCACACCAGCCGATGCAGATGAACATCCACTTGCGGAGCTTGTCGGTGGAGTAGGTGAGGACGATGGCCGTGTGCAGGTAACAGCCCTCCCCAAACATCCAGAAGAAGTTGGTGACGTGGAAGTAATTGTAGGCAGCAGTGACCAGGCGGCACCACACCTGCCAGGAGGAGACGTGGGGCCTGTAGAGCTCCGGGTTATGGTGGTGAAACAACGCACAGACCTCGGCGAAGCAACCGAGCCCGCGTTTCTCGCACGCCTGGGTTGTCCACCTCAAGTTGCTTCTGTAGCCACATCTTAGTGGCTTCAAAGTGCCAGAGGGCAGGGATAGGTGGGATATTGGGAAGGAATTCTTCACTGGGAGTTTGGGGAGGGACTGGGATTGATTTCCCAGAGAAGCTGTGGCTGCCCCTGGATCCCTGGGAGTGTCCAAGGCCAGGTTGGACGGGGCTTGGAGCAACCTGGAAGGTGTCCCTGCCCACGGCAGGGGGGCTTGAACTAGATGATTCTTAAAGTCCCTTCCAAAGTCAATTCTGGGATGTCAGGATCCTCACACTCCCCACACAGCCCAGCTGCTCAGGACTGGGCTCAGCCCAGCAGAGCTGCACCTACCACGTTGCTCTCGTGCACCTCGGGGTTCATGGTGAGCTGCACCACGAACCACGTGGCGTTTCGGAGGATGAAGGCTGTGATCAAATTCCAGTGGATGATGTTCCTCAGGCACCGGATGCTCCTGGAGAGGGGTGGAATGAGGCACCATCAGAGCACAGGGGCTGGGAGACAGGGCTGTTTGTGGAGCTGAGTGTCTTTGGGGGGACCCCAAGGGTGGCCTGATGGGGCCATGCCCTGGGTGGGGTGGGCAGGAGGTGGAAGGCACCAAGGAGCACCCTCTGCCTCCATAAGCAGGTGCTTTCAGAAAGCAGCAGGAGGAGAACAACCCTGAGATGGGCATGATCTTTCTGAGATGCCACAACAGCAGTGGCCATGGGGGAGGGTATGGCAAACCCAGATCCCTGATGAAGTGACCTCTCTGGGCTCGCCCCCCCAGCAGGGACACGGTTGTGTCACTCACCTCAGGCGCATGAAGAGGACAAAGGCCACCAGGAGGGCCCCCAGCGAGACACAGTGCCCCAGGTAGTTGATGATGACAGCAATGTGGTAGTGCAGCTTGCTCTTCTTCTATGGGGGGACACGGGCAGGGGTCAGCAGCAGCCACGATGCCACCACAAACCCACCTCCCCCACCACGGCACCTCCAGAGCTGCACCCCAAACTTTGGGCCCTGGGGCAGGATGGGGGGCTGGCAGGAGATGGGGCTGATGTGAACAGAGCAGCCACCAGCCTGGCTTTACATGCCACTCCTACCAGGGCAGCTCAGAGCTGCTGCCCCAACATCACCCCTGCCAGTGGTGGGACATCCCCAACCCTCCTCCGGGGAAACCCTGCTGGAACTCAGCTGGGCTCCTGCAATCTGCTATCTCAGTTCATCCCCATCTGCCCTGGGGGCAGCTGAGCGGCTGGGATGGATTTCGGCAGAGGGAAGGTGTGAGTGATAATTAAATTAATTGATCACTCCTGCTGTTAGGCACTCATCCAACCTGTGAATTAGCAATTAACTGAGTGAGAAAACCATTCCTGGCAAAAGTCATCAGCATCTTAAATACCAGAGGTGGCATCAACTGCAAATGACCAACCCATATCTCTTCTCTGCTCCGAAGGGTGGCTCGAATGCTCAGGGGCTTGTAATTCCCGATCCCCATTTTTTATACCTTTCAGCTTCCTAAACATCTCCTTTGTTTCTCTGCCAGCAGGGAAGGATGGGGTTTGCCCTGAGTGCTGTGCCAGGAGAGTGGTGGAGCTGGAGGACTTGCTGATCTGTACCCTGGGGACCTCATACTGCCAATTCCTTTGGATTACTGATGGGGGAGGAAACAGGTATGGCTTTATTTCCCACAGGGCATCAAATGCAAATGAAAAAGGGGGTCACAATTGCCACGTGCGACCCCAGATCTGGGATGCTGCTGCACACCCAGCCCACAGCTCCCATGGGCCATTCCTGACCTGGATCCTGCTGCCTTCCCAAACTCCATCACCATCTGTCCCTCATCCTTGTGCTGAGAGCCAAAGAGGGACCCCCCAAGTCCTACCTCTTCGCTGAGGATCTCCTGGCACTGGGAGTAGTTGACCCGCGCTGCCCAGCTCCCGTTGGCGAGGCACTCCCTGTAGCCATTGTCTGGAAGAGAGGGTACCCATGCCAGGGTTACCAGAGCGTGGGGATGGGCACAAGGGTGTGCCCTGACTCTTGTCACTGCCATCGGGACAGTGACACCTCAGCTGCTGCTTTGGTGGCAACTGCAGAACCAAAATCCTTGGAATGTTTCAGACCCTCCCAAGCTCTGCCCCCCAACAATTCCCCCCACCAGTGGGAGCAGCAGGAGTTTAGCTCTGCTTTCCCCTCCTCTCTGCTGGTTGCTGGGGTGACCATGTGCCATCCTGTGAGTGAACTTTCACTTCTCCCCCTGCATTAGGAGCTTTTTGCCTCCTGGTGAGGACAGTGAGGGGCAAGGCTGATTGGGAAGAGTCTGTGATTGGTGGGAGCAGTGGGGTGATGGCAGAGGAGAGACCCTGAGTCTCACTGGGGTGATGGGATGGGACAGGGATGGGAAGGGTTTGGAAGCAGGCACAGGTAGGGAATAGTGCCCAGAGACTCCTGCAATGGCAGGAGAGGCACCCAAAGCAGGAGCTGTGTGTGTGCCTTCCTCCACTGCTGCACCACATGTGGGAAGGGACAAATGATGTTTTTCCTGAGAAACAAGACATTTATTTCATCAAAAGCAGCGCTTGGGTGGCCAGAAACTCAAACCTGTGCTAGAAATGGCTTTGGGCACTTTTCATGTGCCTTCACTTCATCCCCTGCTCGCAGCACGTCATTGGCAGTGACAGCGCAGCCACCCGTGCCAGGAGGGGATGAGCTGCAAGGTCCCCCAGCCCTTGCTCAGCTGGGGGCTGCAGACCCCCCTGTTCCACCCCCAATGGCAGGGCAGGCTCACTCCCCATCCCTTGTCCCCAAGGTGGGGACAGCAGCCCTGTCCTCCTTCCAGGAGGACCTGCTGTGAAACCACCTTCCCTAAAATCCGGGCTCTGAGGGGCTGTGGGTGATGGATCCCCCAGAGCCCCTCAAAGAGCTCTGCACCCAGAGATGTCTTGCCCCTTGTGCCCCCCATCCCTCTCCCAGCCCATCCCCAGGGGTGCTGCCCCTCTTACTCGTGGTGTTGTACCGCACCCCGTAGAAATACTCGGGGCAGGGCCGGGCCACCAACTGTCCCACGGCGCTGCGGGGCCAGCACGTCCCGATCAGATCCACCGAGGCATTGCACTGGGGACCTGGGGGAACAAGGGCAGAGCCTTACTGGGGCTCTCTGGGCCACCAAGGGTCACCTCCAGGCTGTTGGAGGGTCAGGATTTGCCCAGAGAGCTGGGGCTGCAGTGCTGGATGAGCAGATGAGCTCAGCCCCCAAGAACACCCTCATGGCCAACACCAAAATGGGGTCTATGCCAAGAACCCCAAGAGCTGGTTGATCCATCCTGGTCTTGTCTGAATACCCAGATCAAGCCTAGTTTTAGGCCTGGCTTTCCAAGCTTGGGGTTCCCTGGCTCTGGTCTTGCAGCCCCACTCCATCCTTCAACCATGACTTGGCCACACCAGCCAACAAGCCACAGTGGTGACCCCAGGCTGGGTCTGGTGTGCTGCTCCAACACACCTCCTGCCTGCAAAACCTCCTTCCCAGCCATTCCCATTGATCTCTTCCAGCCTTTCCCGGGAAAAAAAAAAACCCTCCAAAATGTGCTGCTTCTATTTCAGCTTTCAAGAAGGACTTGTGTGCTTTTCCCAGCTACACGAGTGTGCTAACGTAGGCATTAGGTAGGCCAGATTGCAGGCTTTTTTATGTATAATTTGTGTATATTTAGAACAACATGTACTGTAGCTAAATATGTCCCAGCTCCATCTCCCAGCGAGGCAGGAAGCACAATGGCTGTAATATCCATATAATGTGATCCCAGACAAGCAGCAGATGGATGGGCAGGAGACACTGGAAGGGGCAGAGTTCAGTCCAAACCACTCCCGGGTACCAGGGCTGGCACAGGGACAGGAATTGCCATTTCCTGAGACAAAACATCCCAATCCACAGCTCCTTGGGTGGAAGAGCACAGCATCTCCTCACACACACACACCCCCCCTCCCCTGGATTTGTGGTTGCTGTTTGAATGCCTTTCCTGGAAATTCCTATGGATGGAGCTGGTTAAAGAGTGACCAAAATAAAAAACTGCAACAAACCCCAACAACAACCAAAAAAATACTGTGTTTTTAAGGTTTTTATAGAGGAATATTTGTTTTCATTGATTATCTGAAAAATTCCTATTTTGGGACATTCTCAGGGCAAATTTTCAGGGTTTTCCTCAAACATCTTAGCAAGGGGAAACAACTTCCAAGCATGTGAGACAGGGAAGCAGCAGCGTGGTGAGCGTTCCCTTCTGCCTCCCAGAGCTTGTAGGGAGAAATTAATTTTAACAATGACCTTTGCTTTTAGCTTTGCTAATGTGTAGGGTTGCTGTGGCAACGTCCCCTTTAACTTAACTGTTTTAAGCCTCTATTTCATAGGAAACAAGGTGCCCTTAATCACGTGTGTCTGTGCCTTTTGCATCCATTTGCATTTATTGAGCTCTTTCCTTGTTTGGACCCAAATGTGACAGAGAAACGGAGGGTCACAGAAAAAAAGAAGCCCCTGTTTAAAATTTGATGATTATATTCAGCCATGTATCATAAAAAACGACCAGTAATTGCTTCAATTAAGGATAAAGTGAAATTGGGAGTGCTCTCCCTGTGAGCCACCCAGGTGAGGAGCTGCGTGAATGTCTGGCGTGGGAAATGCTTCCCTTGGAAAAACCCAGCCCAGGGAAATGGGGATTGCACGGTGTTAATGGCCAGGGCAGCTCATGCAACCATCAAACCCCCACCCTGGGACTGGGGGGGGGGGCTGAGCATCAAATCCATTCTCTCCACATCCCCTCGTGCCTCAGTTTCCCTCCTGCATCCCAAGGGTTGTGCTGAGGCACAGACAGCGACTGCTCGGGGAGGAGAGGCAGTAATTAAAAGTCAGCAGGGCCAGAGAGCAGCAATGATGATGCTCTCCCATCAGTGAAACAAAGCAATGAATGACCAATATTTGTTTTCATTGGTCATCTGAAAAATTCTTGTTTTGGGACGTTCTCAGAGCAAATTTTCAGTGTTTTCCTCGAAATGTCTTTACCTCTGTGAAAATGGGGTGGCCAGGCAGAGGTGGCATCATGCTGTGACACATCTGCTCAAGTTTGGGTTTAATATCTCCACCTTTCTCCTATCTCCACTTGATTGGCACTGTCAGGGCACCCACCCAGCAGAGGGGTCCCCAGCGAGGGGATCCCACCAGTCCCACCACACTGAGCATGGAGAAACATCACCAGCTCAAGCCCCTCCTCATCCCGTGGGTCAGGGCTGTGTTGTGGGGTGGCACTTGGGGCAGATGCCCCTCAGGCTGTGGGATGCTCTGGCACCTCCCCCTGCATTGCCACCAGCAGCGTTTCTGGCTCTGTCCCACCAGTTTTTAATCCAGTGGGTGGCTGTAATATTTTTTCCCAGGCTCACACTGCGAGCTGCTCGATGAAGAAAAGCTGCAGAAAGCAGATGCTCCTCTTCCCAGCACACGGGGAAGGAAACAAACCCCACCCTCCTGCTGGGGAAGGGTTAATTAAACCAGCAAAGAGTGCCACGAGGGCTGTAAGATCCCTGTGCCCAGCACAAGTGTCTCCTCCAGCTGCTCCCTTGTGGTTCCCAGCACTCAGAGCAGCGTTTAGCATGGAAATGATGTGTATCAGCGGTAAATGCCTCCCTGCCTGCCCTGTTTGCAGGGGGATTATTGCAGGCAGCTGCTCCCTCTTCCTCTGCTCCTGTTGGCTCTGCACAGGTTTGGCCTTTGCAGATTTACAGCAGGAAAAGTCGATGAATTTTCCCACCTGCCCTCAAATCCCCCCGATTTGGCTTCTTTCCACAAGGAAACGTGGAATTTGGGGTAGGAGGGAGCTGGTCCTGCTTTGAGACAGGGAATGTAGCACAGGGGATGTCACTCAAATCCCTCCTCGCCCCACCGCCTTTGGCTTGTGCTGCTTGGAATAAATATCGAGCATTTACTTTCTTCTGAAGGAAAAAAGTGCCTGTCCAGGGACTTCCACGGAGACAACTCTATCACAATAACTGTCTCAGGATAACTGTAGCAATATCCCATCTGTTTATAGAAAACATCCTTCTCCATCCTGCTCCCAGCGCTCACAGAGGCCGCTGAGGTGGCTCCGAGCTGAAGCCACACAGCCGTGTGAATCCTGGCAGGGGAAAGCCCACCAGTCCCAGCTAATCTGCCAAAAGATTTGGAGCAAATTAAAGAAAAAAAACGGCTGGAGCCTGTTTATGCTGGGCCAGCACCACCAGACATGTGGCCACGGTGCCCTTGAGCCGGTGCCACGAGGTCTGAAGGGTTGTTGTACCACCAAGCCATTGCTGGGATGGTACAAAGGGGAGGAAAACCAAGTTTGTGCTGATAAAACCCTGCTGGGAAACACATCCTCATCTCCATGGGGCAAAGCCGTGCCCCAGCACAGCACCCCCAGTTTGCTGCTGTGAAGGGGTGAAAGGTGGAGCCTCCCTCCCCTTCTGCATTCAGAGGAACCTGGGGAGACAGTGGAAATGTGAACCACGTTCCTGTGCTTGGGAGTGATGGGGTTATTTCCCGAAGGTGTCTCAAGAGGCTGAGAAACAGCTGAGTGTGTTGAGAACTCCTATCACTACCTGTGCCAGGCTCTTATTCAAGCACAGTTCTCCCTGCCCATCCCTGATGTGCTCTGGGACTGCAAAGCTGCTGCTGCCTTGAGCCTCCGGCTCCCCGAGGTGTCCCCTGTGTGTCTGCTGCAGCATTTGCATTTGGCAATCAGGGCTTCATCTCCACATCTAATCAAAACACACTCGCTGCAGCACAGGCACAACAAGCTGCCTGTCCCTCCCAGGCGGCAGAAAGAGCCGTTTCACACTTTATTGGCCCTAAACAAGGGCCTTTGGAGGGGGTGGTTTTATTTCAAGGGGGGATATTTTCATTTCGATGTGCCCAGGAGGGGTGGCTCTGTCCCACCTGTGGAGCCACTCAGTGTTAAATGCTTGAGCAACACCTTGAGGCATTGAGGGATATGGCACTGGGAGACAGTTTGTGTTGCTGTGGGGTAGAATTGGGGTGGTGGAGCTGTTTGCCTTCCCTCTGAGGCAGGGCTGGGTCCTCGGGATGGCTGAGAGCCGCTTTTCTTGCCTCAAAATACACCTTCCTCACACCCTACATCCAGCACTGCTTTTGGAGGCACTGGGTGCTTCTTTTTACCAGTCCTTAAAAAATCCCCAGCAATCCTCCCAAGCATTCAAGTTCCACGATCCTCGATGTAAAATAATTACCCAGGCTAATTAAATGTTATGATAGCAAAGTGATTTTGTAATGAATTTTTAGCTCGTTGCTATTTACCATCACTGACTGTCCCCCTGAGTCTTTGCTGCTGCTCTGGAGAAAAAGAAATAGGAGTCCCCAAACCTGGCTTGTGCTGTTGGTATCTGATGCTCAGTGTTGCCACTCAAGACTGATCCATGTGCAGCTTTACAGCATAAAAATCTACCGAATATAGAATGTAGAGGGTTGGGTTTGGGTATATCATGTTCTCCTGATATGACCCACTGAGTGGTTGGAGTTGTGTTATAACCAAGGGTGGCAGCAAGTGGTTTATTCCCTGGTTCTGGCTGGGATTTGGTGGTGGGTGAGCAGAGCAGCACAAACCCTCCCTGGCAGAGTTTTCCTTGCACAGCCTTCTAGTTTTGGCAACAAGTGCACAGAGTGGCTGGCAGGGAATTCACTGCACCCAGCCCAAAGGACAGTTTAACTGCTGTAGCTGCTGCTCGCGCTGGGCTGTGCCAGGACGCTGTTTCCTCCCAGAAAACCTCATCATCTTCCCTCCTCCACTACAGCAAAACCTATGAATATCAGAGGGTTGCTATCGACATCCCTGTTTCCCAGATGATGGAGCAGGATGGCTTTATCAATACCAGGATACACTTTAAACACGGTGATTTTCGATACAGATGAGTTCACATTTTTTGGGTCCCAAACCTCTCCCAGTATCACGTCTCTCCCTCAATCCCTTCCAGGACTCGTTGCTGCCTCTTTAGCCCCTGCTCAGCTCCTTTATTAATATTTCTGCCTCGGTGGGAGAGATGCCAAGGAAGCTGAAGGGAAAAGAGGCACTGATGCTGTTAATTTGACCTTTATGAATTTAAATTCGAGTCTCACCCCAGGGGAGTCAGGCAGTGAATGAGAGAGCAGTGGCACGAGGGCTGCTGGAGCAGCGTCAGCACTTTGGGGAGCTCAGCTGGGGTGGGTGGAAAAGCTCTTGGTCAAACTGTCACCCGCTGGGAAAGGTGTTACCAAACCTGTCTGATAAAGTGCCTGTGAAGGGAATGTTCTCATCACTCGCTGCTTCTCAGCCACAGCATTTGGCTGTATCCGGACCAATTAAATTTGCTTTATTTAATGCAAAGCTACGCTCCATTTCCCTCTTGAAAAAAAGCCTCCAGTTTAAAAAAAAAAAAAAAAAATACAACCCAGACATTTCTTTTCAGTTCTGCCTCGCTTTGGTGTCATTTCCCTTTGCTTGAGGTGAACTTGCAGTGGCAGGAAAGCTTTCTTTGCCGAGAAGGAATGGTCTGTGCTCCCCTCCCTCTCCTGAGCACACACACGGGATTCAGGATAGGAATGGATGGTGATAACGAGCTTAAAGGAGTGGATTGTGCAGACAGGATCAGGCAGGGATCTTGGGCTCATCCAGGCTGGAGAGCCACAAGCAGCAAAACAACCCCCCGAGCTCGCTCTGCTCCAGTGCCTCCTGCTGAGCTACTCTGGAAAAGCCTCAGATTAATTGGGAATTCAGATTAATTCAGATTAATCCTCAGATTAATTCCCATCCCACCCCACTCCCCCAAGGAAGCCACCCTGCAGCTGCAGGGGGATGTTTTGGCCCCTGGGATGAAATGACCTTGGCTCTCTGGGCTGGGCTCTGTGGCAGGGCAAGAGACCCCAGGGAGCTGAAACCATCAGCCAGAGAAATTCAGGAATGTGTGGGCTGGGAGCAGCCCCCATCCACCCCAGACAAGGGCTGCTCATCCTTGCTGTGATCCTTTGCAAGCCTGAGGTGGGAATTTCTTGGCTTCCAGATGTTTGGGGGTGCAGCACATCCTACTTTACCTCAGGTCCAGCCTGATATTCCTGCTCCACTGCTTCCTGATGGAGTGTCCAGCTGTGTGTGTGTGCCCTGCCCAGAATCAGGGGCTCACCGAGGGGTATTTTTGGTGCACATTTCTAATACCAGGTTGGACCAACAAACCCGTGCAGGGAGCCCAGGGATATCACCCTGCCCTGGGCACTTGGAGGCAGGCGGGTAAATCCATGGGGGTAAGAGGGCAGGACAGGGCAGCTCGGTGGGGCTCAGCTGCTCCACTGCCTGGCATGAGGGTTTGCTTGCACTGCCTAAACCTGGTGAGCATCACCCCAGCGTGCCCTCACCCCACTGCTTGGCAGAGACCCTTCCAGCTCAGTGCATGTGTCTCAGAGGGTGCTGGCGCTGTCCAGCCACACACCCTCCTTCAAAGGGGTGACATTAATGAAAGAACTGGTGACCCAGGGCAGGAGAGCCCACACTAGGTTGTTTTTCCAGCAGCCACAAGGCAGAGCCCCTCCCTGCATCCAAGAGATCCCCCCGAGCCCCACACTGGGGGATCCCTGGGCTCCTGTGCCGTTTCCCAAGGGTCGTGCAGACATTCACAAATGAAGTCTCAGGGCCGCGCTGCAATTCTCATTAGCATCATCATCCCAACAGCTCTCCCTGTTAAACAGCCTCCAAACAAAGTTGCCAGCTTTGTAAATATCCCTCCCTCGGAATCGCTGCCTCCATCAGGCAGGGCTTAAACGGACCCCAAGGAGCAGGGCTGGCGCTGAGCTCCGCTTAGCAAGCAGACAGAAGACAATTAGTTTATCTCTACCTCTCGTTCTCAACCCCCTCCCCAGCTGGAAGTGGCTCTCACGTGTGCCAGCCCCATCCCAAATTAATGAGTCGCTCAGGGATGACAGGTCGGCTGAGGGAGACGGTGGACGTTTTGCAGATTTGAAACCTGACAAGTAGTCCCCCGTGTCAGAGCGATGGGCACTGAGGAGCACTAAATCCTGCTTGGAATCACGCTGATAAATCCCCCCCTGAGCAAAGCCCAGCCCTTGCAGAAAGCAGCACTCACTTCTTGGGGATGGTGGGGACTGCAGGGCATATCCATCAGCAAACCACGGCAGACACCCTCCCCCCTCTCTGCTGGGAGGCTCCAGCAGTGGGTGGAAAAGGCCACAGGGATTCTCTGGGACCTGCCTGCTGCCCTGGGTCAGCATCTATCACAGCCTAACACGGCCAAGGACAGCACCTCGAGCAGCAGAGTGATGAAAGCTTCAGGGAGCAAAGCACATGAGTGATGAGCAGGTTTGCTGTGTGAGCAGACAAGCAGGCACTGCCATTCCATCAGCATTTTTTGCTCTGCCCTGGCTTTCTGCCTCCCATCCCTTGGGATTTGGGATGTTCCTGTGGTGGTCTGGGCTTGGCCAGGCACTGGATCAGCTGGTGCCAAGCTGTGATTTGTTAAGGAGGAGTTCCTAAGGCTGCTGTTAATGGGAGCTGGGTGGTTGGCAGCCATCCATCTGTGCTGGGTCCCCGTGGCCATCCCTCCCTGCTGGCCTGGTCTTCATTCAGCCATGGAAAAGCAAACCCTGCAGCATCCCTGAGCTGGGGAGGACTTTTCTCCTTGTCCCTGTGAGCTCTGCTCCCTCTCACACCTCTCCTCCCCCAAAACCTGTCACTGAACCAGACCTGTCACTGCCGAGGTGACATCCAAGTCACGTCCTGAATACAGGCTAAAAGCCAGTTTTGGCACAAAGCCTGACCTGATTGGATGCAAACCCGTGTACCATGTTGAGGAGGAGTGAGCTGCTCATGACCCTGCTGCTCCCACCCAGCTCAGCTGAGCCATCCCCAGCCATGGCCACATCCCCAGAAGCTTCTCTTGGCTGGTGACCTCCCCAAGTGCTCAGTGGCACATGTCTAGGAGTGTTGGGGACAGAGGGTGGCCAAGCCCTGAGCATATGGTGGCCACACTGCACTGGTGACGTGCTCTCCACAGAAAGTCACAACCTCCAGCCATCACCCCTGGGCAGGGGGATGGCAGGGTGGGGTGGACAGAGGGGACAAAGGTCCTGGTGTCCCTGGGCATGGCAGAGAACGGGCAGCAGGGGCTGGACAGGTGTCTCTTTGGCCACTTCCCCCTAATGTCCAGCCCAACAGACATTTCTTTTCTCTATTTTTAGCCCTCCTGAGCTCTGCATCTTCTCCCTGCCTCAACTGTCACCTGGCGAGGAGAGGAGGCTGCTGCAGCAATGACACAGCCTCAGCACAGCCCACCTCCCCCAAAAAGGAGCCAGGCAGCTGCAGACCAGCCCAGAGACACCCCCAACACCCTCTTCCAGCCACCCCTGCTGCTGGGGGGGTTTGGGGTGGGCTGGGGACGTGGGACACTCACCGGTGTGGTTGGTGACAGGAGCCAGGCTCTCGCAGTACTGCTCCTGGATGGAGGCTGACACGGGGCTATCCCAGAGGAGAAATGCCTGCATGGGGAGAGAGCAGACCCCAGGCAGGGTTATGTGGGCAATATGCTGCTTCCCCAGCCCCATGTCCCTCCTCGGGTCAGATTTGAGCTTGTCTTGGGGGCTGCCACCCCCAAAGCTGCACAGGGGACACGATGGATTCCCAAGGGAGCTGGGCTCATCCAGCCCCCTGCCCTGCTTCCCACCCACTGATCCTCTCCTGCCCCAAATATCTCCCCTCCCTCAGCAAACCCTCCTGCACGGCCCCTGCTGAGTGGCGGAGCGTCTGCTATTTAGCATTTTAATCAGCACCGCTGGGTTTTGCATCTTTGAGTCCCGAGAGCAGACAGGGGAAACATGAGCAGGCTGACACCACGCTCGGATTTGCAATCCCTTATTGAAATCACAGCCTTGTAAGCTGTCGGGGGGAAGATGTTCATACACGTCCTTAAGGAGATCTGATCCACAGACAAACGGCTTGGGATAAAGCCTTTTTTTTTTTTTTTCCAGGAGAATTGCCGGCAGACACTGACATTCCCATTGTGTTGGGAAGCACTGACCGGGATTTATCCTGGAGGGCTCTGCAGCTCAGCTAAAAGTGAAACCCATCGACTCTGTGCACGGGAAGCCAGTTTGGAAACAACTATTGAATTATTGTGCTTTTGCAGGAGTTTGGGGAAATTAAAAGTGAGCAAGGCCATTGCAGGGGTGAAGGGATTGGCAGGGTGGCACAGGGATGGTGCTGGTGGTCCTAGGGCTCACCTGAGATGGGGGAAAGAGGGGACTTGGTGTTCAGAAAACACGATTTCTACCTGACCAGCTGCCCACTTTCTCCTCTGGCTCAGACACAGGTTGGTCCCCTTTGCTCTAATGGTGGATGAGGCTGAATTCCCCTTCTTTCACCATCCCCTCAAGGACTCACCAAACCCCGTGGAAGAAAACACACTGACTGAACAGCTGAGCTGGGCCCCAAACACACCACACGCAGATCCCTTGGGAAGCAGCCCCGAGCCTGGAGGCAGGACGGGCTGCCCCTCCTGTGCTTGCAGGCAAACTCCCTTCTCCTCAGGGTGCTGGCTTGGATGTCAGGCCCCATGGAACCAATATCGTGAACAACAACCTCCACTTTGGTGGTTCCCACTGCCTGATCCCCTTTCCTGAGTGCCTTTTAGCTCCCAAACAGCTCTGAGCAGGCAGAAGACACTCTTCCTCTTACCCTTGAGATATAGAAACACTGTCTGCTCTCGCTGGCACACCCAGCCAGCCCTGTGCCTCACCAAAGCATTAGCAGGATTTATTCAGACACAGAGACAAGCTCAGCACCCACTTGCTCTTTTCCAAACAACTGTTTACTGCCTTGGGAAGCTGGTTTTGACAGCAAGAGAGATGTCAAGCAGACGTATAAATGGAGCTGAGAATAGCTCCCTTGTTGTGACTGCTCCAGATGGCACAGGGGATCCAGGAGCTAAACCCTGCCCTGGGAGCTCCTGGGCTGCTGGTCCTGCAGGAGCCCAGCACCTCCTGGGTCTCCTTTCTGAAAGCTGAGACCACTCAAACTCCAGAATTGGAGTAAACAAGGAGGAGGGAGTCTGTTCCCCCCTGCTCTGCTCTGCCTTGATGCCCACGACAGAGCGGCTGGGTCTCTGCACAGGTAGCTGGGACAAAAGGGTTCTTCCCAAAAAAGGGCTGGGATGGTTTGCCTACCTGAACAGGCTCTCAAGTGTTAATTGGATGTGTTTCTCCTAATCACAGCCTGCTCCAGCCTGGCAGTGCCTGTTCTGCTTCCAGACACAGGGAGAGGTCCTGGCACGGAGCAGCACATGGACCAAGCTACAGCTAGAGAGGGGTGTGGATGGAGCACAGTGGCTGGCTCTTTGCAGGCTTTGCAAATGAGCTGAAACAGCTACAGAAGGCAGAAAGAGAGGGAAAAGAACGTTCCCCAAAACCAGGATAAATGCTAAGAGCTTTTTTACCAGGCTCTGAGTCTTGTCTCACTGCAACGTGGCCAGAGCTCTTGACAGAGGCAGAGGTTTTGTCCCCCCTCCTGCCAGCCCATCGAGGGGGGGTAAGCTGGGGGAAGTGGCAGCTGCAGGGGGGTCTGCCCAGCCAAACCCCCCCTGATCTGGCACCTGACAGTCGGGGTCTCGTCTGTTCTGCCCTTCTGGGTGTTGCTGCAAGCCCTCCCCACGCTCTGCAGAGAGAACAGGTCAAAGCTCCGTCCTTGAGGAGCTTCTCCTGCCAGGGCCTCGCTGCCGTAAGATGCCACATGGCGCCCAGCAGGTCCCAGCCTGGCCGGGCTGAGCCAAGCTCACCTCAACAGCCCTGGCACGGCGGTAGGTCGGGCTCGGGCCAGAGAGGGGCCGTGTCCCTCTGCCCTCCCAGCCCTGCCTTCACACAGGCTGTGGCAACTCCGTGCCCCATCCCGGACTGCCAGAATCCCGGAGAGCCTCAGGTGCCAGGGAAGGAGGGCAATGTGCTCCTCAGGGAGCAGCTGCTTTGCACAGAGGTCCTGGTGAGCCTGGCGAGCTGCTCCCATGGGCATGATGGTTCTGATGCCCCCATGAGGACCCACACTGGCAGCAGCTTCTCCTCCAGCAGGAGCCACGGGTGTCTCTCTCCACTGCTGTTGCCTCAGCTCCCTTCCAGGCTCTGCCAACATCCCTGTTTTACACCCCAGCAGATGCTGAGGGTGCTGGTTTAACCTCAGACCTCACAGAGCATCGGCTCCTGCCTTTCAGCCCCACATTTTCTGCAGCAGGACCAGCCAGGGCTCACTGCACGGCTCAGACACCAAAGCCTGACACTGTTCCCATGTTTGCTGCAAACACCCACTGTGGTCCGTGTCCCACCACCCACCACGCCAAGGCTGTCCCAGAAGGGAAACCGAGGCACTGAGGATGGCTTTGCCTCAGGTTGCTCTGATTTGGATGCACCAGGGCTCCAAAATCCCCTGGGGTTTTGGGAGCTGTTCTTGGCAGGTCCCCTGGGCCAAGAGATGCAGCACAGTGGGCTGAGACAGGGTCAGCACTGGGGGTGGTGAGCAGCACTGGGGGTGGTGAGCAGCACTGGCACACACACAGCCAGTCTCCGTGACCTGCCACTGACCCAGCAGCAAAATTCAATTAATAACAATTAGGAATTAATGTCCCCCTGCAGTGCTTTCCCTCTCCAAAGCAATCCACGGATATTAATTAATACATCCACATCCGACTCAAGCATTCCCCTTACCACACTGTGCTACCCAGAGCCAGCCTGTGCCCCCCCTGATATCTCATTGCCTCAGACAGGATGGGATTGGCGTGGCAGGGAGGGCTGGCAGCTCTGAGCAGCCAGAGAGATGGCTCCTGGCCTAATTAGCAATCTAGGATGGGGCTTGGGTTTTCCACTGCCCACGGGGCTGTAATTGGAGAGCAGAGTGATTAGTGGGATGAAGCAGCACGAGCCAGTGGCTTTGCACAGAGCTGGGGAGGTCGAGGCGGCCACCAAGATGTTCCTGAGAGTGAGGACAACACCAGCCACCCTGGAGCTGTCCCTGCTGTAGGGACCTTTGTCACCCAACAGTTCTGCTCCCTGGCTTGGCTGGGCTTGCTGCCCACCGTGGAAGAGGAAAGACCTCCTGGAACACACGGGCAGGGAAGGGCTGAGCAGCCACTGCCCCGGGGCTTTGCTGAGGTTCCCCGGGGCATTAGGCTGGGATGGAGCCTGCTCTTGGCTCTGAGCCTGCAGGAGAAGGTGCCAGACTTTGGGTGTTAAATACAGCGAGTGTTGAAAGAGCTGGATGCCAATCTCGGATGGCAGAGCAGCATCAGTGGAGCGGGAAGGGAGGGGATGGAGCAGCAGGTCCTGCCAACGCCACAGCCCTCGGTGGAGGTGGCCTGGAATAGCCCCACTGGGAGGTGCTCAGGGTGTCTCCCTGTCCTCTGCCCTCACTCTGCTCCAGGGGATCCCTCTGACTTCCAGGCACTGTCTTCTGCAGCTGGAGAGCTTCCTACCTCCTCCACCTTGAGGGCTTTGAGTCCCATCCCCAGTCCAAGCCATGAGTGAAACCTCCAGGGAGCATGTGGCCCATAAAGGACCCCCTTGTCCTAGACCTGGCAGGGACCTGCTTTGCCCCCCATGATCTCAGGGTCCCTCTGAGCCCCCCACTGCACTGCCAAGCCCAAAGCCTTGTCAGCAACAAGGCAAAGCTCAGGCAGCAGAAAGAGGCTCAAAGCAAGAGCCACGGGGGGATTTTCCATGGCTGATGATACCCATGGGAAGGGCAGCAGTGACAACACCTCCATCTGGCATTAAAATCTCTGAGTTTATTCATTTATCCATACCAGAGGGCCAGTCCTGTGGTGTGTACACAGAGGCTTTGGTGAGAGTATTTATTCTGTTTGGAGTCTCTGAGTGTGCTGGATGCAGATCCTAACAAAAGAATATCAATCAGGGCTAAATGAATGCCCTGTAAAACCTGATTTATGAGCAATTAAAGGTTTCCCTGGATTAAGCTCTGGTCTCCCTCTCTTGCCATAAATAATTCTGACTTCATTTATCTGTCAAGAGAGACATGGACTTTTGGGGACAGGTGGAAAAATGACTAATGGCACTTGGGTATTGGAAGCTGAAGGCACAAACAAGCTGAGGAAGGGGACACAATCCAGGCAGCTCCTATGGGATCTGCATTTTCCAGGGTGAAGGTTGCTGAGGAAGAGTTGGAGTGATGGGCACAAGCAAGAGAAAGGTGGTTGTATAAAACTCTCTTGCAGATCACACAGGTGGGACTCATGTGCATTCACAGTATTTTCAGTTTGGGATTGGAGATCTTTTTTCCCCAGCTGCCTCCCAAACCCCCTCCTTCACACATCGCCTTTTTGGGGTCGTACCCTGGGCTGAACATCCACAATTTAATTCAGCCATCATTTTTTTTCGGTTTATTTGCATTCACAGCTCAGGAAAACTTGGCCACACCGAAGCTGCATCTGCCACTGCCTTTCCAGGGTGGATAGTGCAGGATTTTAGAGGAGGGTTTGGGGTGGAAGAGGGGACTATGAGCTGTCAAATGCCAACCTCCTTTGCCCTCTGCCATGGGAATGGAGGCAGGTGCTGCTGGGTGGGTGCCTGTGGATAAAGCAGGACACCCTGCAGGGAGGGAGGGTCTCTCTATCAGCTCAGAATACAGTGAGGGGAAAACTGAAAAACAACAGATGGGCCCCTGGGTATGTTATTCCATCTTGAGAAAGAGCCACTTGCTCGTGAATGACAGCTCTCAGGCATTGGACAGCAGCTCCAGGGCTCTGCTTGGAGAGGGAATCCCATGGTTTGGGGCTTGATTTGTGCTTTCTTTGGGTTCAAAAACTGTTCTCTCAGATAAACCCGTGGGTTCAGCCTCTCTAAATGCCGCAGGCTCGGATCTCAGCCTGAGCTTGTCGCTCGCAACAAACTTCTGGGCCAGCCCTGCGCAGGGTTTTGGGTGAGCAGAGCCGGATTTCAGGGCAGGGCTGGGCTGCTGGTGCAGGATATTCTCCTCCTATTCCTATATATTCCTCCTGTGGTGACAGAGCAGCTATTCTGGGAACAGGCTGTGCCTTTTCCATTCACTTCTTCGGTGGAGATGCGAAAGCGCGGGGATGATTTCATACCCACTGAATCAACTCCAGCTTGGAAGGAGAGCAAGGAGCGGGAGAGATCCCCAGGGTCGGCACGTCCTGCCACTGCAGCTCCACATCTTATGCAAGGATTGGAGCAGCAAAGGGATCGGGGCTGGATTTTGGGCTTATTGCAGCTGGAGCTGAGCAAGGCAGAGGGGAAAACAATCCCACGCCCGGCATCCAACTCGGCGCTTTCAGACAATGCTTTTGCAGGGTTTTTTTCAGCCCCAGAAATGTCATCAGCTCCTGACAGAGCTGCAGGTGAACTGGTTTATTTTAATCACTTCTGGAGTTTGTTCAAACCACTTGCAGGGTGCATTTTGCAGCAAGTTTGGCTGCCTGTCTCCTGATCTGACTGTCTGCCCCCCCCAAGGGGTGTCCACCCAGCAAGGCAAGGTGGGCAAATCGCTGCTGAACTGGAGCAGCTGGCCAGGGGCATGGGGAACACCTAAACTGTGCCAGGCCAGGGATCTGCAGGATGCAAAATCTGTCCAGGCAGGGGAGATTTGTCCCTGCTGAGCTCTGCTGGAGCTGGACTGCTGCAGGTCTCTGCACTCCCAGGCTGGCTGCTGCTGCAGGTACCCCTGCCTGCAGGGCTCTGCTCACTTAAGGCTGGAGTTTCATGGACCTTTAGCCCATGCTGTTCCCAGGGGAGGGTTGGGATTGTTCTGGAAGAGGGTGTGAATTTTGAAACCGTGTTATTTGTAAGACAAAATAGACATCTGATCTGCAAAGGGGGCTTTTGGAGATTGGCTGGGGGTTTTTTGGAGCCAGCTGGGAGAGGCTTCTCTTTTTTTTGGGACCCCCTCCCAGTCCCCGTCCCAGCACAGGGATGATTTTGTCTCAAACTCAGGAAGCTTTTTGAGGATTTGATGTTCCATCTTCGCAAGGAGCCCATCCTTGGGGAATACCTAGGGATGCCCAGGGAATCCCCTGAGCCTGAGGGGCTTTGGCAAAGGTTGGGAGCTGTGTCTCAGCACCTTTGGGCTCTTTTAGGACCACTTTTTGCTCACACAGAGCCTGTCAGGAGCTGTCATGCTCTCTTGGCTGGCCCCATCAGAACCTGTCCCTCTTGCAGGTCTGTGCTGTCCCCACGGATTGGCCAAGAAGGATTCTGCCCTGTCTCACCTTCATTTCTTACATCAGAGCCAAACCAAAGCTGAACCAGGGGATTTAACAGCAAATGAGCTCCTCTGAATCAGTTGTAGGGGGTTGCAGTGATAGGAGAGAGAGGCTGCTCAGATGAGGAGCTTTTAAAAGCAGCCCCAACTTGGCAGGAAGGTCTCCTGGTTCATATCAGCTCTTCTCAGCACTTAGGTGAGAACTTTCCTGTCCCAGAGGGGCAGTAAATGCTTCATCTGCTCGTGCTGCCCGAGATGCACGATGGGGGGGCACAATGAGGGGCACAGCCCGAGGGGAGGGCTGAGCCTCTGCTTTTCCTCCCGTTTTAACTCTGCAGCCACAACTGGGCCACTCAGACAGCATCCCAGCCAGGCAGGTTTGCTCTTTTAACCCCCTTTAACACCGAGGTTTAGTCACAAACCTGCTCGTTTTAACTGCCTGCAAATAACAGCCAAGATTTCACTGGAAACCTCTTCACGTCCTTTGCCCAGGGTTTGGGATTTAAACACGCTTTGGGCTGGGAACGTTCCCTTTCCTGATGAGCCCTTGAGGGGAAGGAATATCGCCCCTGACAAAGCATTTGCTTGTCGTGCAGAGCCGCAAAATTAGCAGTGGCCGCACTTGCACAGCGAGCAAATTAGAGAGGAAAAGTCTTGCGCTTTGCGGGTGGGGGCAAAAGGAGGGGTCTCCTTAGAAAATCTGTTACGGGGGGTACAATTAGACTCTGCTTTTGTGCTGTCCCCATCCATCACACCCCCAGAGCGGCCACCCTCTCCCAGTAGCCTGGTGGCAGCTGGTTTCGCTGGGAGGTGCTGGGAGCGCTGCGCTCCGGAGCACCTGCCTGCAGTTCTCTCCTCCCTTTTTTACGAGCCTTTCACCGACTTCAGCCCCCTCCCCGCTAGTTTTGGGCATGGCGAGCTCTTGCCAAGTCCCAGAGCCTCGGACTGGAGCAATTCTCCCCAGGGCCTTTTGTGTCGGGGTTTCTGCTTTTACTTTTCCCTCCCTTGAGAGAAACGGCAAAGTCCCTGCGGGGACCGCGAGCGGTGCGGGGCGGAGGGGGATGCGGAGGGGGCACAAGGGCCCTGCTGGCAGAAGAAGACTTAAAAGCATCTTACCTGCAAAAGGAGGAGGAGGAGGGCAGGACGTGGGCTGGGCACCATCCTTAGCTGCCCCTGTGCCCAGCTCCCCGGGGCATGGCTGGCACCGGCCCCGCTCCCGCTGGGCTCCTTCTGCCGTCGGGGGGGGAAAATCCTCCGGGCTTGGGGTGCAGGACGTGGCGGGTCCCCCGCGGAGGCTGCAGATCCCTTTGGCGTCCCCTTGGCTTCGAGACCCGCTGCTGCCTTTTATAAGCTCCCCGGAGCCGCTGCTCCCGCTGCCCACCTTCCAGCTCGCCTGGCGATGGGCTGCATCCCTCCTCACCAGCCTCCCACTCCCCCTTCTCTCCCTCCTCCCCTTCCTCCTCCCCTTTTCCTTCCTCCACCTCCCTGGTGCCTTCCAACTGTATTTGAATTTTCTTTTTCCCCCCTCTCCTTTCTTCTTCCCTCTCTCAGCATCTTTAATAGGAGAAACTTCCCACCGGCCCAGGGACCCCCACCCGGCTCCTGCTGGATCCTTCTCTGTCCCCGCGCTCCCCTCCGCGGCTCTCCTGTNTCCGCGGCTCTCCTGTGTGTGGGCAAAGGGTTTGGGGCTGCAGTTTGCAGGGTGGGGATGATGGTGGGGTTGAGGGATGTTATACATGCGAAGATTTGGCTCCGGGGCTCTGACAGAAGGGCCGAGAGAAGGGGAGCTTTCCCCCTGCCAGCCTTTGCAGCCCCTTTGCGAACTGGCTGGTGAACACAGAGGGAAGGGAGAGCCTCTTTCCCTTCCCGCAGGGATGGGGTGGGAAGGGCTTCAGACCTTCCATGGCAGGGAGATGCTCCTGAGATAAGGAAGGCGAGTGGATGTAGGTCCTTCACAAAGTGGGGTTGTGCCCC
>VXBX01001497.1:76684-104610 GCA_013400415.1 Scytalopus superciliaris | reverse complement strand
GAGTGCCATGGATGTTCCCGAGTGCCATGGATGTTCCCAAGTGCCATGGATGTACCTGAGTGCCATGGATGTTCCTGAGTGCCACGGATATACCCGAGTGCCATGGATGCTCCTGAGTGCCATGGACATGCAGGATTGCTATGGACATACATGAATTCCATGGATGTACCTGAGCTCCACAGGTGTACTTGGGTGTGCAGGTGCTGCTACATGGATCACAGCATCATAGAATCCAAGACTGAGTCCAGCCTGTGCCCGATGCCCACCTTGTCCCCCAGCCCAGAGCACTGAGTGCCACATCCAGTCCCTCCTTGGACACCTCCAGGGATGGGGACTCCCTGGGCAGTCCCTTCCAATGCCGAATAAGACTTTCCATGAAGAAATTCTTCCTGATATCCGATTTCAACCTCTCCTGGCACAACCTGAGGGTGTTTCCTCTCATCCTGTCCCTTGTTCCCTGGGAGCACCTGGCTCTCACCTCCTGTCAGGGAGTTGCAGAGAGCAAGGAGGGCCCCTCTGAGCCTCCTTTTGTCCACACTGGGCCTTCCCAGGGACATCCCTGTGCCCCTGGAGATCTGCCAGAGGAACGGCCACCTCCAGAGTGTTGCACATACAGCACCATGGGGGATGGAAACGTCCTGCAGAGATCAGGGCAAGGATTGTGACTTCCTTAGAAATGGCTTGTGACAAAAATACCTCCCTGCTCACCAGGTCTGTAGATGCCCATGAAGGCAGAAGAGATTCTGGATGTCTTTCAGACCTGGTTATTTATTCCCTGTACAATTGATGAAATATTAATCTCCTCATCTCCAAAAGGCAATCAAATAAAACCCCGAAGCGATGACGCACAGGGGGCCTCGACGCAGGGAACAAAACCCAGCAAAGGCAAAATGAAATAAAAATCCCAAAGCCATGTAGAATTCTATAAAAGACATCTCTGTGGTGGCACAAAGGGCAGAGAGGAAGCAACCTGGTGTCCTCAGGGCTTGGGAGGCTGAGCAGGGCCAAGGGCATGAGGAGGACTCGGATGAGGCAGTTGCTTGGGTGAGGATGAAGCTCTTCCAGCAGGGCTGCTGGTGGGATTTCTTTGAAGGCTTCCCTTCCTTCTCTTATGCCTTAATTAGAGGGTGGGTTGGTGCCAAGGCCCCAGCCAGCTAGGGCCACTGTGCTGGGGAAGGGGGAAGGGAGGCAGGCGGGGGATGTGTCGGAACTGGTGCCGCCTGTCACTGGTGATGGGGACTGGAGCTTCCCAGGGAGAGAATTCCAGAGGGAATGTCTCCCTGCAGAGCTCAGGGCTCATGCAGGGCCCTGTCTCCATCTGCTTTCAGGGTAACAGGGCCTCAGACTGTACCCAGCCTTTGTCTGAGGTGTCTTGCATGGCTGTGTCCTCCAAAGTCAGCTTTATCTTCATCTTCCTGAGCCCAACAGGGCTCTTGGGAAACATCCATGGCTGCTGTGGATGGTGCTGGTATGTCCAGCCAAAAAGAGTCTGGCAAAGTGTTGTCCAGTTCCATTTTCTGTGTGTTTGGGGCACATCTTTTCTTTGCAGCAAACTCCTGAGAGCTGAGGAATCCAAACACTTCCCACCCTCCCTGTTTCTCCAGCTGGGACCGGTGTACAGATGTGCTGGGACCAGCTTGCCTACTAATTGCAGTGGTAAAATAGTTTGACCACACATGTAAAAATTCTCTTTCAAGTGTTTCTCTCCAGGCACAAGTTCACTGCCATCCTGTAGGTCCCTGGGGACAAAGACCAGTCACTTCTCTATAAATTTATCTGCCTTTCAGTTTGCTCTCTTGTTCTATAAAGTCCCTCATTGTAGGAGAAGCCCAGAGATTATTAATATACCTATAATGCTTCATCCCACAGAGCAGTTTGCTAACTGTATTCCTCATGCATATTTTACTCCCATCGTTGCTCAGGCAGGAATTTTCATTCCTTAAGAATAATTAAGTGCTGACTAAGGGTCAACCAAAGGGCTGCTTTTTATTACAGGGGGAAAGAGGAAATCACAAAGCTGCTCTGCAGAAAGGGCTCCAGTTTGGGCAGGGGAGAGATATCAGGAGGTCTCTGCTCCAGCTTATTCCTGCCTCCCATCCTTCCCCCCCGGATTTTTCCTGCCTGCTGCACAGCTGACAGGGGGCTGGGACCCTGGAGCAGGGCTGGGATGTGCAGCATCTCATTTAATTCTCCAATCAATCTTGTTGCTTGTGCTTTGCCAATTACCCGGAGAGAGAGCTCGGAGAGCAGTGCCCGGATAACGGGGGGGTTACACCCCCAGCAAATGGGAAGGGAATGGGAAGCAGCTGGAGCTGCCCCTGCTCCTGTGCCAGGGGAAGGTGCACTGGCAGCACTTTTACCTGTGAGCAGGTGAAACCCACACTCGGCTCTGCCATCCCAGCCCTGGAGTGTTACAGGAAGGCAGCCACATCTGCTCCCGAGCAGGGGTGTGCTCTCACGGCTCTTTGTCTACTGATGTTTTCTTGCTACACAGCATGACTCAACACAGCTAAACCCTCCACATTCCCATTAACTTGGGCATAAGCATCTAAATTAACTAATTTAACAAGTTTTGGCTCCGGCTTGGCACTTCAGTGCTCTGGTCTGCTCGAAGCTGCCTCTGGCTGGAAGGTGTGCTCAGCACTGGGCAGAATTTGTGCCTTCGAGGCTGAAGGAGCTGCTGCCTTTGGAGGTTTTGCTGCTGCTGCAAAAGGCATCACCATGTCCATGAATTCCTCCCAATGGGAAGGGACTGGCTCTGTTTGCTTTCCAGGCACAGGGGGGTTTGTGCTGCTCCAGTTTAATCTGAGTCCCAAAAATGCTGGTCTGTGCTCAGGTTCCAGCTGCCGAACCTTCAGGAATGGTCACCTCCCATTCACAGAGGAAAGTCGGGAAATGAAGGCCCAAAGACACCCCACTAGGAGTATAAAAACCCCCAAAGTGGGTATTTTTTTTAATAAACCACATGGAATTTTAGGCTGTTTAATAGCTGGGGCCTTGCAGCCGGTGGGGGTGACTCATTCAGCATCAGGCCAGAGGCTCCCCTGAGGCTGAAAATGCCACAACAGGTTGAGTGAGACACAGAAATGCCCTTTGAGAAGCTCTGGTCCAGGAGATATTTCCCTGGGCACTTCCAAGGGCAGATTGCAGGAGCTGGGGCTGCTTTGTGGGAATCTGTCACTTCTGCTGCCCTCAAAAACTCGGGAATATTTCCCTGTGGGAAGCCACGGGGAGAGACTCAGTTCCTACAGAGTGCCTGGGGCTTTCTGGAGGCTTGGCAGCTCCTAAAGAGCCTTGCAGTTAAACTGAGCTGTGTGACAGCAGGAGAGGAGAGGGCAGAGGGAGCAGCTCAGGCTGCTGGGGATGCTCACCTGGGTCTCCAGTAATATCATTTGTGGTTCTCCTCACTCCTTGGGATTTCTGCTCCTGGTTAATCTTTCTGACAGCTAATCCCAGCCCAGAAGTTCATCAGCCCTGTTAGACTCCCTTGCCCTCCCTCCCTGAGCTCAGCTTGTGAAGGTTCAGTGTTGAATGAGTGGTGGGTGTCCCAAGAAGTCTCTTTTCCTCTCAGTGTGTCCTCCACAAGTTCACTTTGCCCCTCTGGACCAAGCCACCAACTTGCAGGGATGGGCATCAAAGCCACTCCGGGCTGGTGGGTTTAAATGGGAGTCTAGTCCAGCCTCCCAGGGAGGCTTTAGGGCCTCGATGTCCTTCCATGCTTGGGAAAGGATGCAAACAATGCCTTGGCAAGGTGACACTTTTGGAAGGAGGAGGCTGTGTCCTTGTCCTTGGCCAAGTTCTGCCAGATTGGCTTCCACTGGGGCCGAATGGTGAGCTCTCTGTGGGCAAGGAGGTCAGAACTAAACGAGCCTCCAATCTGTCACTGCCTGCGGGCACCGCCTGGACATTTATTATCCTGGTGGCACAACTGGAGGGAATGTGTGTCCTGTGCTCCCAGCAGGCAGCCAGAAGGGATGATTTATGTCATGCTGCCGATGTGCTGAGCCAGCACTGGATCCCACAGCACTTCCCAGGGCTCTGAACTGCCTCCCTGGCAAAATCACACGTGTGCTCCACGGGCAGCGCGTCCCAGACAACATCCTGGTGAAGCAATGTAGGTCAGGGAGCTGCTTCTCTCAGGCACCTCCATCCTTTTGACCTCCTCAAGTGAAGGAGAGGACAAATTCCAGGATTATTTGCAGGGCCCTGCAGTCTAATCACAGAATCCCAGAATGGTTTGGGTTGGATGGGACCTTCAAAGATCATCTGGTCCAACCCCAGCAGATGTTTGCTTGCAGGGCTCTGCACTTGTCTGGCATTTCCTCAGCTCCTGCCTTCAAGAAGAAGGATTTCCCCCATCCCTTTCCCAGTTTGGGCAGAGCAGACAGGGATGGGGTGTGTGGGGTCCCTGGGACATGATGTCTGGTGGGAACTGTCTCTGAGGGAGCGTGGGGAGATGGAGGAGGAGGAGGAGGAGAAGGGCTGATGAAACAGCTGCAGGTGCTGGGAAGGAGGAAGCAGTGACAGCATCAGCTGTCCAGGCTGGAAGAGCAAATCACAGGCAGATAGAAACCTTTAGAAAATTGGGCTAAACCAAACTGGAGACCCAAAGGCCAAACCCTCCCTCATGAGAGGGACCTGGACCAGCATCACCTCTTACAACTCCCTGCACCTGCATCTGCCAGAGAGAAGCTGCAGTTTGGGAAATCAGGCCCTTTCCCAGAGTTTTTCTGTCCTGTGAGCAATTTTCGTGGGCAAAGCAGGGACTGCTCTGTGCTTTCATTTCCCATATTGCAAACCAAGCTAAAAGCCCAGCTGGGGAAGGGTGTTATGGAGCAAAGCAAAGAGCATCAGTGCTGTGAATCACAGAGCAGGGCACCAGTGTGAGGTGTGGGGGGGAACTTCAGAGGGGTTCCTGTGGTTCCACCTCAGCCACCAGCTCAGCCCCACATCGCATTGTGTGCTTATTTACTGTGTGACACAGAATCAGAGATTCTCAGAACAGTCTGGGCTGGGAGGGACTTTAAATCACCCAGTGCCACCCCCTGCCATGGGCAGGGACACCCCCCACCAGCCCAGGGGGCTCCAAGCCCTGTCCAACCTGGGGCAACTTCCAGAGATGGGGCAGCCAGAGCTTCTCTGGGGGTTCCCACCCTCACAGTAAGAACAACTTCTTAACACCCAACCTAAATCTCCCCTCAGAGGTCAGACTGGATAGTAGGAAGATTTAGCTATAGATTAAACCTCCTCAGCAGTGCTCAGCAATAGCAAACACTTCTCTGCGTTGTCACCGAATCACGGAATGATGGAGGTTGGGAAAGACCTCCAAGGTCAACAATCAACCCCATTTCCATCACAAATCCAAAACACAGCCCCCGTTCCAGCTCACATGTGGAAAACCAACCCTACTCACAGCTTCGAGCCCAGGGAAGGAGTCGTGCTGGGCTTAAAGAAGTGGGTATTGCCGAGGAAATGCTGTTTGTGCCCGGCTGAGGGGCGGGGGGCTGTGGCACCCCCGCGGGCACAGCGTGGGCACCATCGTGCACGGTCCGTAGATGCCACCTAGGGGACACAGGCAAGACCTCGCTCCAGCGCCTCCCCGTTGGCAAAATAAATCCCAGAAGGACCAAAGCAGGAGTTCCAGGAACAACCAGCAGTTCTCACAGCTGGTCGATAAGAATTCGCTGCTGGTTCGTGGGGGGTTTAGGTGAATTTTCGGGCTGTGCCTGAGCAGGATTCACCAGGGCTTGGGTTTTACCACAGGCTGCAGTGACAGGGATGTCCTGCCACATTCAGGGGGTGAAGGAGGACAGAGAGAAATAACCTCGTGGTTATTCAGTCTCTGCACACCTCATTTTTTGGGAAAGGAAGAGGAAAAGCACTGAGGACTGTCACCAATTCACACGGCCGTTGTGTCTGTGCTGATCTGAGAGAGCATCTTCCCACAATCCTGTCTGAGCTGAGGCAACCCAGGACCTTTGGCAGCTCTTACAAGCTCAAGGGGCTGCAGAGGCAATTTGCTTCTCCGTGACAGATGCCTGAGAGTGGAAAGCAGAGAATCATAAAATGGTTTGGGCTGGAAGGGACCTCAAAACTCACTCAGTGCCACCCCCTGCCATGGGCAGGGACACCTCCCACCAACCCAGGGGGCTCCAAGCCCCGTCCAAGCTGGCCTTGGGCACTCCCAGGGCTGGGGCAGCCACAGCTTCTCTGCCCACCCTGTGCCAGGGCCTGCCCACCCTCCCAGGGAAGAGGTTTTTCTAATCTAAACCAACTCTCTTTCAGTTTAAAGCCACCGAACTGCTCTGGTTTGACCTCTGCCAGGGCCCAGTTGTTAATATTACCAAACTCTGCCTGGGTTTGAAGCACTGTCTGGAGCAGAGATACCTGGACGAGCTGTGGTTTTGCTTCCAGTCACCAGTGTGGTTTCCCCCCCTATTTTCACTCTGCTCAATCATCATTTAAGAGGCTCAGTGGTTAAACCACAACACTCTGTCAGCCAAGGACCAGGAGCACTTGGCTTTGGTGGTGGGAAAAAAGATCCTGTGCATCTGGTTTGTGATCCCTGTGCTCCCATCAGATCCTGCTTTGCTCTGGTCCCATCAATTTGCTTTTATTCCATTTGGATCTACTGTCAGAGCTCAACTCTGCCTTAGTTTTACCCTGCCATGAGCTTCCTAGGGCTGCAGCTCCCCTCAGGGGCTGGGAAGTAAAACCCTGCTGGTGCAGACCCAGGCTGTGGATTCTGGGACTACAACAGCTTAACCAATTTCCATCCCTAACTCAGTGTGTGGGAGCTGAAATCATCCCATTTGCCAACAGCAGGACAAGCCCTGCATCTCCTGCATGTCATGCCCAGTGTGTTTATCCTGCAGCGGTGCCTGGAGAGCCCGAGCCACAAAAGTAATAGTGGGAAATGAGTTTGTGTGATTAACCTCGTTATCCCAGCCAGTGTAAAGGCTGCCCCGTGGGTATTGCCCAGCCCATACACCTTCCCTGCAAGCTCCAGGCTGGAGGGACGAGCCACGCTGATCTGTGGATCTCTGCTGGATTTCACCAGCCCTGAAACTGGGATTATTTAACTCAAAAATGATTCAGGGGCTGGGAAATGCTGTTGAGTGGGAAACAGGGTGGGTTCATCAGGGAGGAGGCCTGAGGGATCCCCATACTGAGCTTGGCACTGAAATATTTGGTCAAGCAAAACTTCATCTTTCATCTTTGCTTTTTTCAGTTAATTTTGTTTTAACTTTGTTATTGCTTGGTGGGGAAAGAGCATCATCTGTCACTGTGGAGGTCTCCTCAGTGGGACTGGTCACCTCAAAGTCCTTCTTCCCACCCCAAAGAAGACATCTGTGTTAAATCAGATAAATCAAACCCTCAGCAAGGCAAAGATAAAAGAGGGAAGAAAATTATCAGGTACAGGGAATAAAATTCAGCTCAAGGAATGGGCTAAAATCGTGTAGGGAAGGATTGGCTGGGCCATGTGGAAGCTCTGCAAAGCAAGTCAGAGCTCTTTGCTGGATACAACATACAAAAATTTCCTGAAATCTCCCTGAAAAATGAGATGTAGATGAGCTGATGGAGGGGAATTATCCAGAGATACCCTGCTAATATGTTGTGACAAGCTCCCTGCTGCAATGCATTAAGTCTCCACTTAAAAGCAGCAGCACAGAGAGTGTGAACGAGTGAGAGCTGGAGAGGTTTCCTGTGCTCAGCTGTGACCCCGAGGGCTTCAGAGAGGGGCAAAAAGCCAACCAGAGTCCCTGGCACTGATCCGGGAGGTGGCCTGGCCGTGTCAGTAAATGCTTTGGATCATCATTTGCTGGGGAAGTGGTTGGTTTCCAGCTTTGGGGCTTCTTGAGTATTGGAGGTGAAGGAAACCAACCCTGGGGTAGGGGGTTCTGATGAGCTACAACACATTTCTGGGCTCTTGGATATTACTTGGAGGCCAATAAAGCTTATGTAGATCCTACCAGCCAAAGAGCTGGTCCTAAAAATTAATTAGATGTTTCTCTCTCTCTCTCTGCCTGTACATATCTCTGGATGTGTGAACTTATTTCTCCACCTCTGCTATTTCAATAACAGCTTTTCCCTGGGGATGCAGGAGGAAAAAAAGGCTCTCACACGTGAGCTGGGAAACAGCAGCTTTTGGTCCAGGATGGTTTGCAGAGGTTTGCTGGCCTCCTTGGTTTGAAGGACCACGGTGTGTTCGTTGCAACCAGCAGGCCATTGGAGCCACAGGTCAAGGAAGGAACATCCTTCATCCACCTGGACTCGTTGGGTGAAATGAAGATTTGGGGAAGGCACTAGAGGGCCAAAGGAATCACAGAATGACAGATTGGGTCAGGCTGGAAAGCACCACAGTGGGTCATCTGGTCAAGCTCAAACAGGATCATCCCAGACCACATGGCACAGATTGTGTTCAGATGGAATATCTCCAGTGAGGGAGACTCCACTGATCTGTGGGTGATCAGTCCCAGTGCTCACTCACCTGCACAGGAAAATTCTTCCTCAAGTTCAGAGTCAATGACTTCAGTTCTTCTGCTCATGATGGAGTCTTCTCTTCTCCAGGCTGAATAGACCAAATGCCCTCAGCTGCTCCTCATAGGGCTTCTTATGAAGAGGAGACTGAGGAGAGACCTCTCCAGGGTCTGCAACTCCATCTCTGCTCTGGGTGAGCAGGGACAGCACCCAGGGAAGGGCTGGAGCTGTGCCAGGGCAGGGTTAGGTGGCATCTCAGGGAAAGGTCCTTCCCCCAGAGGGTGGTGGGCACTGCCCAGGCTCCCCAGGGCAGTGGGCACGGCCCCGAGGCTGCCAGAGCTCCAGGAGGGGTTGGATGCTCCTCTGGGGCACAGGGGGGGATTGTTGGGGTGTCTGGGCAGGGCCTGGATGACCCTTGGGGGTGTCTCTTCCATCCTGTGGCTCGGTGAGCTGTTTATCCCAAGCATCGCTGCGCAGGGAATGCCTGGAGGCAAAGAGCGAATCTGAAGGATCTGATGAAAAAAGCGGTGCCAGCCGGGCAGGCTGAGCAGGGCAGGGCTGGGCAGAGCATCTCGGTGCCCGGTGGGCAGGGACCAGCTGTGAGAAGCGCTCCGCTCCGCGGGGAGCCGCCTGCTCAGAAAGCCGAGTGTTTCCGCACCTCATCGACTTGCCAAAAGCACGTCTTGCCTCAGGACAGGAGGCAGCCCCGAGAGGAGGCTTAGCAAGTGCCATCGCTCCCGGCCTGGCACCCGAGGGGGGGGCTGTGGGCAGCGTTTGCTTGCCAAGTGATTCCTGCCTTCATCCACCAGGCTGCCCCCCCTCCCTGCCCCGTTCAGCATCGCTCGGATCGCCCTGATCTTTGAGAGAAAAAAGGAGCCTGTGCAAACCCCTGGGGCGGGTTCGTAACGCAGCTCTCCTTGTAGGAGTGCCAAGCTTTGCTTTCGTTCCCAGCAGACCCTCCAGAGCCACAGGTCAGGATTTATTGCCACTTCCAGCACTGCCCACACGCTCCTGGGCAAGAGGGAGCTGGTGAAACACTCAGCTGTTGAGTGAGAAAGTCCCTGCTGGAAGAATTTGGATAAAGGCAAGAAATTAAAGGAGTCACACGGTCAGAGGGATGTCTGGGGGACTTCTGGGTCACCTTTCAGCTTGTCCTAGGGCAGGACCCTGGGACAGGCCTAAGGATGTCCCCAGGAGAGCTCCCATCTCTGCACCAAGGGGAGTGTCTGGAACACCCCTGCTGGCCCCAGCTCAATCTTTTCCCTTTTCCCTTTTCCCTTTTTCCTTTCCTTTCCTTTCCTTTCCTTTCCTTTCCTTTCCTTTCCTTTCCTTTCCTTTCCTCCTCCCTTCTCCTCTCCTTTTCCCTCCTTCTCCTTTTCTCTTTTCCTTCTCCTCTCCCTCTCCCCTTCATTATATCTGAGCTTTAAAAGCTACAGAAATGGTATTTAGAATCTATTTGTATCTTCATCCCTCTCTTTTCTTGTAGCCACCTGGTCATTTCCTATTCACGTTTGGCAAAGATTTAATTTCATTGTCTCCTCCCCACTTCCATTTTCACGTTTCTCCAGGTTCCAGCTCCAGTGAAGTTCACTCCAGCTCAAGGCACAGCTCTGAAAAAGTGTTTCAGCCAGAGGCAGGTGCCTGGTTTTGTTATAATTTGCAAAGTATTTGCACATGGAACAAAAAAGGCTCTTTTCAGGGAGAAGTGCCAAAGGGCTGCAACTGGTTAGGGCCAAATCCTGCAAACTGGGAGCACTTTGTTGGGGGTGGGGAAGGGGAAAGGTGTGTTGGGGAGGGGGAATAGAGAGAAAATGAACAAGCAGAGTGAAAAAAGAGACAGACACAGCAGCGAGAGAGAAGATGTGCTGGGATCTCTCTCTTCCCTTCAATCTTCTTGCCGAAGAAATGCCATTTTTTCTGTTTTACAGGAAGGGAAGGGACAAATGATAAGGTTGCCATGCCAGCTGTCACCTCTGGAGAGCCTGGAGCGGAGAGCTCGGGTTTCATTCACACCCATTCTCTCCCTCCTGGAGAGTCTCAGGGCTCCGGGGCTGTGCTGGAACACAAGGGAACAGGCAGGAACCTTTTCCAAGCTCCCTCCTTGTGCACTGGGGGGGATCCCACCCAGCCAGGGTGACCCCCCTGCCCTGACCCCCCACACCAGCTCTGGGGGCTGGGCTGGCTGTGCAGCCCCAAACCAACCCTGAGTTCTCTGAGCTTCCCTCCAGCTCTGCAGGTTTGGGTTTTTATCATTTCCCTTGCACTGATTGCCCATTTATTATTCTCTTAAGCAGCGTTTTCCACATCAGAGTCAATTGCAATAAATTGAGATGAAAATAACCCTGTGTGTGGCATTCCTTGGAAGCTGCTGGAGTCCCTTTGCTCCCAGGTCTAATGACCATGGACAGGGCCATGTGATTGGTGATCTTTTCTTCTCCACATTTTATGTCCTTTCCCAAAGCAAATCAGGTTTCCAGAGCAGGCAGGAGAGCAGGAAAATAAAAGGGGAAAAGCAAAAAGGGAAGTGCAAATGTAGGAATTGGTTATAAAATTCACACTCCTCTGTGTGTGTGAGGTCCAGGAGAGAGGACAAGGGGATTTCAGAGTCAGATCCATCAGCTGGCAGTTTATGACTGTTATAAAGAGGTTTTGAGCCATGAGCACCAAATCCAAGGCAATAAATGACACCTTGTGGCCATTGGCCATGGGCTGGTCTTCTTAGGTCTTTTCCAGGCTTTCTCCGGGAACCCACTCAATCCTCCACCCTTTACCTGCCCCTGCTCAGTGTCCCCCCCTCCTGCTCAACAGCTCCCTGGTCTTCTGCCATGGATCTGAGCAGATGCCAACCCTTCTCTTCCCTTGGCTCTCCCAGTTGCTGTTGGACATCCAAAGGCTTGCAGGTGTCACCTGCAAAATGGATAAAAACTCATTTTAGATGTTCTAGACAGAGCCTTTGTAATGATTCTGCAGCCTCAGTGAAATCAATACAGTTTTCTGCAGGTTTCCAAGCTGCCAGTCAAATAAAGGAATATTCTCCCTTCTGATTCCTCCAAACTGCTGTCAGAACTGTGTCTCCTTCCCATGGGAATGGCTGGAGCTGTGCCAGGGCAGGGTCAGGTGGCATCTCAGGGAAAGGTCCTTCCCCCAGAGGGTGGTGGGCACTGCCCAGGCTCCCCAGGGCAGTGGGCACGGCCCCGAGGCTGCCAGAGCTCCAGGAGGGTTTGGATGATGCTCTGAGGGACAGGGTGGGATTGTTGGGGTGTCTGTGCAGGGACTGGGGTTGGGCTGGGGGGTCCTTCCAGCTCAGGATATTCTGTGATTCCATGATTCTAAATCCAAGCCTGTCTCCTGCTGTGGGTGTGAAGCTCTGCCTGACTTGAAAGCCTCGATTTCTCTGCTGGTGGGTCAATCCCTCCCAAAATCATCACGAGCAGGAGAGGTGTCCCTAAAGGCTCTGCCTTCTCCAGGACCAGTGGCAGCTTTTACTGCAGGAAGTTTTCTGAATGCAGAGCAACAGCAGCTCTTTGTTGGTTTATTATTCAAACGAGGCTCTTCCGAGGCCAAAGGGGTCTCACCACGCCGAACTCGCCGAACTGCAACACTGAAACAATCCCTCTGAATCCCGAGAGAGAACGACTCCTAAATAATTCAGCCGGGGAGAAAAACGATGCCAGGCTGTTTACGAGATGGATGAAGGGTTTTTAATTAGTCGGCAAGATTTCATTGACACGGCACGGCGCTCCGGGAGGGGGAATAGCGGCTCCTTTGTGGAGCTTTATGCTGTTTCCAGCATGTAGCTGATGAAGTCGCTTTCATCGGGAGCGGCATGCGTCTTTTTTTAACCTTCTGAAGAGTCCTCAGCTCGAGGAGAGGCTGCTGGGTGGCTCCCGGAGTGGGAAGGGATGCCTGGAGGGGAGAGCAAGGCTTCCCTCGGAGCAGCAGGAAGCTGCTGCTGGCTGGCAGCCAGCCTGGCTGGAGACTGCGGGAATTCCTCCCTCTCTGGAGCTGCTCCTTCCAGAAAGGTGATGGGGAAACACCCCTGAGAGCAGCCAAAACCGCAGCTGCAATGAGCTGAATCAGCGTTTTCAGTCAGCACTGCCCAGGGAGGGCGTCGAAGAGCAGGCATTTCTGTCCTGCCTGCTTTTAATTGTCATTAACGGGGATGGCAAAGGTTGTGCCTGAGTCAGATCGCCCAGCGGTGGTTCCTTCACCCTGCAGACCCTCCTGTTCCTCACCCTGAGTCATCCCCCCCAGCGCCACTTGCTCAGCACGTTCTCCCACTCAGGCTGAGTCACTCCCTGTTGTTTTGGGGGCTCCCCAGGAGGTAACTTGGAGGCTGTTATTGGGGTGTAAATCTGGGAATCCCCCCCTTGATTCGGGGAGGAGAGAGCTGAGCACAGATTTGGGGGTGGGTGCACACACCTCCATCCAGCTCTGCTGCACTCAGGGTCTTGGCTTAGCCTGTCCCAGGGAAAAACCACAATCTTTTGTGTTTGCATTTCTCTCCCATTTTCTGCAGAGAGCCCAAGTTTGGATAAAGACCATGTATTGAGGACCCTGCCCTTCTGAAGGACAAACTCCAGCCCTGGGCTCGTCCCCCAGCCGATCCCACAATTTGCAGCCCCACTGGAGCAAGTCGGTGGCACTGCAAAGTCACTTCTCAGTTTCCAGCTGGCTGAGCTCCTGAGCCCGCTGGTTTTGGCTGGCCACAGAGTGTTTGCTGGAGCAGCATCCAGCTTTGCTGTGGGAGCAGCAGAAGGGTGGCTGCTGCCCGGATTAGTCACACTCGCTGCAGAATAAACCCCGTGCCTCATTTCCAATGCAAAGCCGCCCGGGTTCACATCCTCACCGCTGATTCCATCTGCGCATTCAAGAGCACTTGAGTACCTTGTATTTTCTCTGCGGGGAGACACTTACTCACTGTGATCAAATCACCTCTCAATCTGCCTTCTTTAAGGTTTTAATTTTTCTTTTCCCCTTTTTGATCAGCTAACCAGACGGAGCTCTCTGAGCCTCCCACGTGTGGCATTTTCTCTGGCTCTCCAATCACACCTGGGCTCTGCTTTCAGTCCCTTGGGATTTTTTCCCTCCTCTCCAAGACCAGACGTGTTGGCAGCCCCTGAGCTGCCCATGTGGGCACGGCCAGGGCAGCACATGGGTATTGGTTGGCCATTTCTGGCACTGACCAGCCCTTTCAGCAAGGCTGAGGTTTGGGGCTCACTGTGCTGATGTTCATTTTCTGAGCTACCAAATTCCCCCTCTAGGTAAGCCTGGCTTGTCCTCTGCTTTGTTTGGGGGAGAGATGAAGGCGAGGAAGAGGATGGATTGGAGAATGGATGGATTAGATGGATTAGAACAGGCTTGTTGTGGGAGGAGACTTGGATTCACTGACCCACCTTCTCTTCTCTGGTATTCCCCAAGTTACTGAGCTTTGCACGTGACTTGATTTTCTCTCTCTTTCAATGGTGGGGATGAATCAGCAGGGAAGCATCTTCCAGTGGAAGTTCCATGGCAGAAGGTTGGAACCAGATGGTCTTTAAGGTCCCTTCCCACCCAAACCATTCTGTGCTCTGGTTGAGGCTCTGCAGGTCTCCAGCAGGAACATCCAACCCAAGGGTGACCCTTCTGGCAGCTCTTTGTTCATCAGCACCAGCAAGCCCAGCTTTGCCAGGCCAGGGAATACCTTTGGTTAGTCCAGCTGGGCAGACAAAGCCAGTTTTGGCTCAGTGCTGATCTTTTGACCAGTGCAAAGCCAGAAGTCTTTCAGAGATCAAAATCCACAATGTCAGAGCAGGTACTTGGATCAACCACAGGGGTGAGACTGAAACTCCTCTTGCCCAGAGCCCCCCTCAGTCAAACAATGGCATGACATTCCCACCCTTTAGTTCCCAATTAGCTCAATCCCAAAATAAACTTTCCCACTGTTTTGCCCTTGGCCTGCACTGTTTAGCAAATGTGGTCTGGGACATCCTGCTTGTCTTCTCTGCCCAATCTCCACCAACTTCTGCTGGTTCCCCCAAGGAAGGATTTCTCACTCATTAGTATTTAATACTAATGTGCTGGAGAACTCTCTGACCATCTCTTTAAAGACTCTGGAATCAAAATGATCTCAAATTATCAATTTGAAATTATATAAATACAATTTTGTTCCTCTCTGATGTTGCCTAACAACCTCCTTAGTTACTAATGGACCCCAAAGTACTTCATTTCTCTCATGCCACACACACACACTTTTCCTGCTCCTTCACTAATATAAAAAAAATAAATATTCTTGGAGATCTTTTCAAGGCTGCCAGCATCTGTTCCTCAGAGATGGAGAGAGGAATGAAACCTCATGAAAGGCTGAGGCTGGAAATAACCCAGTTAATGTTCTTAGGGGGAAAAAAAATGACCAGTGTTTTCGTGAGAGAGGAAGCTATTTCTTAAAAGGCTTTAAAAGAAAAACCAAAGGCAACCTCTGACTCTTGTTCTGGAAATGATACAATTACACAGAGCACATTAAAGCCCCAAATCATCATTTATAGCACACGGTGCAGGAACCCAAAGCCTCCAGGAAAAGGGAAATGAAAAGGATGAAGGAAAAAGAAGTCATGGAGTGACCATCCGACTATTCCCTCCTTCCTGCTGGAGGTTCTTGCACATCCCAGACACCCCCCAGCTGCTCTTCCTCCCTCCTTCCTCGTGCCCAAGGCTGCCAAAAGAATTCCTGTGGCCTGGGCAGCGAGACCTGTCTCATCCCTGAAACACCTTCCAGCAGGAAAGGTGTTGGGAATACGAGTTGGAGTTCCTGCAGCTCCCCGGGGGCTTTCCTGCTGCCTCCATCCTGCCTGGGCTCAGGCTGCGAGTGCAGCCACACTCCTCGTGCTGCTGGACATCTCAGAGGGTCACCAAAGAACTGCATAGCCAGTTGATTTATTGGGAAAAAAAACAAGATTCTCTTTTCTCTCTGTTGCCAAGGTCCTTGTGGTCAACACAGGAGAAAGTCGCAGGAGGGAGCGTTGCTTTTCCGTGCCCTCCTGCCCTTTGCTCACATCTCACCCTCCTCGTCCTCCTCACCCCTCCATCTGAGCCAACACTCCTGCAGCAAGGCCTTGCCTGGAAGCTCAGCCCAAAACAAAGGATTTATGGAGTGGGATGGCAGAGTCTTCGCCTCCAGAGCGAGGAAGGGAGCGGGGCAAACACCTTGTCCTTTCCTGACAGCAAATACAGACACAGCAATAAAGAGGCTCCCAAATTAAATGGAGTTTTGCCCCACAGAAAAGCACCTTGTGGAGTTTAGGGGCAGGATGACTCAGGTGTCTCAATCCAGCTCTGCAAGTTTAGGCTGATTCTCAGATTGGAAGGAAAATGCCTTTCTCCATCCCTTCAAATCCTTGCAATTGCAGTCATGGGAAGCAAAATGCTCCTTAGAAACCCTGGGAGCCCGAGCCTGAGGACAGCCAGTAAAATCCTTTAGCTGTGTCTTCCTTCCACAAGGCTCTGTGGTCCCATCCAAACCCACTGGGAACGTGTTGGAATTCCAGTATGGTTTGGAGCAGGGGGGGGGGTGTTATAATTTGCTGTCGAAATTTAGTTTGAAATCTTTACTTATCCCATCTTAGAAAATCAAGAAGCAACTTGAAGAGACCCGCGGAGCCCATTAGAATTCCTCAAATATTGTGACTTGAATCAGCCACCTCAATTTGATGGAGAGGGCGGAGAGGGAAAGGATGAATCCTGATTTCCCAGCGTGGGGAGGGGGAAGGGCAACCAAAAAGACACAAGGAGGTGCTTGCATCTTCCCGAGGTGCCAAGCCCTGGGTGAGCTGCAAACACATCCACAAATCCTCATTCCGGATTCCACAAACAGCTTCCACTGTGCTCCCAGACAGCCGCCCAGCAGCCCCCGAGCACGGAGATGTTCCTCGCATGCCAACCACCCAGGGTGGCACCTCAGCAGTCGTGGAGAGCAAAGCAAGCAGGCAAACTGTCCCCTCTTGCCATCACCTTCCTCCTGGGGCTTCATGTGAGGCTGGGGGGATCACAGGGAAGCATGTTGGTTTTCCGTGCCACGGTTTGGGTTGGAAGGGACTGTGAAAGTTGGGGTTGGCTCTCTCTGCCAATGGCCAAACCTCACAAGAAAGATTCCCCCCTCCCTCTCCCGAAACGGCAAAAAGCAGCAAGAGAAAATTGAAGGAATATATATATATATTTACATCTATTAAATTTATATACTGGGTACAACGAGACAGGGACCCCCAAACCACCCCAATAAGGGACAAGGGAAAGGGAAAGGGGAGAGGGAGACAAAAAAGGGAAATAAGACAAACAAATATATACAATCTAAATTCAGAAATTAACTCAGTAAGTAACAAATGCAATAGGAAACTCACTGCTTTCCTTAGAAAAGCAGATTCTTAACCTTCGCTGCCGGCCCAGGCAAACAGCCCTCAGAGCAGGCCTGGCCTAACACAGATAAGCCAGGCCCAAACACCGAGAGCCTGTCACCAAGCTAACCCATGAAGGAAAAGAAAGCAAAAGAGAAAAAAAGAACACCTCCCCCTTTGCCTCATATACACCTGATTCCGTAAAGAGATGGGATGGAATCCTGCCTAGATTTTGACCCTGGTTACCAAGGAAGGCCCTACAAAAACAACCCATCACAGGGACATTAAAGCTCATCCAGCACCATGGGCAGGGACACTTTCCACTAGCCCAGCTCCCTCCAAGCCCCACCCAGCCTGGCCTTGGGAGGGTGCTGGTGTGGAATTAGAGTGTCTGGCAGAAAGTGGAGTATTCCAGGAAAATCTCCAGTGGTTTTGGGTCAGGAATGTTGTCCACGGTGCCTCATGGCTTTAGAGGCTGCCTAAAGTAGACACATCGAGTTCAGTTCCCTGAGTGTGTGGCTGTTGCTCTCTGAGGTGCTGCGAGATATCCATGAGATCCCTGGGGCTGGAGAACAGGATGGAGCACCAGTGGGAATGCTGCACCCTTCCAAAGGCACAGCCAGAGGCTGAGGAGCTCCTGTTGCATCTAACAGGGAGGCATCTCCATCTGGGCCATGGCTGGGGAGCTGCCCTGCCCCTCTGGCTCCATTCACTGCCTTCCTGAAGCAGAAGCTCAGCCACCAACCCCATGGCAGGGGGTGGAACTGGGTGGGCTTTGAGATCCCTTCCAACCCAAACCATGCCATGATCCCATGAGCTGACACACCTCGCCAGCCACTGCTGAGCCTGCAGCCATCCCACACCCTCTGGAGTGGCATTCCAGAGGGAAAACCTCTCCAGGAGAAACAAACAGGCAAAATCCCTCAGCTTGTGTCTGGCAGCCAAGAGGAGGAAGAGGAGGAGGAGAAGGAGGAGGAGGAGGATGAGGATGACTCAGCCCTCCCAGGATTTGTGACACGAGTAAAGGCAGCAAAACACACTGGGCTGCAGGTCCTGTTCCTGAGGACACTCCTTGTGTTTATTCCAGCCCATTGGTGGATCTTCTGGGTCTGGCTGTGGGTCTGGCACTCCTGGGGGCGAGCTGGGCAGTGGTGGGTGAGGGCCAGAGGGATCCATGGTCTTCCAGTGGGAGACCAGCTCAGCTTGTGCCCTTCCAAGGGTGATGTGAACACGAGAGACACCTCCTTTGCATTCCACCTCCCAGGGGGCTCCAGTTTCCCACTGGGCCTGTGGACTTAAACACAGCTAAAATTCCATTTTGCTGTAAGGGGAGAGCAAATTATTGGCTTGTCAGAACAAGAACTTCTGAGTGGACCAGCCTGGCACAGCTTTGCTCCGTGTCTTGCTTTGGAACATTTAGTTCAGGATGGAGCAGCACTTGCAGCCTTGGCATTCAACATCCCAGGCTGGGAATCTCAGCAAGCTTTGTGACAAATTATATTTCCCCCCCTCAATTCTAAACCTGTTATTTCCCACACCCAAATCAACAACACCAAGTAATAATTGTCATGCTCACGGTGACTTTCGGCGCTGATCTAAACCTGGGTGAAAGATCAGGGGTTCGGGTCAGCTCTTGTTTATGGAGGAATGAGCAAGAGCCCTTTGTGTCCTGGAGTGGGCAGAGGAAATAAAACAAGGGCAATAAATATTTGTTCTTTGCCTGCAAAGGAATTTCCCTGCAAGCCTCACCAGTCTCCAAAAATATCTTGACATGTTATTTTCTCCTTTCTCCTATTGCTTCTTGAAGCTGTCACCGTGAGTGACAGTGGAAAGTGCTCTGCAAACACCCCTCTCAATGGGGAAACCTTTCAGCTGCCTTTTAGCTTTTTGCTTAATTCTTATTTTCATACCTTGGCTGCATTTTCTGTACCGATTCTTCAGTTCAGGAGGGGGATCATTTGTTTCAAGCCTGACTAACTCCCTGCCTATCTGATTTTCTCATTATTGTGTGTTTCATAATTCCTCCCTCCCAGAACTCGGCGAGCAGTTTTCGATCTGAGGATTAGGTGCCGAAAAGCTAATAACGGGCTGCTTAAAAATTAATCGTTTTCTTTTGTAAGAAAAACAAATAAATGAATAAAGATTAGCAGCTGTTGCTACTAAAACACACCAAATACCAGGGGTCTGCCTGAAAACTGCCTGGTGAGATGGATTTTCTGGGAGCTGTTTGAGTGGTCTGTGGAGATAATTCGTCAGATGGATCTGCTCCACAGCTCTGCCTTCTCACAATGAACAGAGTGTGTTTCCTGTACATTAATTAACCATCTGAAACTGGCTGAATATATTTATAAACCTGTTTCAAAAGCCTGAGTTTCAGGCCAGGCATCACTCACAGGCTGATTCTTTCTGTTTTAATCTTTAGGCACCGAAAAGCTGCTCGATGCCTCTGAGTGTGGCTGACAGATATTATGAAGAGTTTCGGGGAGAGTTCAGATCTGGGCTGGTTCATTTCATCCCGGGGGAAATCTCCACCAGGATGACAGTTTGGATAAGAACAGATGAGGAGCAGGGCAGGGAGGAACCCTTTGGCTCCTGCAACTCTTCTGCTTCCCTCTGTCCCTCAGGTGAGACCCCCCTGCAGAGCTGCCCCAGCACAGCAAGGACGTGGAGATGTTGGAGAGAGCCCAGAGGGGGCACCAGGATGGGCAGAGGGCTGGGAGGGAAGGCTGGGAGAGCTGGGAATGTTCAGCCAGGAGAGGAGAAGCTTCGGGATGACCCTGTTGTATCTTCCAATACCTAAAAGGACCCTAAAGAAACATGGGGAGAAACTGTGTCCAAGGGTCTGGAGGGAAAGGACGAGGGGGAATGGCTTCCCACTGCCAGAGGGCAGGGATAGATGGGATATTGGGAAAAAATTCCTCCCTGGGAGGGTGGGCAGGCCCTGGCACAGGTTGGGCAGAGAAGCTGTGGCTGCCCCAGCCCTGGGAGTGCCCAAGGCCAGCTTGGATGGGGCTTGGAGCCCCCTGGGCTGGTGGGAGGTGTCCCTGCCCATGGCAGGGGGTGGCACTGGGTGGGCTTTGAGGTCCCTTCCAGCCCAAACCATTCTATGATCTCATTGCAGGTTGAGGAATGTGGCCTCCAAACCATCAGATCTCCAGTTTGCTGTGCCTCCCACAGCTGTGTGAGACAGGAAAGCGTCAGGAATTGTGTCTCTGGCTTTTCTGAAGCTCCCGGAGTGTTTGCAGAGCAAAACAAAGGGCGACATCACCCACTGAGGGTTTCTGGGTGGGGTTTCTTGCAGCAGGCACTGTCTGGAAGGAGGGTAAGGTGCCCTCCCTGCTTCCTTGCCTATCTCTGAGAGTGGCTTTGGGATGGAATGACCAACCAATTGGACAATGTGGATGGGATGTCCTGGCTCTGGTCCCCACGCTCGGTGCTGCTCTCAGCCCAAAGGAGAGCCCTGGAGGGTTAGAGAGAGGAACCAGGAGCAACGTTGCTGCCAGCAGAAGATGCCTATTGCTTACAAATAAAACCAGGCAGATGGTCTGCTGCATTTCAATCCTTAATTAAAAGTGCTTTATTCTCTAAGCTAATTATAGACTAATTCCTGCTGCGGGAGGGGCTCCTTTGGCATGGAGAGGGTGGGAATGAACATCTCGGTTCGCCTCCGCATCGCAGGCTCGGCCCTTCCCTCTCCTGCCTGAGGCATAAAGATACCCTTGGCTGTTTGCTCCAAAGTGGACCTTGTGAAGGGAAATTACAGAAGAGAGAGAGAGATTTCAGACAGCCCTGGTGTGATGAAAGAGGATCACACTGTCTGTCAGAGCATGGATAACCCGGGGAGCTCCCACGGGAGGCTGGACCTCAAACTGGGTTGTGACTAACGGTGAGGGTGTCAAAGTGACAAAAATCCAATGTTTGGCCTGATTTGAATGGGTTTAAGGTGATTCTGTTCTTCAGGATTTGCAGTTTAAACTCCCTCCAGCCTCCCTGCAGTGCCACCTCCCTGCATGTTCCTGTGCTCCTTCCACGAGACCCTCCGTGTCCACTGCGTGCTGGGGAAAAGCTCAAAGCACAGATGGCAAATTACAGGGGAAAAGGATCGTTTGTGCGAGGCTTAGAAATGTCACAGCTTGAGAAACACCAAGTCCTTGCAGCCACCTGGGGTGGCCTCGCTGTGCCAGCAGCTCTCACCCCAGTGAAGCAGCTCCTTCTGGTGGGAGGGCTCTCCTGTCTCCCAAACTCGGGTCCTGATTGGGATAACATGAAACGGCCTCGTGTCACACCAGGATTAGGTGGGATATTTGGAAAAATTTCTTCACAGAAAGGGTTGCCCAGCCCTGGCACAGCTGCCCAGGGAGTGGGGGAGATCCCATCCCTTGGGGGGATTTAAAAGCCCCTGCGGATGTGGGGACAGGGGTTAGTGGAGGGCTTGGCAGTGCTGGACTCCATGATCTTAGAGGGCTTTTCCAAGCTAAATTGCTTCCCTGATTCATCATCCATCACTTTGATGGCTCTGCTAAGTGGCAAAAGGTACAGCAGGATTTTGTTCTCCTTCCTCATGTGTCTCCTGTGACCCTTCTCAAATGGAAAGGCAGCGAGCTTTGTCCTGTCCCCCTCCCCTTCCTGGTGAACACTAATTCTCCCAGCCAGCCTCTGTGATTCCCCCAGCTCCTCGGGTTTATTGTCCCATCTCCAGCCCTGCCTTGCAGTCGGATAAAGGAGAAAAATCCGATGCTGGTGATGCTCGACCCCCTGTGAGTGGTTTGGGCTGGGCTGGGCTGGGCTGGCCTTATCAGGGCAGAAGTCACTCTTATCAACAACCACCACAGCAGGGCTGTGTCTTTCCGAGGGGCTCAGGGAATGAAAACGCTGCTGATCTCAATCTGCCTGGCATTTCTCTCTCTTTCTCCACCCAAAGGATCTTTTTCAGCCCCTCTCCGGGTTAAGGGAGGTGGGGTTGGGAGGGGAGGGGGGAAAGGATGGAAAAATACTCAGCGGATGAGAAACTTTTCACACAATTTTTCCTGCCTGCAGCTTCTATATATAGGTTTAATTAGAACATTAAAGGCACCTCAGGATTATGCTGGGAGATTTGTTTCCTCAGCCCTGTAACTAATGCCCTGCAGTTTCACTGACGCTGCCATGACTTCCTCAGGCTTCCAGCAGAAATTTACCTCTGGAAAGGTTGGAATTGCTGTCCTGGGTGGGAGCCCCACGTGAGCTCAGGGAAGGCAGAGGCTCTGCTTTAAATGCTCTCTAATTATCTCTAGCCCAGGCTACCGAGGAGCGGTTTGTGAACTGAATTTTTGGGAGAGAGCCCCCCTCAAAATGAGCTTCTTTGGCTGATTCTGGAAGGTTCTGTGTCTTGCTCCCCACTGGTGGTGGAGGGATTGGCTCTTCCTTCCCTACCTGGAAAAGGACTGAGCCATTTCTAATGGGGATGGTGAATTGAGGAGCTTTGACTTATGGAATCAAAGAGGCTTGTAATTGTATGGTCTGGGTTGGAAGGGACCTCAAAGCCCACCCAGTGCCACCCCCTGCCCTGGGCAGGGACACCTCCCACCAGCCCAGGGTGTTCCAAGCCTTGTCCAACCTGCCCTTGGGCACTCCCAGGGATGGTGCATCCTGTGCCAGACCCTCCCCATGGCAGGGGGTGGCACTGGGTGGGCTTTGAGGTCCCTTCCAACCCAAACCATTCTGTAATTTTACAGGACAGGCCTATGAACCACGGCCGTGGGAAGCTTGAGGAAAGCAAACCCATTTCTCAGCATCCAAGAGGCCTTCAGAGAATTTCAGTGTCTGAAGTTAAAACTAAATTCTGCTTTTTTACCTTTCTTTTTGTTTGTTTTCAAACAAGTGGATCCAACCAGCAAGCCTTTCTCTGTGCCCTGTGACGAGGCACAGGCTGGTGTTGCACACCTTGCCAAGGAAGCTGAGAGTCTCAAGGACTCCTTCCCACCTGAATCCCTTCCAAATTACTGTCACCAAAGCAGAGAGGCACATCTGGGGCTGCTCCCTCCATCCTCCAGCTGTGCTTGGAAAGGCTTCTCGTGGAGACAACTCCCTTTTATCCCCCACCATTCCCTATATACTCGAGTCAGCTGACAAAACTGCTGCTGCAGCTCTTTCTCCTCTCTCCCAGGATTATTATTTTGCCTTATTGTCAGTCTTACTGAGGGCACAACATGATTTATTTGCTGTAAAACAAGCCACCTTACAGTCAAGACAAATCTAAAGGGCTGGGTTAGGAAGGGACATTACAATGCATTTTGTATGGAAATGAAGGCTCAGGAGCAGTTTCTTGGCAGACCTAATGTCTTCCAGGGCTGTTCTTTGGGAATAGCAATTCCAGGCAGGGACTCTGGAAAAAGTGGAGTGTGTTGGAATAATGAGAAGCTGTATCAGGATGGATATGCATGAGCAGGGCAGATTAATATTTAATGAACAGCGAAGCCTGCTATCCCTAATCATCGAGTGCCTGGGATTTGCAAAGTGGCTAATTTTAAAGCATTTTGTATGGAATTATTCATGCATTAAAAAGTACATGACTCCCTTGCAGTGAAAGGGAATTAAACCCAAGGAAATTTAGTCATCAAAATGTCAGGTGTCGGGTCCAGCTGAGGCAGCAGAGACGGGATGAGGGTGTTGCTGGTAAAGGATGTGCTGGAGCTGCAAAGGGCAGGATTTGGGCAGGGAGGGCTCATCCCAAAGGGGTTTTCTTGGGAACCCACCCCTTGTTGGGATTTCAAAGCCAGCAAGAGGTACAGGGCAGGGGAATCCCGGAGCTGGATGAAAACCCAGCACAAGGATACAGGGATTGGGGCAGGAGAAGGGCTGGGAAAAAGCAGAGTTCCCACTTGAGTGGCAGCTCTGACACCAAGGTCAGAATCTTTGTTTCTGTTAGTATTTTACCTAAATGATGTCTTCAACTTTACTTGTTGATCCAGAGTTTAATGAGACTTTACTTTGGCTTGAGCGAGTGGTTTTTGGATCTCAGCTCAGACAATTCTCCTGGCACTTGTTCTCCTCTTTTTCTCACTGGTTTCTGATAAAAGAAGGCTGTTCCAAAGAAAATGTCATTTTTGCTTGGGAAATGGGTTTTTAATTGGGGCTGGGGAGGAAAGATTTTGTTCCCTGGCATCTTTTAAAGGTTTCCACGCCTTCCCTGAGAGAAAACAGCCTCTTGAAGTTCTTGCATCTCCTTGAAAGTCGTTGTTTGACCCAAACTCGGGTTCTGTGCAAAAGCAGGAGGCAGAGGAGGGTGAATCTTCCTCACCACACAACCTATGCGTGCAAAAATCTCACTGGTTTAATGAGAGAAGGTAAAAGAAAGCAAATAAAAAGCGTTTGTAAAGATGCTGCTAACGGAGCCAAAGAGCTTTGCAGGAGAGCAGAGAAAAATCAGGCACTAAAGGTTTGGGAAAGGCAGAGGAGGGGGAAGATTCATTTTGCCTCCCTGAGCTCACCCAGATCAGCACAGGCCATAACCACGATTTGCCTCATTAGCAGGAAAACACAGCAATGAGGAATTTCTCTCAGGAATGAGCAAATCCCAGCCAGGGCCCTCCTGTGACCCTTGAGGTGGGATGAGTTTGGTTGATGAGGAGGGAGGAGAAGGAGGTTTGAGCTCCCCAACCTTCCCTGGGCTCCCCGTGGAAGCAGCTGCAGAAAGTTGTGTCTCCTTATTTTTGGGAGACAAAATGTTGACTCAGAAATCAATTGATCCCCTCTCCACATAAATTAAAAACCAAAGGTGAGCCTGAGATTGAGGAGAAGACGTTTCCTACCAGCTTGAGAAAAATTCTTTCATCAGGCTGAAGTAAAAGGTTTTCTCTTTGGGTTTGTTTTGGTGTGGGCTGGGCAAGGATTTGGCACTGGGAGTGCCCAAAGGTTATTTCTTCTTAATTCATGGCTTTGATTCGCTCCCTGAAAAGCAAGATCCATCCTTTGCCCAGCAATTATTCCGAGTGCAGCTAAAAAAATAAAAACAAAAAGCCACCTTAAGTCCTAATTTGAATATTAAACATCATTAAAAGACTTTTCTCCGTTGTGAATTGTTCTCTTACCTGCCTGCCCGGAAATGGCAGTGTGTGAATGGTGGAGAAATCAGGCCCAGCAGGTCATGTCCATAAAACCATGAAAAAAAAAACCCCTTCCTGAGACAGTTTTGCTTCAGCTTCAATTGAAAAGCCCATCCCTCCTGGCCAGCTGATTATTTCTGCTCTTGAATACGCTCTTCAAACCAGGAAATATTATCTAGGAGCACAAACGGGCAAGGGACGTATTTTAAAAGGCTTTAATTTATTAAGCTACAAGCCAGAAGGAAATTGGAGAAATTAATAACTCAGACTGTGATTAATACGGAGCTTTTTCTTATTTTTTTTTTTAATAGCTGGAAAGATGAAGAATTAGAACCTGGTTGCTTTCTAATGACTTGGAGAAGATTTTCAGCTGAGTGTTTGCTCACTGAGGCTTCTCATGTCCTTGTGTTTGACCAACATCCCTCTCCTCAAAGGTCTCCAGCTCTGAGAGCTTTTGCTCCCTGGGATTAATTTCCATGGATTTGGGGCATCATTCCCAGGCTAAGAGGCTTTAGTTCCTTATTTCTTTGATTTGATTTAAAGCCCATCTCTGGGTGGCTGGGTTTCTGTTTAGAAGATGCACCACACGCACGAGCAACTGTTGGAACTTGGGGGATTTCTTGGGAGAGTTGGCTCTAGGAGCTAAATATGGGAGTGGGAAGGAGATAAACATATGCATGGACACTGGAAATAAAAGTATTAAAGACCAAAAATCACACACACACAAAATAAAAATAAAAGAAGCAAAAGAGAGTTAAAAGTAGAAAGAAAGAACGTGCAATTTTTCGCTCCCTTGACCAGACCAAAAGCTGGTTTAGGAAAAATCAATGTCCTTGAGGGAAAAAAACGGGGCAAAAGTCATAAATGTTAGACTTGTGAGCCAGGCAGGGGGCTGGAAACCTGCACATTTCTGTCCTGGGTGACATTTCTGCACTTGCCGGCTACTCAAAAGGCAATTTCCCTCTGCTTTCCAAGGGAGTTGCTTCTCATTTACACCGCTGGCTACAAGTGCCCCACAGGTCCGGCTTTTCAGCTGAAAATAAGGATTTGGAGCAACTGGAATGTGCCCCTGAACGGACTGACTTGGCCAAGGGAAAGATTGAAGTGGGAATTGAAGCTTTGCCTTCTGCTTTTATCACATTCAGGCAGAGAGCTGGACTGGGCTGAGCCCACCACGCTGAGGGGAAGCCCCTCAAGGTCCCTCAATTCCCGTTCCACTCCCCCCAGGCTTTCTTTCCTGAGGGATTCCCACTTTTTCCCCGAGCTGGAGGATCATGGGATGAGCACTGGGATGTGTCAGCTGGGGAGCAGCAGGAAATGCAGCATTTTGGGGGTTTTGGGTGAGCAAAAACGGTGCTGCTCCCCATGGCCACACCTGAGTGTCCCTCCCAAGGTGATCCTCTGTCCACCCTTTCCTTTCCCCTGCCTTCTCCTCCATCCACAGCGCTTTCCCTCTTATCCCAGGAAGGGGTGGAAATCCATCTGTGGATCTGTTGGGAACTTGCTGAGCACAACTCTGTGAAACCACCTGTGAAAGTTGGGGTTGGCTCTCTCTGCCAACGGCCAAACCTCACAAGAAAGATTCCCCCCTCCCTCTCCCGAAACGGCAACAAGCAACGAGAGAAAAGCGAAGGAATATATATATTTACATATATTAAATTTATATACTAGGTACAATGAGACAGGGACCCTCCAAACCACCCCAATAAGGGACAAGGGGAAGGGAAAGGGGAGAGGGAGNAAAGAGATGGGATGGAATCCTGCCTAGATTTTGACCCTGGTTACCAAGGAAGGCCTACAAAAAACAACCCATCACACCCCCTGGGTGTGAAGGAGCCTGAGGGGTTTGTTGGTGTTTCTCCTCTGCCTCCCCCATCAATCCTCCCTCCGTTGGTCCTTCTGCTCCTCTGGAGAAAGGCGGGAGGGAGGTGGAGCTTTCCCAGGGCTGTGGGACTCCTGGAGCCCAAGGGATGTTGGAGTTGTGGGAAGGGGGCTTGGGGAGACTGTGCCTCCCTCTGTTGGCACCTCTGTGTGGCTGGCACCTTGTGTGGCACAGCCCAACCACCCCCCCTCTTTTCCTAAATTCCAGGGCTTTTTCCCAGGAAAACCTTTCTCGGTGCTGTCACTGGCCCGGCGGCAACGACTAAAGCGCCGGGTTAATTAAACACACAAGAACATAATGGCAATTAAAGCCAAACAAACTGCTGAGTCAGAACAACAAACTGCCTGGAGATGGAGGGGGAGGGAAAAGGTTGGTTTGCTTACTCTTGTTTTTATCATAAGGCCTGAGGAGGGCCAAGCAAATGCTGCACCAAGGACGTGCCACTGGCAAGGGTTTGACTGCTGAATAAAAGATAAGGATAAAGAGAAAGCCAGGACTGGGAACAGCCTGGCTGCTCGAGCCAATTTAGGCTGGATTCACTCTAGGAAAATCCCAGGAGTCTGCATTTGGCAAGTGGCTTTCCTATTTGCCTGGAAACCCTTCCCCACTGGGCTCAGCCCCACTGATCCATCCCACTCCTGCCTCCCTATCCCAGTGCTGCAAACCCAGGATGGAGAGGTCTGATGGGCAAAACATCCCCTTGGCCCTCACCAAAATCCATGCATTCCCAAGGGTGGGATCCTTAAGGAAAAAAACCCCAGGACACATCAGGGACCACCCAAAACTGAACCCCTTGGGGCACTGCTGTGCCCGGCCAGCGATGCCCCACAGGGCACACAGAGGAAGTTTTGGCACCTTCCCATCTCCACTACCCAAATGCTGCAGTGTTTGTTTGCAGCAGCCCCATCTATTACACTCCTTCCAGGGCTGGTTTCTGTGGAGCTGCTCCAGTGGATCCCACTAAAGGCATAAAAGTTGAGAGAAGCCCATGAATTATAAAGGTCCCCGATAGGACTCAGCAAGAGGCTGCTGTTAATCTTCCCTTTGCTACTCAGTTTTTGTTCTGCCTGTAATAAATCCCCGTGCCCTTTGCTGTTCAAACTGCAGCCTCGC
>VXBX01001497.1:43987-58252 GCA_013400415.1 Scytalopus superciliaris | reverse complement strand
ATTTTCTGCCCAAAATGGAGGGGTGGGGAGGAGGAGAGATGCCTCGATGCTGCAGCTCCCGTCGCCGGAGCTCGGGGAGCATCACCCGGTCGGTCTGCAGACAGCAGCTCCGGGAAACAGCCTCCTCAGCTTTCCGCACTAGTTAACAGCCTGCGAGCTGCCTCCACTTGTTTTAAGCTCGCTCGCTCGCTTAATCTCATCTCCCCTCGGCTCGTGTGTGCATCTGTGTGCGTGCGTGTGTGTGTGTGTGTGTGTGTGTGTGCAGGGGGAGGACTTTATTGCCATTGGCTCAGCTTTCGCTGCCCACCCACATCTCTTCCACATCACCTTGGTGTCTCCCTAAATAAAACCAGCCCTCCTTATCGCACCGAGGAAATCAAGAGCGAGAGTTTGAATGGATTTTATATAAATATTTACCCCGACGAAGCCACTGCTGAGCTGGCGGGATAAACTCGCGGCAGCTGCTCTCACTCTCCTCTCGCCCGCCCCTTAAAGGGTTCACCCGAGACAGGAGACATCCAGATCCCGGTTCGAGCTCCAGGCTGACCCAAAAAAGCAGTGCCAGGATTGAACTTCGCTATGGATCTGAAGGACAGCACCAGTGAGGGCAGCATGGGCAGCCTGCAGCCTTCCAGCATCCAGATCTTTGCCAACACCACCACGCTCCACGGGATCCGCCACGTCTTCGTCTACGGGCCGGTGACCATCCGGCGCCTGCTCTGGACCTTGGCCTTTGTGGGCTCGCTGGGGCTGCTCCTGGTTGAGAGTTCGGACAGGGTGGCTTTCTACTTCTCCTACCAGCACGTGACCAAAGTGGACGAGGTGGTGGCCAACAGCTTGGTCTTCCCTGCCGTCACCATCTGTAACCTCAACGAGTTCCGCTTCTCCCGGCTCACCACCAACGACCTGTACCACGCTGGGGAGCTCCTGGCTCTGCTCGACGTCAACCTGCAGATCCCCAACCCCCACCTGGCCGACCCTGCTGTCTTGGCCGTGCTCCGGGAAAAGGCCAACTTCAAGCACTACAAACCCAAAGTTTTCAACATGCAGGAGTTCCTGGCGCGGGTCGGCCACGACCTCAAGGATATGATGCTGTACTGCAAGTTCAAAGGGCAGGAGTGCAACCATGAGGACTTCAAAACTGTGAGTATGAGCAGACAATCTGCTTTTTGTCTTCTCTGGGCATGTGGATGGTGATGGTGCAAGACCAGGAGGTCACTGGCCAAGCCGTGTGGGCACGGCGTGGTGAGCGAACGGCTGCCAGGCTCTGGCGTGGCACGGGAGGAGCAGGAGGAGCCTGTTGAGCTCAACTTTGGTTGTTGGAGTCCTAACAAGGAGGTTTTGTGGGGCCAGACCTGCGAGGGGCTTGCAGCAGGTCCAGCCTCCACCCTGCATGAGGCCCACGGCTCCCAGTTGGCTGCTTGGTGTGAGTCCAGGGCATCAGATGGGTCCTGCTGAGCATCACGGGGGGGTTGGGGGGGTCTCTTGCTGTGGGCAGTGCTTGTTGGGAGCTGAAGGAAGTGGAGAGGGCTGGAAAGAGGCCAGCGAGGAGGGCAGGAGCTCGGGGCTGCTCTGAGTGCTGTCCAGCTGGATTTCCTCAGGTGTTTGGAGCTTTGCTGGAATNAAAAAAAAAAAAAAACAACCAAAAAAACACCTGATCTCTCTTTGCTTCCTTTGTTGAAAACAGAGTAGTGCAGGCATTATTGTAACCAAATTAGCAGATAACCCATTTAGTCAGTGAATTTTTATAAATGCATAACCTTTATGATCTGTTGATGCAGCCAGCATATATTCAAAGATGCCCTTCAAAGATATTCCTAGTTCCTTGAGCTGGAACTGTGGTAAAGTAGTTCTGAGCAGGTGAAGATGGATTTTTTTTCCTAAGGAGTTTTATTTCCCCCACAAATAGCATGCCCTGGTTTGCCATCATTAGTGGCCTAAGATGGGGAGTGATAATGGAACATTTCCCTGATTGTTTCGTTTTTTATTTTTAGAATAGCAGCATTTATATAACAGTCTTGGTAGAGATTTAGGGTACAAAAACCCCCTAACTGAGGCTGCAGCTATTAACCTCATGTGTTGTGTTTATAAAAAGCCACTTTAATACGGTGCTGTATAAAGTACGTATAAAAAGAAAAATCCATTACAACCAAGGGGATTTTCAATGAAGTATTAGCCTGGTAAGAGGGTTAACAAGGTTGGTGCTTTGCTTCCCTTCCTTTCTTTTTTTTAAACCAAGGCACAACTTAGTATAAGCAGTTAATGTGCAATTTTGGTGCCATAGATTAGATTGTGCAGGCAAAAGTACTGCAGGGGTTTTGTAAAGACATATATTCAGTACACTGATACATATAAATAAGATTATACCCTTTCCCGTGTATTTGCATTAGCCAAGACAAGTATTAGACATCATAATACAGAATGCTTATTCAGAGTTCACTAATTATGGCTTCGTATCTTTAAATGAGATTATAATATGGCCAGCTCTGGATCCTGGTACTGCCTGACTGAGTTATGCTGTGACACTTGGAGGCAGCAGAAAAATAGCTTGGGAAAAAAGTTCACAAAACGCTTCCTATCAAGTTGGTGAGAGAGAGGGAGAGAGTTGTGTGTTTGTGTGTGTGTGTGTGTGTGTGTGTGTGTGTGTGTGTGTGTGTGTGTGCAGGGGGAGGACTTTATTGCCATTGGCTCAGCTTTCGCTGCCCACCCACATCTCTTCCACATCACCTTGGTGTCTCCCTAAATAAAACCAGCCCTCCTTATCGCACCGAGGAAATCAAGAGCGAGAGTTTGAATGGATTTTATATAAATATTTACCCCGACGAAGCCACTGCTGAGCTGGCGGGATAAACTCGCGGCAGCTGCTCTCACTCTCCTCTCGCCCGCCCCTTAAAGGGTTCACCCGAGACAGGAGACATCCAGATCCCGGTTCGAGCTCCAGGCTGACCCAAAAAAGCAGTGCCAGGATTGAACTTCGCTATGGATCTGAAGGACAGCACCAGTGAGGGCAGCATGGGCAGCCTGCAGCCTTCCAGCATCCAGATCTTTGCCAACACCACCACGCTCCACGGGATCCGCCACGTCTTCGTCTACGGGCCAGTGACCATCCGGCGCCTGCTCTGGACCTTGGCCTTTGTGGGCTCGCTGGGGCTGCTCCTGGTTGAGAGTTCGGACAGGGTGGCTTTCTACTTCTCCTACCAGCACGTGACCAAAGTGGACGAGGTGGTGGCCAACAGCTTGGTCTTCCCTGCCGTCACCATCTGTAACCTCAACGAGTTCCGCTTCTCCCGGCTCACCACCAACGACCTGTACCACGCTGGGGAGCTCCTGGCTCTGCTCGACGTCAACCTGCAGATCCCCAACCCCCACCTGGCCGACCCTGCTGTCTTGGCCGTGCTCCAGGAAAAGGCCAACTTCAAGCACTACAAACCCAAAGTTTTCAACATGCAGGAGTTCCTGGCGCGGGTCGGCCACGACCTCAAGGATATGATGCTGTACTGCAAGTTCAAAGGGCAGGAGTGCAACCATGAGGACTTCAAAACTGTGAGTATGAGCAGACAATCTGCTTTTTGTCTTCTCTGGGCATGTGGATGGTGATGGTGCAAGACCAGGAGGTCACTGGCCAAGCCGTGTGGGCACGGCGTGGTGAGCGAACGGCTGCCAGGCTCTGGCGTGGCACGGGAGGAGCAGGAGGAGCCTGTTGAGCTCAACTTTGGTTGTTGGAGTCCTAACAAGGAGGTTTTGTGGGGCCAGACCTGCGAGGGGCTTGCAGCAGGTCCAGCCTCCACCCTGCATGAGGCCCACGGCTCCCAGTTGGCTGCTTGGTGTGAGTCCAGGGCATCAGATGGGTCCTGCTGAGCATCACGGGGGGGTTGGGGGGGTCTCTTGCTGTGGGCAGTGCTTGTTGGGAGCTGAAGGAAGTGGAGAGGGCTGGAAAGAGGCCAGCGAGGAGGGCAGGAGCTCGGGGCTGCTCTGAGTGCTGTCCAGCTGGATTTCCTCAGGTGTTTGGAGCTTTGCTGGAATCGTGGAAGGGGAAATTTTTTTTCTGCTTGTTCCTGGTGTTCATGGCTCATAAATGCCGGTTTGCTGCGGAGTGTGGGCAGCAGCTGGGCACCTCCCCGGTGCTGTGCCCTTCCTGGTGCTGTGCTAGAGAGAAGGGAGGGGGGGAAAGAGAAGGAGAGGACAAGAAACGAGGCTGAGCTCTGATCCCAGTCTGCTCCGAGGCTGGGGGAGGTGGGGCGAGCCAGGTGCTTGAGCATCCTGAGGGAAGCAGCCACTGCTCAGTTAGGGCTCCTGGCTGGCACCCTGAGGGCAGAGCAGGCTGGCCCGGGTGCCTGGGCTGGCAGAAAGTGTCAGTGCCAAACGAAACCAAGAAGTGGGTTGTCTGGCAGAAGTGATGCCCCCGGGGCTGCTCCCACGGGCTGGGGGTTTGAGCCCCATCATGGCTGAGGTGTGAGGGGGGCTGGGTTTAGTCACGCCGTGCTCTCAGGCCACGCTGGCACAGACTGGGCTGTCTGGGTTGCTCCTGGAGGCAGGAATGCTCCAGCTCTCAGGTGGTTGTTTCTCTGCGAGCGCTGCCGCTGGTTCTGCTCACTGCCCTGTGTCCTGCGGGTTTTGTGCTGCTCTGGTTTGGCAACAGGATCTTTGTCTGGCTTGTCAGAAGGGTCTTTCTCTGCTTTTAGGGGAAGGGAATATTTTCTGTCTCTGCTGCTTGTGGACCTTCTGGCAAATGAGTCCAGCTGAGTCCTGCCATCACCCGGACTGTGCTCTCTTTAAGCCTCTGAATAGGAACATCCGATTTTATGCCTGTGCATAACCCTGATGGCTTGCCCATTTCAAACTGGACATCCAGGCAAACCACTGCCTTGTTTCTGCTCCCTGGGCAGGTCTGAGCAGAGCGTGGGGGTTCACGTGAGTCACAGGAAGGTGCCAACAAAGTGCCAAGGAGAGGAGCTTGCTAAAGAAAAGCCATGTGTGACCGAGGCTGGAGAATGGGATGAAAAAGGAGACAATAATGCCAAAGTTCAGGGGACAGGAGAGTTGGGGAGTGAGGACAGATTCCAACAGGATGGCCAGACCTCCCTTAGCTGTAGTGAGGGTGTGGGAAGCAGGAGCTGTTGTGCCCATGGACATCCCAATAAGGCAATAAACACCAGCCAAAAGCAAAAGCCTCAAAGCCAGGGAGCAGACAGCACCTCCAAATCATCTGCAGGGCTCACAAAAGCAGGTCCTTTTCTCAGAGGAGGCAGGACAGGACCTCTTGGCAGCCTCCTGGGACACACTGGGGGGTCAGGTTTTTTGAGGTAGCTGCTCCTGGAACAATGACTTATTGCTTTTCTTTTCCTTGGGGGGTACAGTAGTTTCCAGAAAGACAAACATTGCCTGTGTGCCAAATAAATGCTGTGCTAAAACAGATCAGGGCCAGCTGGAGACAGGCAGGATATTATGGCCTGACAGTGCTTGTCCTTGTTAAAGTGCTGGAGACATTCAGGGCAATACTCGAGCCCATTCTGCAAAGCAGGTCCTGGATGATCCAGAAGGCAACACTGCTTATTGTCCCTCTCCAACAGAGACAGAGGTTCTGTCTCCCTGACTCCAGGTAATCTCTCAGGTTATGGAAATCCAGGAAACATCACTCACCAACACACCAGCCCTGCTTTCCTGCCAGATTTACCCCTCGGAGATAAAAGGCAGCAAAAAGTGTCTGCTTGAAGGATGAGTAGGTTTTTCCACAGGGGAGAAGCTGCAAAGGTCTTTGAGCTGCCTCCAGGCTGAATCAGAACCTCATGTCCTGGATGAATTTTGCATTTAATCACCACCAACCTGTTGCAGCAGCACAGGGGCTCTGTGACAGCCCATCCATCCTGCTGCAGCACCGCTGGGGAAGCGTCCCCTGATCTGTTCCCTGAAGGGAACCGGGCTGTAAATCCCCGAGCAGCTTTGTGATCCGTCAGCCCCGTGAACAGCTGCGGGGTTTTATCTCCTGTGCTCCCCAAATCCAGGCCCCTGGGAGCACCAGAGGCAGGAGCTTTGCAGCAGGAGGCTGCACCAAAGCAGGAGCTCTGCAATGAGGTGCTGCTGGAGAAGTCAGTGCCGTCCTTTCGGTGCCTGGAGGGGTGTGTGGTGTGCAGAGTGTCCCTGGATAAAGCCCACGGTGCTGTTGCCACATGGGAAAACAGGAGCTGGAATGGCACTTTGGAAAACATGACTTTACCCTCTTTCCTCCTCCACTCCCCTGTTTAAATTCCCTGTCGCTGCTTTAGCAACAGGATTTGAGCTGTGCTCTCCCCCCACTCCCTGTTTCCCCCCCAGATAATGCCTCGGAGACTTTTCTCCTACTGAAGTCTGCCCAGAGGGGGTGAGTCCCCCGAGTTTTTCTGCAGAGACCCCCCCAAAGGGACCAGCAAGGCTGTGCAGACCCTGAGCTGGCACTGGAGGAGCAGCAGCTCAGATAATGCAGAGCTCTGCTGTAGGCGAGGCAATGAAGGAGAGCAAATTGGCAGAAGATGCTTTAGCAAAGCCATTCCCTTGGAGTGTTTGGAGGAGGAAAGGCTGCAAACAGCAGCAGCTGAGGAAACCCCTTCCTTTCTTTCGTCCTGGCTCCTCCCAGGGGGTCCTGGTTGGAGATGACCTGGCAGATGGGATTTTTCTGGAGGAGCTGTGCTCACGCTGCTCGTTGTGACTTCAGGGTCTTCCCATCCCGCTGCTGCTGAGCCTGGTAAAGCTGTGGCTTGTCTCTGCTGTGATTTTTTTGGGGACTCTCTGTGGGTGTGCTGGGGCAAAGTCTCTTTCCTGGGATTCTTGGGGTGGCTCGTGGGTTCAACCTTGGCAAAATGCCAACCCCCCCCAAGACCAACGTGGTCCTAGTGAAGGGAGGGAAGGGAAAAAAACCCTGAAACTGAAAAAAAAAATTATATATATATACATATATTTACAGGGAAGTTACAATACATATACGTACAAATATAAAGAAACTAACAACAACTTTATCCCGAAGCTGCCCCCTCAATAACACGCAGATTTCACCACCCCAAACCCACAGGAAACAAACCCAAAGCTGTTTCCCCTGCTACAAATATAAAGAAACTAACAACAACTTTATCCCGAAGCTGCCCCCTCAATAACACGCAGATTTCACCACCCCAAACCCACAGGAAACAAACCCAAAGCTGTTTCCCCTGCAAGAGCACCCAGCAAAGCAACATCAAACAGAAAGTATTTACTTCATTAACCACGTGTTCTTTCTGAGGCCTAACTAAACTAAGGCCTTAATCTAAGTTTTGGGGGGGTTATCAAACCCATCACAGGGTGGCTCGTGGTCCTTTGCTGCTCCAGCTGGGCGATGGCAGGGGAGCTTTGGGAGAGATTTGGGTGTGTGGCACAGCAAAAGCGTGGGAGGAAAATCTGTGGGAAGCCTTTTAACCCTTGGGGCACACACGGACTGATGGGTGGGATGGGCTGGGAGTGGATATCGGGAATCTGAGCAGAAGGGGAGTGGGAAATCTCAGTCCCACCTGGCTGAGAAACGCCCCCCAAGAGCCCAGCCGTGCCAGGCACAGCCAGGCTGTGGCACTGGGGGGTGCTCTGCAAGTTCTGGTGTCTGACCACATTTCCAGCCAGCTCATTTACCCAGAGCAGTGAGTGGGCTGTGCTTCCTCACACAAGGAATTTCATCCCAGGTAACACCAGAACTTCCCCCCCCCCTCCCGTGCCTGCTCTGCCGTGTCTATTTATTTGCAGTGGCCATGAGAATTGAGGGGTTAGAACTCATTTATTTTCAATACACATTGCTCTGACAGACAGGGGCCACATAATGGGCACCATCTCATGTGAATATTGCTATTTTAAGACACAAGTGTCTGTCAATCTATCTGTCTTTTCCCATACATAAGTTTTCTCCCATTCTTTCCGGTGCATCCCTGAGGTCAGTGTGTAGTGAATAGCTTTGGAGATTAATTAGTCCATTCTCAACTCCTATTTCCAACTTCCACTTCCCTCAATAATAAAAAATAAATAATCAGGATGGTGGCTGTTCAATTTGGAAAAAAACATCACTTCTCCATGAAGCAATTTTTTTGGACAATCATGACTTTCCCCAAAGTTTGCTCCAGAATCTGCAATTCTGTGATGAATTTTACACAAACAGGTAGTTTTTCTCCCAGGAGCCTTCCCAGCGTGCAAACCCTGCCCTTGAGAAATGCAGACCCTCATTCTACCCAGGGTGTTTCTGGATTAAGTTTCTGTGTCCTCCCAAGGATTTATGGGTGTGGTGGTGCTTCCCTCTTTGTATTTCCTTTACTTGTGACAAAATGGTAGGAGAATGCTTTAAAATTCACCAGGAGGTTTCATGGGTGGATGTCAGTTGGGATGAAGGATTGTGGAAATGGTTTTCCTGGGTTTGGAGGGTGAATGGATTTAAAATCCAGCAGAGAGAGGCTGTAGAATTTCAGAGGGGTCTTTTCATGGCAAAGGCAATTTTAAATCCTTTAATACTGAAAACTGGGTGAAACAACTTCCATGGGACAGGAACTTCAGTAGGCAGGCTGTGGGTTGTTGACTTGGGACATTGATGCTCCACATCTGAGATGTTGGTCTGTCCCAAGATCTGAGCAGCAGAGCCATAAAAACCCTCCTTAAAGTTCATTTTAAAAGTCTGTGTTTGGTTCTGGTTTGAGCTGCTGCTTGGCCAGACACACCACCCTCCCTCAGCAGGGCTTTGAGCTGGGGAATAACCCAAACACCCGAGATGGGGCAGAAATGGGCACAGCCAGAGCGTCAGAGGCAGCTGGAGATGCCAGGGCTGGGAAAGAGGGAAAGGAGGAACAGGGAGGGCCCTGCAGGGGCAAAGACAAAGCATTTCAGTGTGTAAGAGCCAGCTGAGGGCTCAGCCTTCCCTTGCCATGCACCTGACACTGTGGTTGAAGGAGGGCAAGAACCACTCCCGACTTCCAAGTGATTCCCATCCATCCCAGTTATTCTGCAGGAGGCCAAGTGAGAGCTCCTGTCCCCTCCTCCAAACCACACCTGCCCAGGATCTGCACCCAAAGCAGCATCTGGAGCTGAGGCAAAATGCAAGTGCTGCCCTTCAGAGGAGCAAGAGATGCTGAGCAGGAAGGATGTCAGGAGAATTTCAAGGATAAGAGGAGATGTTTGAGGGCTGCCAGGCTTTATCAGAATTGCCCTGGGAATGGTGCTGGGAATGCCTCTGAGTTCAGCTTCTTGCACCTCAGCTCCACAGCCTGTGAAGTGGGGGGAAGGAGCCTTTCTCCCCGAAGTGCTGAAAGCTGTGGAGAGGCAAAGCTGTAAACAACTGAGCACAAATAAGGTAATTGTCTCTCAGCAGCCACGTCCTGGTGTCTCCTTAGCCCGTGGCTCTCTGTGACTAACACATCTCATGTCACAAGGTCTCCCTGACAACTGCTCTTGGGTGAGGACTCCTTGCTGTCTGCACAGGATGGAGGCTCAAACCATGGGAAGCTTCTGCTCTTTCTCTGTAAAGAAACCAGACTAGATCTAAGTGAAGGCCTGGAAGGACAAGGAATATATTAAAAAATAACAGCTTGCTTTTCATCTGGAGAGGGAAAGTGAAACAACATACCTTGTCCTGACTTTCTTCAACACACCTCGTGCAAGTGCCCCTTGGAGACTTCTTGGCAAATAATAAATAACCCCCCAGAATGTTCCTTCTTGAGGAATCTTTGTGCTTATCTGACTGAGTTCAGTGGTGTCCTGTGTGGGTGCTCTAATCCCCTCTGTGGGTTTAGCCTAAACACTCTTTGAAAGGTTCTGGCCATCATGTCCATGATCCCCACAGACAGAAATGGGCAAAAATCTACACTGTTCATGAAGGAAAACAAGACAAGTTCTCACTGAAATAAAGAAGAAACAGGTCTGAACTTCAGTGAGGGTCTGGGTGGCCTCTTGAGGTCCCTTCCAAGCTGAGTTATTTTATGATTTTATAATAAAAAGCAGGTGCAGACCTGCTGGGTCTTAAATCCTTTTGGTGTCTCATTTTTTTCCCATAGAAACATAAAACACTGGAATGGTTTGGGTTGGACAGGAGGTTAAAATCCTCCAGTTCCAACCCTCTGCCATGGGCAGGGACACCTCCCACCAGCCCAGGGTGCTCCAAGCCCCGTCCAACCTGGCCTGGGACACTCCCAGGGCTGGGGCAGCCACAGCTTCTCTGGGAATTCCATCCCAGCCCCTCCCCACCCTCCCAGGGAGGAATTCCTTCTCAATATCCCGTCTAAACCTAATCTTTTTCAGTGTGAAGCCATTCCCCATTGTCCTGTCCCTCCAGACCCTTTTCCAAAGTCCCTCTCCAATTATCTTGGACCCCCTTTTAAGCACTGGAAGGGGCTTTAAAGTCTCCATCTCTGCAGGACCTTGCACTTGGCCTTGTTGAACTTCATGAGGTTCACACAGACCCCCCTCTCCAGCTTCTCCAGGTCCCTCAGGATCCCATCCCTTCCCTGCAGCGTTTCAGCTGTGTCACACAGCTTGGTGTCACCAGCAGAGTGGCTGAGGGTGCCCTTTATCCCACTGTCCGTGTCACCCACAAGGCTCAGTTGTCAGTCAGCGCTGCTCCCCATCCCCACCCTCAGCACTCCCACTCAATTCAGCCTCCCTGAAAAATGAGAGCCCAATTTTGCAAGAGGGTTCCCTTCCTCTCTGTGAACTTTGGGCATGAGTTCAAGTGGGCATCATTGACCTAAGGAAAATAAAATTGCTCTTAAAATGCCCAGCTGTCGACGTGTCTGTGTGTGCTGAGCTCACAGCTCTGGCTCCACAACGAGCCTGTCACATTTTCCCTCAGCAACCCCCTGTCTTTTCCCATCTCCTGAATCCATCCCTGTTTGCCTCAGAAGCAGACAGAGATTCCCTGAAATAAAAGCACTCCAATCCATCACACAGCTCCTGTTGACTGAGAAAATGTGGTCCTGAGGAGCACAGACAGCAGGGACAGTGAGGGCACCTGAGGCTTCTCCCCCCTCCCTGGCAGGGCTGGGCTCTGAGCCCCTCCTACACCTCCCCTAAGGCATTTTAAAGGGCATTTATAACCTGGAGTGCCAGCCAGGCTCAGCTTTAATTCCACATTAATGGGCAGACATGGCCAGGGGGAGGGCAATAAAAGGGGATTTGTCACCCAGATATCCGAGCAGGGGGGTCAGGTGGATGTGCTGCTGTGGCCAGTGCTCCAAACATCCCCCAAATGTTCTGCCTCTTGGGCTCGTGTGACTCTTTTCCATAAGAAAAACAGATCCATGAACTATTTGTATGTGTATATGGTGCTCAAAACATAAAGTGTTTCACCTCTTGGGCTCATGTGACCCTCCATGTGCTTTTCCATAGGAAAACCAGACCCATGAAATACTTGTATATATATATATATATATATAGCATTCCAAAGACATAGAATGTTTCACCTCTTGGTTTTCCAAAGGAAAAACAGATCCATTAAATACTTGTGTGTATATATATATGTGTATATATCTCTATATATATATAGATATATATAATTGCAAACATATAGAGTGTTTCACCTCTTNGATCCATTAAATACTTGTGTGTATATATATGTGTATATATCTATATCTATATATAGATATATAATTGCAAACATATAGAGTGTTTCACCTCTTGGTTTTCCATAGGAAAAACAGACCTGAATGGCTGAATTTGCAGCTTGCAAAGGTCAGTGTCTATTTTGCCACCTGTATCTGCTGGGAGGCTTGGGAATAAAGCCTTAAATAAATATATTCACTTTCTCGAGGGGTGGGTGTAACCGGCTGGGGCTCCAGGAACTCTCGGTGGGGCTTCCAGACCTGTGAAAATCCGTGTGGGAACCTCTTGGGCGTCATAAACTCACCAAGCTAAGAGGGAAAATGAGTGAGGCGAGGTGGAGGTGTGTGAGTCCCTGTGAGAGCAGCACGGGAAAAGCCAAATTGCCCCTCGGAGGAGAAAGAGAATCTTGGAACGCACTGCCCCCAGTTGTGCTCAGGGGCTGTCAGAGCCCCATTCCCACCCCGCCGGGAATATTTCCAACCCATTATCTGCAGAAAAGCTGAATTGTTTGGCTCAGTTTGTTGTTGGTGCCGAAGAAAGGGTTTAGCCCGTGTGTTAAGTCGAGGAGCAGCGAAGTGAAGGAGCGAAGGGTAATGGAAAAAGCACATTTATTTGCTCGGGGTGAGAGGAATAAAAGGAGCTTTAATGCACACACGGGTGGATTTCCAGACGGGAGCCCATCCGAGGCCAGCAAGGCTTTTCACCTGCGGGAGGAGTTGCTCGGTTGTCTGCTCCTGGCAGTTCTGTGCTGGGATTTCCTCAGGGGCTGGGCTGGGAATTGGAGAAGAAAATCAGAAGTGGCAAAGTGCGAGTTCAATTCCATCTGCTCAAGGCGCTTCTTCACATCGGTTTGAGCTCGAAGGAGAAGGTGACTCGAGGCTCTTGGCTCACACCTGCTCTGGGGCTTCCCCTGCAGCCACTCCAAAGATTGGTGATTTTATTGAGGGGAATTTTTAGCTCTGAGTCTGCCCTTCTTTCATCTGTGAAAACAAAACCCCAGAACAGCTGGAGGGCCAAAAAGTTTGGACATGTTCATGAGACCAAGTTTTAGCTGCTTTGTAAATCTGAATCTTCAGGATGGGATTTTAATGGTGTTGAAGAGTGGGATATAAATGGGGATGTGATATAAGTGGGATGGGCATGGAATGAAAAGAATTAAAAGTTAAACTAAAATAAAAAAGTGATTAAGGATGTGTTTGCTTTTTAAAAGTTTGGAGAGGAGAGGAGAGGAGAGGAGAGGAGAGGAGAGGAGAGGAGAGGAGTCCTGTGGGATTGCTCAGTGACAGGCAAACATCTCTGCAGTGACAGTCGAGGGCTGAATTAATCACAGAGGAGAGTTAATGACCAGTGGGAGGAATTAATGAAAGTTATCTAAACTCCTAACACCACACTCTGCTGCTCCCTGGCACGAAAATGGATGGTGTGGCAGAGACATCCATGAAATCCTCTGTGTTCCTTCCACCTCCTCCTGCCAGGCTGGGGAAGGGCCCGTGGGCTCCATCCCTGCCTGTCCCCCACGGAGCAGTGACATCAGCAGGGCTGCCAACTCAGCACCAAAACCAGCTCTCCAGTGCTGGAGAGACCTGGCAAAGCTGAACCAGAACGTCAGAGAGGTGTCACTTTGACCTCAAACGGGCGGTGGTGTTACATTTTGGGAGGGGGGAGGGACTCCCAGCCATCTGGAAAGGGCTGCTTTATTTGAGGGGGACACTTGCCACCAGGTTTTTTGAGTTTGCCGTGAGAAACCGAACCAGAATTCTGCTTGGAACTGCAGTTTCTGTTCACCATGCTGGTCTTTTGCTCTGGGTGTGCTGGTGGGATTGGGATTAGGTTTAGGAATCCCACAGGACATGGCATGTTGTCTCCTCTCTTCCTTGGGAGGTGATGGCTGGTTACAGTCTTGTAGTCATTATTTCTTTGAAGCATTTCATGCTTATGGATTTTTACTTATTTTTTATTCTTATTTACTGAAAAGAAACAAAGTGTTTTCACAAACAACATTCCCACCTAAAGCAATTTTATGTACCAAATGAAACATTTCCCATGACTGCCATGGGGATCCATCCTGATATCATCCTGAAGAGAAGGAGTTGCTGGGCCACATGTTAAGTTTGATCCTTCTTGATTGAACTCCATTTTTCCTACTCCACCCTGGCCACGAATCCTGCAGCCACCACCCCTTCCACACGTGCTCCAGGAACACTCCAAACGGTCCTTAACTGGTGATAAATTATGATGGAGCGTCTCCTGAAGCACGTGTGACATCCCCAGGGACAACAAATGGATTTGTTCCTGTCGAGGGATGACAGGGGATCACAACTGAATGAACAGGAGCTGCTCCAACTGATCAAGGCAGGGATTGTCCCCCTGTGCTGGGCATTGCTGAGCTGACACCCTCAAGTTCTGGGGTCAGTTTTGGGCCCCTCAAGACAAGAGAGACATTGAGGGGCTGGAGGGTGGCCAGGGAAAGGGCTGGAGCTCCAGGAGAGGCTGAGAGTGGAGAAAAGGAGGCTCAGGGGGGACCTTCTGGCTCTGCAAGTCCCTGATGGATCCAGGGGGGGGATTGGGCTCTGCTCCCAGGGAACAGGGACAGCAGGGGAGGGAACGGCCTCAAATGATACCAAGGGAGATTTAGGATGGATTTGGGGAAAATCTCCTCCCCCAAAGGGTTGTCCAGCCCTGGCCCAGCTGCCCAGG
>VXBX01001497.1:16260-28546 GCA_013400415.1 Scytalopus superciliaris | reverse complement strand
TTTTTGCCTCTTCCCCACCCCCCCCCCCCCCCCAACCCCCCCGAATGCAGAGCTAAGCAGCTCGTTTCTGTCAGCTGGAAACCACCAGAAAACAGAGGGAGGAAGACAAAAAGAGACAAGAAACCACTCCTGTAGTTCAAATAAATAAAAAAGGCAAGCCTGAGAGAAGTGTCTGCTGCCCTTGGTTTGGTGCCTTGACAGGACTCAGGAAGGTGGGAGATAAAGATAGCAGAAGAAATGAAGGCCAGCCAAGACAGGCTACGATCATTAAGGGAATTTGAACCTAGCCCGGAGCTATCCACTGCTAAAGTCTGGAAACATCACCTCTCCCTGACCTTGAAAAAGATGTTTCCCTGTTTGAAAATAAAATTCAGAAGGGAAGAAAGGAGGAAATGGATAGAATAAGCACTTTAAATGCTGACATTACTGAACAGAGCCTACGGAAAGCCTTTCGATCCTTCCCGAGCTTTCTGAGGAGAAACCTTTCCTATCCCTCCACCTTGTCAGGATTTGGGAGCGTGGCCAACAGGTGAGAAGGGCACGAGATGAAGCACCACAGTTTGCAAGCCTTGGTAAAGGCAGGATGGAATGGATTCCCTGGGATTAGGGGCTCTGCCTGCTTGGGATGCAGATCCATCCTCTGCATTTCTTGCCAGCACCTCAGAGCTAAAAATAGAGAAGTTTCTTGCACGGTTGGAGCGCAGGAAGAACCCGAGTCTGGACAGTGGGGCCTTTGCAAAAGTTTCATGGAGAAACCTCCTGTTTGCTGAGGTGCAGAAGACCAAGCAGAGCTGGCAGAGCAGCACCACGGAGAGCAGAGCTGGCCCAGAGCCCACAGATCCTGCCTGGAGGAGCTGAGAGGACAAACTGAACCTCAGAGTGCTGCTGGGGGAGAGGAAATGTCAGACAGGGAGCGCTTGGCCTCCGTGCCCCAATTTAGGTCCCACCCCCCTCCCTTCTGGCTCACCTGAGGTGCCCATCCAGAGGAGCTGTGCCACGTGGGGGTGGTTGCAGATAAAACCTGGGCAGGGTCCCTGCAGTGTCCCAGCTTTGGGAGCTTCATGGTGGCCACAGATGGTGCAGCTGGGTGGGTCACAGCCCTCTTGTGTCAGCCCTGGGGACCACTCACTGAGTGCTCTCTGCAGGGTGAGCACGACAAAGTGTTGAGGTCACTCACCCCCATCCCTACTCATGACCAGATTTTGGGGCAGGGAAGTACCTGACAAGTTTTCCCAAAGAAATCTTGGCTGGGGAGGGCAAGGGGATTCCTGTCAGGATTACCAAAGGGAAGGGAAGGTGCAGACATGCCACACTTTAAGCCTTATTCCACGAGCAATCCGTTCACCGTGGTGAATTCACCCACTTGCCACTCACGTTCTTGAGCTCACACTCTGCTCTCAGCAGTGACGGTTCCTGATACTTTGGCAGCTTTCCCACCTCTCCATCTCAGTGTCCACAGTCATACCAACACCTGGATCACTGATCCCCAGCACAGAAGGATGACTCAGGGCTCTTCTGGGACAATTTGGGACTCTTTCACCCTTTTTGGGCTCTCTGCCACGAACTGGATGACATCAGCAACCTGCCAGGAAGAACAAGGCAATCTTTCGTCCTCTGAAGTTAATGAGATACAGAAAAACACCTTTTCAGCCTTGGTTGGACTGTCCTCAAACACTGATGATCCAAGAGAGTTGCTGCTGCTCTCCTCTCCTCTGACACCGCAGTGACCACAAGCACAGGCAGTGGGAACCTTCCAAAGGGTGTCACATTTGGGTTTTTCCCAGCCTTTTTTAAGCAACTGCACCAGTGGAAGGTGTCACCTGGTGCCCCAGAGGTGGTGGGGGGACTCCACTCTGAGCTTTGCTGGCAGGAACACTTCTTTGGATTGCTCTTGTTGTAGGACACACTACCTTGTCGTGTTCATTCGGGGCAAATAATTGAGTGGGACTAAGTTTAATCCCTTCTGGGTTTCTATTAGGATAGTCCCCCTTCTCTCTGCATGTGTGTTGGTGGGCAGCCCCCTCTCCTTGGTGACATTCCCAAGCCGTGCTGAAATGCCTATTTACAGCCACACTTACTCTTTTTTAACAGGTCCAGGCAGAGCAGCTTTTCCTTCTGGCAGGAAGAGCCAACCACCCCCTCAGCAAATGCTAGAGGCAGGAGGCAGCCAAGCTCTCCACTCCCTTCAGAAGGTTCAGCTGCTCTGCAGCTTGAGGGCCACCAGGGAGCTCCTCAGTGAGGAGCTGAAGGGCAGAGTGTGGGTGATTTGTGTCCCAGCAGGAGAGAGGCCGTGCTGTGTTCGGTGTCCCAGGGAGGACTTGTTGGACCAGAACTCTGTGGTGGTGGCAAAGCAGCAACAAGCTCAGCCTGAGCCTTTGGAATGTTGTTTTCCGCGGAGGGAAAGGGGGAGGTGAGGCAGAAACAGTGGAAGGGAAGAGTGCAAAGCTCTTTTAGGAGATCATGGCCCTCTAAGCAGGGATGTCCCCCCAAAGCAGGCAGAAGGGGATGTTGGCATGGGAGGAGCAAGGATTATGTCAGTGTCATGTGTTTCCTTTCTCCACAGCTGCCACTGGATGGGACTAACATGAACCACCACACGCCACAGCTAAAGTGGTGTGGCCATGCAGGGAGAAGGAGAAGCTTTGAACCTTCTGGCACCACCCCAAGCTTGGACCGGCCATCCCAAAGGGGGATGTCACTGTGGGTATCTCCACCATGGGCACTGCCCAGGAGGTGCCACCTACTCAGTCAGTGCCTGTAAGAAGAGGACAGTGGTTCAGGAGTGACTGCAGGAGGAGGAGAGCACCCCCAGCAGTGAAGAACCATTTCACAGCCTGTGCTTTGAGGAGAGAACATTAGAGCCAGTTCTGGATTTCAGACAGCATTTGGATGTCATCTTTCCCTATTCCCTGAAACAGTTGTCCTCTCTGGGTTAAAGAATACCTAAGAAACTACTCCACCAGCTCCCAGAAGACCCAGCTGCTGCAAGACAGACTTAAATCAGCACTTGGGAACTTCTCACACACAGTTCCTCAGCACCATTTCTTCTGGCCCACGTGGCCTTTGAAGTGCAGCCACTGAAACACTCCTGAGTGCATCCCTTGGTTCCTCATTTCCAGGGCTGTAGTGGGATGTCTCGTGCCTTGGGTGGACAGTGTGGTGGTGTGTGTTCCTCAGGTGGAGCGTGCAGACAGAAACTGGGCCCCTTGGCTTTTAGGTGGTGGTATCTGGCTGATGGTTGCAGATGGGTCTGGTTCTGGTCCAGGTTCTCCAGGTCAGGCTCTCCCTCCCCCTGTAGCACCACGTTCGTGTCTGGGTTGCACAATGAGCTCCTGAAGGTGCTGAGACTCCTCTGGAGAGCTCTCAGGGGACAATCTGCTTCCATTTCTCCTCAGACACGGGTGTGGGCTAAAAGGGAGTGATTTGCTTTAGTCCAGAATGACCTGGAAACAGAGAATATCCATCCAGGTCTTCTGCAAGGGAGGGAACATTGATGATGGCTGCAGAGGACTTCACTGCAAAGTCTCTCACCTGTGAGCACGGTGCATCTTCACATCCAGGAGCTGGCCCTTCAGGAGTCTTTGGGAATGCAGAATCTAAGGAGGGACCAGGATAGGGGGAAAAAATGAGGTTGTTTGTCATTATCACCTGATATTTTAGGGTGCTGTGGAAATCAGGAGTGTGGTTCTCTCTCCTCATGATCACAGGATGGTTTGGGTTGGAAAGGACATTAAAGACCACTCAGTGCCACCCCCTGCCATGGGCAGGGACACCTCCCACCAGCTCCAAGTCCTGTCCAACCTGGCCTTGAACACTTTCAGGGATGGGAAGCCACAACCTCTCTGAGCAAGCTGTTCCCTCCCAGGGCAGAATTCCTTCCCAACAGCCAGTAATTCCTCTGCAGGGAACAGACATTTCCCAAGGTGCTGTTTGGCAATGGGATGTTAGAGGAGCTGAAGCCCCATCACAACCCACCCCAGAAGACACAGATCTCAGGGGGCTGTTTTCCTTCTAGAATTGCTTCTGCTGCATCCAACCAGCCAGGCCAATCTTCCCATGGAGCCAGGCCAAGGACTACACTTTGCTAGAAGGTGCTGCAGGGCTTTCCTGTCCCCAGAGAAAAGGGAGGCTTCATCCAAGGATTCCGTGCCTGGTTTTGGAAGAGCAAGACACGGATCTGCTTTATTTTAGGGACTACATANGCAGGGCTTTCCTGTCCCCAGAGAAAAGGGAGGCTTCATCCAAGGATTCTGTGCCTGGTTTTGGAAGAGCAAGACACGGATCTGCTTTACTTTAGGGACTACATAGAACTCCTATCAAAAAAAAAAAAGATGTCCTGCCATGACAGGGGGTGGCAGGGGGTGATCATGCCAGTGATCTCTGGATTAGCTGGAAAAGAGTTGGGAAGGGAGCCAAAAAACCCCAGAGGTTTTTACTACCAAGTGCTGGTGCCCAGTTGGTGAAGCCCAAACTCTCTGTGGGACACTGAGCTGCCACTCAGCCACTGAAAGGGGGCACTGCCCTGATCCCAGTTCCTTGGCAAAATTCCCAGGGCAGCAGGGCTGGATAACAAGGACTCGTGAAGTGGGTTTGTGCCTGAAGCATCACCAAGCTCTGCATGAAATGGGCAGGGCTGGCACATCCCTTGGCACCAACAAACACGTGCCCAGCTCCACCTGGGGTGATGTGCCAGGGACAGGGAAGGGTCACATTCCATAGATAAATCCAGAGGGCCTGGGATTCTGGGCCAGCAGGAGCTGTCTGGGCTCAGGGGGGGTGTCACCCTTGGCAAAGCTCCTCTGCTTCAGGGTTTTCCAGCTCCCTCAGTTTTTGTCTGCTTTGTTGGGATTTGGGGCTTGTTGGTTGAGAAGAGTCCTCCTTGAAAAATAAGTGCAAAAGGAAGAACATTCTATTTGCCACTGAATATGTGATGTCAAACAAGCCTTTTCATTTGGGTTTTTTAAACCTCCCTTTTGATTTTAAGCAAGCCCCTACTGAGAATAAAACATCTCAAACCAAAATATTCCATCTCAGAGAATTCTCTCCCCACCTTCCCTTTATTTTCTCTCTCTCCACTTGCCCATTTTTATTTTTTTTAACTTTGGGTTTGGTTTTTGCTTCGTTCAAGCTCTGCATGCAAAGAACAACTGGGTTATTTCAGAGAGGGTGGCAAAGATTTATAAACCCAACTGTGGCAGCTCCAGGGGCTGAAATTCCCTTCCAACCCACACTGAGCTGAGCAAAGGAGCAGTTGGGTGGTTGGCTGGTGACTTTAGAGGAAAAGGAGGGGTGGGGGGAAAGACACGACCTTCATATTAGTGATGAATTAAAGAAATAATTAAAAAACCACTTTAGAAATGAACTGGATGAATCTCTTACAATTGCAGCATTTCTTGAGCGTTTTTCAGCTAATAAGCCCAATTGAAGGAGGTTTTGAAATGCAACATCACTTCAAATGAAAAATAATCAGAGCTTGCTTGTTCTCCAAGAGCCAGATTGACACAGTCACTGAAAAACCCTGAAATGTTTGGGTTCTTATTTTTGCCAATTAACAGCTTGCATTTACAACATGTATTACTATCAAATTAATTTGCTTTTTTTAAAAAAAAAAAAAACTGGAAAAAACCCGATTCCATCTCCCTTTCTCCTAACCAAAACTACCAAGCTTTACCTCCTCCTTGTTACAGTCTTATTTTCCTGCCAAAATTCAAACACAGCACAGACTTAGTGTTAAAAAATAATCCAAAAGAAGGAGCCCCCAATATCTGCTCTCTGCTCGTGAAGTGAGGCAGTTGCTTTGCACACGGAATTCAGTGTCATAAGTAAGCTTGGAAAAGGCATTTTTTCATTACATTTACCCCTAAATTAATATTAATTAATAAATTAATGCTGTGCTGCACTGGCTGACACAACAGTGGGGTGATTGCACCCCATCAACAGACCCCCTTCCCCACCCTCCTGGGGGGCTTCGGGGCTGCAGAAATTGAGAATCCCAAATTTTGGGGGCGGGGAAGGTAAAGGTGACAGCACTAAAGGGGTGGGAAAGTCAAGATACAACAGGACTGGTTGAGACTTCACACTTCTGGGTATCTAAAATAAAGCAGGAACCCCCACCCTCAGCTGGGGTTTTTTTGGAGGTAAAGGCACTGCTTTGGTTTCTAAAAGGGCTGTAAAGATAAATAAAGCCTTGGAGTGCAAGAGGGAGAACAGGGAAGGGGAGGGAATAACGAGCTCTCCTTGTCCGTGGGGGGGCCAACGGGAGAATTAATGGGGGTTTAAGTTGCAGGGAAGTTAAACCAGCCAAGTCTGACACGTGGTTTGAGGCAGAACAAGAAGCACACCCTTTATTTGGGGCACAGCTGGAGGGTGGCACACGCCCCCCCCCCATGCCAGGGAGGGGTCCTGCAGAGCTCTGAGCTGTGCCACACTCCAACATCTGGCTGGAGATGCTCCTCACCTGGGGGCAGTTGGGTTCTTTAGCAAACAACAGAGCTATTTCCAGCCCTGGAGGTGAAGAGGAGCTGCCCTGCCCTGCCCTGCCCTGCCCTGCCCTGCCCTGCCCTGCCAAGGGCTCGGTGCTGTCACCACAAGGGATGTTGGTACCAACAGTGGCACCAACCAGTGGCAGCAAACAGTGGCTCTGCTGGGTGTTGAGCAGCCCAGCTCTGAAGGAGTTAAATGTTTCACACAAAAACCCCGGGTTTCTGTGCTTCATTTCCTTTTGCCCCCCGGTGGAAAACTCCTTTCTGAAATCGAGTCTTGAGCACCGACACGAAGTTTCTTTTCCTCCTTAACGCGAAGGGATTCGGGAGGGGACAATTAACGTGGCGTGTAAGTCACAAGTTTGGCACGGGAGCCGCGCAGCCAAGTTTGGGCTCCAAGTGCCTGTCTCAGCGCTAGTCCTTGAGCTGGAGAGCAGAGTGTTGGCAGGAGTGCCAGTTTGGAGCAAGCCCAGCGAATGTGCCCAGCTCTGATCCCTCTCCCTCACTGCAGCAGGAACAGGCACAGGCTCGACTCCCCACTCCGGGGGTCTCTGGAAAGCTTGAAAGAGGAAAGACTGTTCCAGGAACTGAAAATCCTGGTGTCTCACAGTTAAGGGATTGTGGGCTTTGATGAATTTGCTCAATCATCTCGGTGTGAAGGGTCTGCCAGAGGAGTAGTCACGGAATGCAGGCTTTGAAATGCTCCCAAAAGCCCAGCACAGGCAGGAGCTCCAGGGATGCAGAGGAAGTGCCTCTCACACTCACCTGTGCCAGCAGGTGAGCAGGGCTGGAGCCCCTTGAAGCCTTTACTAGATTTAATGTAGGTTTATTTCATGGATTTAATCCCATGAATAGATTTCATCCCATCAGCACTAGCTCCCCAGTGCTGGGGCACCCAGACCCAGGAGAGCCTGGTCCTCACTCTGTCCCTGCTCACCTGGAGCTTCATTTCTCCTCCCAGCAGGACCACAGCCAACCTTGGCTCGCAGGAGGGGGCTGAGCTGCTGCAGCAAAGCCCAACTGCAGCTCAGAGCTCTGCTAGAACAGTCTCACCATCACAACTGTCTCACCATCAGAACAGTTTCACCCTCAGAACAGTCTCACCGCCAGAACAGTCTCACCCTCAGAACAGTCTCACCACCACAACAGTCTCACCACCCCCAGGGAATTGTGTCTCTGGGGCCTGAGGGAAGCAGGAAGGTTTTAATGCAGAAGTTTCTGAGCTGGTGAATGCCCAGGCACTGCCCTGAGGGTTTAGGGCATTCATGGGGCTGCTCTTCACTGATCCCCACGGCGGTGTCTGAACGCAGGGGAGGCTGTTTTGCTTTGCAGGGAAAAGCAGGAGCCTCCCCCTGTGTTCCATCAGCTCTCTCCGTGTGCTCTGAGGGTTGGGGGGCCCAGGGAACACTCCCAAATCCTGCTCAGTGCCTGTGGGAGCCCACACACCCTCCCAGGGTACAACCCCAGCTGGGCTTCTCTTCTGGCAGCCTGTCATGCTCAGTCCTGGCAGGGCACTTTGTCAGGACAAATAAGCACATCCCCCTGAGCCAGGGGGAGAGGCAGGAAGAAAGGAGAGAGTTCCATCCCTTTTTGAGACTGGGGAGGAAGAATAAGGAGTGTTTTCCTCCTTTCTGGAGACTGGGTTTCTCCATCAGGACACTGATGGCAGGAGGTGGGGGGCTGGTTTATCTGGTCAGGGCCCTCAACCCGCCCCTTCCCAGTGTCCCTGAGCAGCAGGATGTCACCACTTTGGGCAGAGATCCTAAAATCCCGGAAAACACAAGCTGGGGGAGGTTCTCCTCTCAAACTCCCAGTTCTAATCCAGGCTCAACTTCCAGGGCAGGTCCTCCACACAAGCCCAATTTGCCCCTTACAGACACATCCTGCCAGCCAGGCCTGTTTCCTCAAGGATTATCCATGGCAGGGACAGACAGACCTTCCCATTCCCAAGGGAAGGCAGAGCAAAGACTTTCATTATCAGCCAAGTCCAACAAAGCAAATACATCCAGGTTAATGAGCATCCCAGTGGCACACACCTTATCTGAGCAGGTAGAGATTTCCCCTGTAATTGAAAAGAAAAGCTCTTCACTAAGCAAAAGTTTCTTTCAGGGACTTTCTTTCTGCAATTAAACTGCTAATGAGGCTGCTTAGTCCTTCCTACTTATCTTCCAGTATCTTCCCAGTGAGGCACATCCACCAACCCAGGGAACATGAGACAAACAGGGGCAAATTTCATCCCTTTGAGGCAGCTGGTGGGGTTTGGGGGGCTCAGGGTTGGCAGAGGGTGCTGGCAGGACCCTTTCCCTCCGGGCTCAGGGTTTCAGCTGCAGGCTCTGATTTCCCTGCTCCTTTTATATGCATGAATCCAGCTGTAGCTGCTGATGTCTAAGCTCTTCTTTGGGGTTTTTCAGTGTCTATGTAAGATACTCATTGTAGTAATTGTAACTATTCCTTCTGAGCTTCCTCCTCACCTGCACTGCTGGGCAGTGCCTGCTTAGTGGCTACAGCAGTGCTGAAGAGAGGGATACTGAGCAGGACCTCTGCTGTCTCATCCCTTAAATACCGGGAGCCACTGAGCATTCCTGCCTTTCCAGAGTGAAAACAACCCCCCAAAAACCCATTTCCTTTAGCCTAAAAATCAGAGCCAGCTTTTACAGCTCAGCTGAAACTCTCTTTTCCTGCTGCAACGAAGCTCCTGCTTCCCCCAGAGGTGGGTCCTGGTTGGCTTTGGGGTCCAGCAGAAACCTTGCAGTGTAATTGCCTTGTTCTGCAGAGCTCTGAGGCTCCTGAGGATGTGACTGGGCTTGCAAGTGTTTAAGCTCTTTAGGGAAATTGCTTGTCATCCTTGGCTGCTTTACAGCTGTAAACATCATCAAGACGTTGTAGTTCTGTACTCAGATTGTACCTGCTCATGCTAACAGTTAAGAGGAGATGAAGTGCAGAAGAAATAAAAGCAGATTTAACTGTTTTCCTCGTCTTTCTCAGCCCTGACTGGCAATGAAATGCTCTGCTATCTACCACACCCACTGCTTTTATCCAGCGCTAGGCACTGCCACAAAAGTGATGGAAACACAGAACAGGCTTTATGAGGCACCACCAGCAATGGCTGCAGATCTAATTATAGATTCCCTGATATTTGCATTAAAGCCTTGGAAGCTGCTGAAGGGCAGAGCACAGCCTGAGCTAAAGAGCAGCCTCTTGCCCAACATCCTGAAGCCTAAGCAGAGAAGGCAAGAAAAAGATGGGGATTAATTGAGTGATGCCAACTTTGTGTTGGAGAAGGGGAGCGGAGACAAGGGGAGTTCAGGGAAACTGCAAGGCTGAGTTGCTGATGCAGCCCAGCTGGAGAGCAGAGGGATCACTCTCTCTAATCACTTGTTGCCGTATTCCTTCCGGTGCCCCCAGCATGTCAAGAGAAGGAATTTGTTAATCATAAAATCCCAGACTGGTTTGGATGGGAAGGAGCCTCAAAGCCCACCCAGTGCTACCCCCTGCCATGGGCAGGGACACCTCCCACCAGCCCAGGGGGCTCCAACCCCCGTCCAACCTGGCCTGGGACACTCCCAGGGCTGGGGCAGCCACAGCTTCTCTGGGCACCCTGTGCCAGGGCAAGAATTCCTTTCCAATATCCCCCCTAACCCTGCCCTCTGGCAGTGGGAAGCCACCACGCCCTGTTGCTTCCTCTCTCTGTTGCTTCCTCTCTCTGTCCAAAACCACAAGCAAACCTGTGCAGAAGGTCCCAGAGCTCAGGGATGTGTGGAAAGAGCTGCTGACCCAAGAACGGTGACAGAGGAGGGACAGAGGAGGGGCAGAGGAGCCAGAGGCAGCTGGTAAGGGAATCCCTCTGCTAAAAATCAGCAGATAATCAGCCCATCTAATCACGCCTGATGGCTCCTATCTCCTCGGCACTTCAGAGCCAGCAAATCTCTGCACTGCTATCGATTTTCTGTCTGGATCCCCAGGGATTGGTGCTCACTGAAGATAAGGGCTTTCCCCTCGGGCTGCAGCTGAAGGAGGCAGCGAGGGCCGATGCAGGAGTTCCTCCTGCCCAGAACTTGCTGCAGAAGGAGGAACGATGTGCAAACCCCTCCTTATCTGGGGAGTTTGTGTCTCCGGGCAGCGCAGAAGGAAGGGTTGACCCTGCCACGGACAGCCCTGGGATTTGGGAAGCCTGGAGTTGGGCAGGATTGGGCTTGCAGGTGTCATTATTCCATCTGTCAGCATTCACTTAGGCCAAAGAAAAGGTTACTCTGATTCAAAAGGGGAAAAAAAAACCCCACATATGTTTCTTTTTTTTCATTGAGCTTGAAAGAAATGGTTTGCTTGAATATCATAGAAATCCTCCCTGTCTTTATGATGTAAAAAACCTTGGCTTTGATGACTTGACATTTTTCTAATGGGAAAAAACTTGTTGTCAAAAGAATTGCCCTTATTTTCCTGCACTCCAGTGAGCCCCTGTCACTCCCTGTGAGTGTGTTTTACACTTGACAGGAGAAGGAGATCAAGGCACCAGCAGTGCTGGTCACTGCCCTTCCTCCCTTGGCTCTGGAATCAGCAGAAAAACCCCCTCCTGCTCAAACCCAGAGCCCTGGGGTCCCTCTCCTCAGCTACCACTTCATGTACTCCACAAACCAGCTTTTAACAGGTTTAATAACCCCCAAATTGATTTTCTTGCCATTATTCCTCCCAGTAAGAAGCCTTGAGGGACCTCCCCAAGAGCTGGGAGGGCTCAGGGCTGGGTGAACAGGCTGCAGGAGGAATTTCCACCCCAAACCTGCTGCCTGGGGGGCTCTGGGGTGGAAAGATGTAGGGAAGTGGGAAGGAGGAGCACAAAGAGAGTCAGCCCTGTGAGGAGCAGCTCAGGGAGCTGGGGGGGCTCAGCCTGGAGAAAAGGAGGCTCAGGGGGGACCTTCTGGCTCTGCAAGTCCCTGATGGATCCAGGGGGGGATTGGGCTCTGCTCCCAGGGAATAGGGACAGCAGGGCAGGGGCAGGTGGGACATCAGGAGGAATTTCTCCCTGGAAAGGGTGGTCTGTTTTTGGAAGGGGCTGCCCAGGTTGGTTTGGAGTGCCCAGCCCTGGAGGTGTCCAAGGAATGATTGGATGTGGCACTCAGTGCCAAGGTGGGCATTGGGCACAAAAGGCCTTTTCCAACCTCAATAACCCTGTGATTTTGTGATTCCACAATCCAAGTCACTCCCTTGTGCCTCACAGGAATGCCCTGCTGTGGGGTGTTTGTGCCAAGGGATAACCCCCATCCCTGGGATGTTTGCAGAGGGAAGAGGCAGAACCCTCTGGCCCCTTCAGCAAAATGAGGGAGAGCATCAAGAAAACCTGTGCAGAAACCACCTTCCCTTTAATCTTTTAATCACCTCTTTAATCTTTTATGAGAAAACTCAGGGTTGCCTCGGGGAGGTGCATATTAATGACATATTAAAACCATATAAAAGGGGCCATGGGACAGGGGCTGTTCTTGAGCCCTCTCTCTACCTGGGATTCAACCCTTCTGAAGTTATTTACAACAGCATCTTGGTTTTTTATGTAAATAACCTTTTTCTCCCCGTTTTGGGCTGTCCAGCCTTGCTGTGGTTGGCAGGAGGGCTGCCCTGTGCTCCAAGAGTCAGGATTAAATGTTAGGTGATGGTCTCGTGCTATTGAAGTGGAAAAACCCCCTCAGTCATGGTGCTTTTCTCACAGCACTAATGCGTTTTCTATCTCCTGATTGAAAGCACAAATTGGGTTTAATCCTACCACCAGAATTACTCCTATCTCCATGCCCTAAGCATGCCAGGAATAGCAAACTTGC
>VXBX01001497.1:3029-15728 GCA_013400415.1 Scytalopus superciliaris | reverse complement strand
ATGCCTGAATCTCTCCCCTCTACCTAACCCTGCTTCCCCTGGGAAGCAAGGCGCAGATGGCTCACAGCAGCCTGGGGGGAATGTGCAAGGGGAGAAGGGGGGTAGGAAAAATACCAGCAAGAGCTCAGCTTATTTTATTGGTGTTAAATGCCTTTCAGATGTACTTAAAGGCCCCTGAAGGCCAAGGAGTCCCATCACATTTCAGCAAGGCTGCAGGTTCTCATTTGCTTTTAAGCTGGGCTTCAAAAGGAGAAAGGATTTGGGGTCGCATGATTTTTTTTTTTTTTCCTTTTTTTTCTTGGATTAGTGGCTTGTTTGTGGATTCTCTCCTGAAGTACTTTGTGTGTATTTGCTAAATAATCTGGCCAAACTTCAGCTTTGGCAGTGAGTTATCAGCTGCCTGTGCCAGGGAAAGGGGCTGCAAATGCACACTCCACATTCCCTGGCTGCCAGCTCCAGGGATTTCATTACGGAGCTTGCAAAACCGAATGTGTTCCTTAAAGCCTCAGCTCCTCTGCTGAAATGGGAACCTGATGTCATTACAAAGCTCGGGGCTGCAGAAGAAAGGTTGTGAGTGTGACTGAAAAGGCTGGAAAAGCAGCCAGGAAATGAAAGGGCTCGTGTTCCTTCATTGAAACCTCCTCGGCTTAAAGGGAAATACTGTTATTTTGTGGATAAGCAGCTCGGTGGGATGCAGAGGGGCAGAGAGCTCAGCACAGGCACAGGGGGAGCAGCAGGATGTGGGGACAGGGAGCTGTCACAGCCACAGAGGGGACTCAGGGGGCTTGGCCTGGTTGATTCTGGCACATGGTTTTGGTCCTGGATAACCTGGGAGTTATCCAGGTGTGTCCAGGTGTCCCCAGGGGGGGCAGGGACATCAGGAGGGACACCAAGGGGGGACAGGAGGAACATCAGAGGGGATGTGAGGGGGACCTGGGGAGGCTTGAGGACAAGGGGACCTGGAAGGGGCCCTTGGGGATATCAGGGACATCAGGAGGGACATCAGGGGTCCTTGGGGATGGGGGGACTTTGGGGACAGCAGGAGGAACACGGAGACAGAGGAACTTGGGAGGGCCCTTGGGGACAGGAGTCACACCAGAGACCATCCCTGGGGACACAGGGACCTAGAGACCCTCCTGGGGGATTTNCAAAGTGTCTAGCCAGTCAGTGGGATTTTGGGGGGACATCCCAGGTTTGGGGGAGGCCCAGCTCCTTCAGCTTTGTGTAAAACCAAGTCCATACATGTTGCTTGTCCACAAACCCCTTAGAGCTGCCAAATCCTCTGCAGGGCCTCCTGCTTGAGCTGCTCACCCTCTGCCCACTCCCCTCTGCAGTGCTGAGATCCCCTCTCTGAGCAAGACCCTCCTTGCAGTGTCTGAACCTTCACACGATGCCAACCCCCCATCCCTGGAGGTCTTGGGGTCCTGGGATTCTCTTTCACTCCATCCCAAAATTTTGGAGAGCTGGACAGAGCGAGTGTTTGACAAAACATTCCACAAACTTCCACTTGCAACCTGTGCCAAGCACTGCAGTTTTGTTTAAGTCCTCTCGCTGCTATTTAGAGAAACTGTGAGGGCTGTGCGAGAAGTTGGGTGGAGAAGTAACAATTTGTGCTTTAATTCCAGCTGCAAATCACAGGATGGCTCCCGGGTGTGCTTTTGTTTGTCAGCAAAGCCAGAATTCCCTGCCCTGCTGCTTCCCAAGCCCCTGTGGGGAATGGCTGAGCTTTGATGTGGCACATCCATCAGCGGCTCAATCAGGAGAGGTTGTGGGGATGTTTTGTCTGTGGGGACTGCTTAGATTGATCTAAAACGCTGGGATTTGTGCTCCCAGGATGCAGGACTGCCTGGAAATGGTTGTTCTGGCAAACAGGGGCAGGCAGAGTTGCCTGCCCGACACTGGTTGCCTTCGTGGTGCTGAATTCGGTGGGAGAGGCAAAGGTGCTGCTTGTCCAGTCTGAAATCCAAACTGGTGGCCCAGACAGGGATTTTCTGGCAGTTTTTCAACCCACTTGGGCCAGACCTAAAGTGCCTCAGTCTTTGCCCAGTGACTATGCTGAAGGAAGCTGAGCTGTCCCATGGGTGCAGGACTGGCCAGGGTGAAGGATCCTCATCCCTGGGGCCTCCCCAGGCACGGGAGGACTATGGAAGTAGCTCCTGAGTTTTGCCTCCTGGGAGCTCTTCATGCTCCAGGGTGTGTCCTGGGATGGATTTTTGACTTCAGCTCTGCTTTAACCTGCAGCAAAGCAGCTCCCAGGCCAGAGTGAGGGAGAGCCTTGAGCTGGTGGGGCAATGGGCAAACAGCCCACCCAAAAGGGACAAATAACTGCAAGGAAATAACTGTCTGAGTCTCCCCCACTGTAGGAAGGAGCAGATACTTTGAAAAGCAGCTGTGTTTCCATAGAAACCCCGGGAAAGGGTCCTGTAATCCCATGGGGGAAGGGTGGTTTTCATCCTCTCCAAAGAGCTGCCAAGGAGTTGAATGCTGAAGGTGAAGCAAAACCCCAGTCCCATAACTGAGCTGGAAGGGGGAGTTGCTTTTCCCTCATTGACACTTTTACAGCTGCATTCCAGTCCCTGCATTTTAGGTTTTCCAGGAGACCCACAAAGGGTATTTGGCAGATTTAGGTCTTGGCACTGCCCAGGTCAGACATCAGTGACAACTACCAGTCCTCCCTCTGTGCTTTCATCCTTCGTTCCCATCCATGTCTTCCTTGTTTCCAGGTGTTTTCAGCTGGATCCTTCCTTGTTTTATCCCTTACCACGTGAGGCAGCCAATCCTTCCAGGCTGAAGTGGAATATTCCCTAAAACCAGCAGCACCATTATCCCTTTAAATTAGTCCCCAGGCCAGTCCACTGTTGGTGTGACTCTTTGGCACCACAAGGGCCAGAGCAGGGCAGGGCTGGGAATGAACTGCACTCCACTCACCCCTCATAATTCAGTTTTCTGCCCTAGTGAAGCATAAGAGCCATATTTGGAAAGAGTCATTGTAATCAGGATACTGCAGGACTAGGTCCAGAAAGTGAAACTGCCCCAAAATCATAAACCTGCATTGACTGGAGACCAGAAATGGTTTGTCCCCGAGACCCTTGCAGGTTTTGCTGCAGAGATCAGATCTTTTCCCCATTCAGAGCAGACAAGAACCCATGAAAATTGACATTCTTCACAATATTCATTTTCTTTCCATCCCCAACGAGACTTTCTGCTTGAATCCCTGTGCAGGTTTCCCTTGCCACTTGAAATGAGGAGGGAGATGGAAGGATTTGGTTCACGTACCTTGACACCCAGAGCACCTTGAGCTGGGTTTGAAATTCTATTTCATTGCCAAAATGCTTCACAGAGAGGCCCTTTCAAGTCTGAAAAGAAACATTTTGACTTTAAAGGAGCGTTGTAAATATTCCATTTTGGCGCTTTCCACATCCCCACTTTGTTTTCCCTGTATCTGCTTCGCTCATTAAAGGGATTTTGAGCTCTGCACTTGACCCTTTCTGGCCAAATATTCCCCTGAACTCCCAGAATTCCAAGTATTCCCTGGCACTGCCAAAGGGCTTTACAAGGAAGGCACCTTTGCATTACAGCACATTGCAGAGATTTGACACTGAATGCTGAATGAACTCCTTTATACACCTGTTAACTCTGGGAGAAAAAAAAAAAAACGAGTTAAGCTCATTTGTCTCTTTGCCGAGATGAATTTTTCATTTTCCTTTTCAAACCCGTTGACGTTTGGGAAATGATTTTTCTGCTGTATGTTCAGTCAATAAAAACTGTGGCTGGAATTCAAGTGTCCCCCCTCCCCCAAAGGGCTGCCTGGCATCAGACATGCCCAGGGCGAGGTGTGTGCACTGAGGGGTCACAAAATCCCTGATTTCTCCCTCATTTGGGTACACATCGGGTGTTGGTTCTTTGTGTCTGTCTCAGAGGGCTTGGGAACTGGGGCTGATGAATTCCTCTTGTCTCCACCCCTGGGAAGACCAGCACAAAGCACCTTTAGAGGTGCAGTGAAATCACCATCCTCCTGCCAAAAAGAAATAACCAACCCCAAACTGCTTGTTTTAAACTCCCAGTCCCTAATTTACCTCAAACTTCCATCTCACACTGGTGGGAATCACAGCCTGAGGCACCGTGTTTGGGCTGAGGGAATCCTGGAGAGTCTTGAGCTGGAAGTGACCCCCAAGGACCATCCAGTCCAACCCCAACAATCCCACCCTGTCCCTCAGAGCATCATCCAAACCCTCCTGGAGCTCTGGCAGCCTCGGGGCCGTGCCCACTGCCCTGGGGAGCCTGGGCAGTGCCCACCCCCCTCTGGGGGAAGGGCCTTTCCCTGAGATGCCACCTGACTCTGCCCTGGCACAGCCCCAGCCCTGCCCTGAGTGCTGTCCCTGCTCACACAGAGCAGAGATGTGAATCCAGACAGTTGGATTCCCAATAGTTTTTCAGATTTCAGTGTTTAGTTGCCACTTGGTAGAAAAGGGGGAATAAAAATTTCTGTGGCATCTCCAGCATCGTGTGGAACAGAGAGGGCACCTCCTTCCCTGGGCACCTCCTGCACATGCCACTGAGCTGATATGTTTTTCAGCAAACCCTGCCCAGGACAACCTGGGAGAGTGGGATGTGTCCCTGCCCAAGGCAGGGGGTTGGAACTGGATGATTTTTAAGGTCCATTCCAAGCCAAACCGATCTGTGACTTTTCCTGCAAATTGAGCAAAGCAGTTACTTGACAGAGAAAAAATGCAGTTTTATTTTGGCTCGTCCTTTCAACCAGTGGGTTGAATTAAAACAAAACACGTGCCTTTAAACACCCCAGTGCTGAGAAAAAGGAAGATTCACCTCTGTGCCCCTTGGATGTGGAAGTGGGGGAGCCAAGGGGGGTAGGGGAGAAGCTGCTAATGACCAGCCAAACGCTGCAAGAATTAATAAATATGGATCATCTTTATTGGCCTGACCCAAAATGGCCTGGAATTCGTTGCAAGTCTCGGCCCTGATTCCTGAGGATGGGCAGGAGAGGAATGGATTGACTTGGGGAAGTCAGGGGGGATCCATCAGGCTGTGCTGCTGGAACACCTGCCTGTCTCCTCTGCTCCGGGGTCAGGCTGGGAAAGGAGCAGCTTTAATTAGGACAGAGGCAGGTTAGAACTCTATCCTTCCACCTAATTAATCCCAGGATTAAATTTTGAAGCTGATTGCCTTCTTTCTGCAAGTTTTTTTCTTGCAGAGTTGCCCCGTGATGCAGCCAAGGAGACCTGCACAACACGCTGCCTGCTTGGAGAAGGAGAGCAGGCGGCAAAAAGAGCCGAAATCTTCACTTTTCATCTGTTAAACAGCTAAATAAACTTGACTTCCACTCTCCAGCCCGTAAAGTGACGCCTCAGTGTGGATGTGGAGAGGGTTCAGGTGGTTGGGGACGGAGCTGTGATTAGGAGAAGTCAAACTTGCCATCTGGAGAGGAAAATCTGCTTCCTCCTCACCATGGTTGGGGTCGAGGCAGCTCCAGCTGTGCTGCCAACAGAGTTTCCCTGCTCAGATCCCACCTGCTTGCACATCTGGAGGGTTCCAGCTCAGTCCTGATGCGGTTGGGGTTTGCTTTTCCCGCAGGGAAAATCAGGATCATTGGAAATAATGGAAGTGATGGGTGCCAGGGCTTATCCTGGGGCAACCCTTCCTGGTTTAATTGCCCTGTGATAATTAATAACCCTTGCAGTGCTTTTGTGAATCGCTGAGAAATGCTGCTTTTTGCTCCAGCACTGACTCAGTTGCCTTGGGAGTTTGAAACTGGAATGATTTGGGAATTTGAAACTGGAATGATTTGGGAGTTTGAGACTGGAATGAGTTGGAAGTTTGAAACTGGAATGACTGGGAAGCCTAAAACTGGAATAACTTGGGAGTTTGAAACTGGAATGACTTGGGAGTTTGAGACTGGAATGATTTGGGAATTTGAAACTGGAATTAATTGGAAGTTTGAGACTGGAATAACTTGGGAGTTTGAAACTGGAATGACTTGGGAGTTTGAAACTGGAATGATTTGGGAGTTTGAAACTGGAATTAATTGGAAGTTTGAGACTGGAATGATTGGGAAGTTTGAAACTGGAATGACTTGGAAGTTTGAAACTGGAATGAGTTGGAAGCCTGAAACTGGAATGAGTTGGGAGTTTGAAATTGGAATGACTTGGGAGTTTGAAACTGGAATGACTGGGAAGGCTTGAAACGGGAATGACTTGGAAGTTTGAAACTGGAATTAATTGGAAGCCTGAAACTGGAATGAGTTGGGAGTTTGAAATTAGAATGAGTTGGAAGCCTGAAACTGGAATGACTTGGAACTTTAATTTTAATTTTTAAGCACCAGCAAACCAGGAAGAGAAGAGAGAAGCCAATGCCCAGCCTGGTGTTGTGGGAACACTCCTGTTCCTTATTCCATGCTGTGTCTCTGCTCTGTGATCCAGAGATTTTTGGGAAGGAGGAAGGGCTTTGCTGAGCTTGGAGCAGAGGGCAGGGGGGGAGCACCGTGTTTGCTGTGACTTCCCACAGCTCATCCCTCACTGAAAACCAAGGAATGCAGGCACTGATGGGGTTATTTGGGTCAGGAAAACGTTTCACTGGGGAAAACCCCACCCCTTTTTAATGCTGTCGCTGAGGAGGTTTCAGACAAGTGTAAGAGAAGCTCTAATGGGATCTCCTTCCCTGCCAAGCCCTGGGATTTGGCACTGTGAAAGTTGGGGTTGGCTCTCTCTGCCAACAGCCNAGAGAGAGAGAACAGCTCCCCCTTGGGCTTATATACACCTGGTTACGTACAGAGATGGGATGGAATCCTGCCTAGATTTTGACCCTGGTTACCAAGGAAGGCCTACAAAAAACAACCCATCCCAGGCACCAACCCCTGCCATCAATACACAACTAATGCCTCGAGCCATTAAATCATCCCTGGTGCCTTTTCCTGCTGAGTAGGAGGAAAAGACTTGGAATGGCTGTTCTGGGGGGGTTGTGTGTCAGTTTGGCTGGAATAACCCTGAGCTCGGGGGTTTAATGTTCCCAAATAAACTCCACTTGGAATTTTTTAGGTGGTTTTTTCCCCCCTGTGATCGTGTCCTTGTGGCAGAGGGAAAGGTGGTGCCCTGGTTGTCCTTCCCTGGTCCTTCTCCTGACCTTCTTGTCCTGCCCCAGCCCAGACCCACAGCAGGACTTTGCTCTTGGTGTCTCCAGTGGAGGGCTGAGAGATCTCCAGGTGGGTCCAGCAGACCTGACATCCCACCATTTCTTGGCAAAGGACCCAAAGACCCCCAGGAATAATTAAAGGCTCTCAATTACCACCTAACAAAGCAAAATGTTGACAGCACAACAAAGATTCCCATATTTTTGTCAGCTGAGTTGTCCCAGTGCTTGTCCTGACTTTAGGGCTGGATTTCTTCTTTCCATGCTTTCCTTGGGAAGCAGAGGAGACTTTTCTTTCCCTGGTTTTGGTTCTAATCAATGATCTTTTAGATGAGAAGATCCATCTTGGTGAGGTCCTGGGTTTGCTGGAGGTCTGTCTGAGATCCTGGGGCTTGTTCCTTCCATCCTTCCGTCTGTCTTGGAGCGTTTATTCCCAGTTTTTTCAGGGCTCTGTCCTTGGGAACTCTTCGAGGTGTTTTGTGTCTTTTCAGGGACACAGAGTTGGAAGCAAAAACCATTTCAGGCTCTGAATTCAGGTTTAAAAATGTCCTTTTACTCGGTGCAACAAGCCAGAACTCCAAACTCATCAATGCATTTCTCAATTCCTAAACTGAATTAACTCTTTTTAGACTACTGGAAAAAAAAGCCAACTCGCAGGTCATTCTGGTGTAGGATGATACAAAAGATAAAGCAAATGCTGCTTTAAAGGGTTTGTCAGAATTGATTTGGGGTTTGCAAGTCACTTTTGGGGTTGTATTTCTACCCCTGCTCTGAAGGCAATCTCGTCATTTCATCTCTACACCCAAATATCACTCAAAACTTTTTGTTTGTTTGGTATTTCTTTGGTGTCTTCCTTTGAAAATATGCAATCAGTTCATGGCCAGAGAACAAGGGGGATTATTATAAGGAATAAAACCCTCCACCTGCTTCCCTGGTGTTAATGTTGGGATTCCTTTGAAAGCTTTGCCCCCTGAGACCCCCCCAAATGTCTTTTTTAAGAAGCACCCGAATAACTAAAGTACAATCCAGGTCTTGCTGAGCCATGTAAAATGGGCTTTTTTTGGGGAAAGGAGACAAGGATTTATGGCTGGTGAGCACTTGTTGCAGTGAGTGTGGAGAACTCAAGATTTATGGCTCCCAATCCATCAGTGCCCGAGTGCAAGGGATTTTTATGACTGGAACCTGAAGGTTAAGTCTCTATTTTCATGAATAAAAGTTACAACTGGAGGGGATTTGGTTATCAGGGAAGATTCCTCACTCACCTGTAGGTCCAAAGGGAAAACAGCTCTTGCAGAGGGTTAATTTTTAAGATCGATTAGATTTATTCATATGATTTATGAAGAGGGTTTATTGAGAGGGAAGGTCTCAACTTGTTGCTTGCAGAACGTTCTCCCCCAGGTTTGACACCCAGAAGGTGCTGGGGTGGGACTTTGAGACCCCCACCAGCTGAGACCCCCTGAGAGCTGCTCCTCTTTCAGTCGGTGCCACCAGCACAGGGTAATTCATGTCCCCATGGCTCAGGGTCCAGCCTCCCTTCTCCTTCTGGCATCAGCCAGGCCAGGGGAAGTGCTGAAAAAACAGCTCCAAAATATTGATGTTTGGGTGATCATCACTGCTAGTTTTAGTTTTCTTGGATTGGGGTTTTGTTGGTTTGGGGTTTGTTTTTTTTGTTTTTTTTTTCCCCAGAAGTCTTTTACAATGTTCTTTTTATGTCTGTCTTTCCTGTGTAACCCCCCACGTGGGTTTTAAAGTGACACCTTTAGTGGGGAAAATAAAAATATATAAAAAAAACTTTGTCATAAAAGAAATGGTTATCTATTTAATGGATTTAATAGTGGTGGGACCTTGGCACAGGTTGGGCAGAGAAGCTGTGGCTGCCCCAGCCCTGGGAGTGCCCAAGGCCAGGTTGGGCAAGGCTTGGAGCACCCTGGGCTGGTGGGAGGTGTCCCTGCCCATGGCAGGGGGTGGCACTGGGGGGGCTTTGAGGTCCCTTCCCATCCAAACCTTTGTTTCCTAAGGAAAATAACCCCAAATCCACAGCACTTTGTCACTGTGCTGTGTTGTGTGGGAGCTTCCCTGCCCCCCATCCTGAGCCCTTGCTCTTTGCTGCTCTGGATTTTTCAGGTCTCCTCCCCAAACCAGCCTGTTCATGCCTGGAGGGGCTTCAGAGCTGATTGGGGAGATTCATTGCAGGTCCAACTTCCTCAGGAGGGGCAGAGGAGGGGCAGGCACTGAGCTCTGCTCTGGGGGGACCAGGGACAGCACCCAGGGAATGGCCTGGACTTGTGTCAGGGCAGGGTTAGGGTGGATTTTGGGAAAGGTGCTTCCCCCAGAGGGTGGTGGGCACTGCCCAGGCTCCCCAGGGCAGNCAGGGACAGCACCCAGGGAAGGGCTGGGGCTGTGCCAGGGCAGGGTCAGGTGGCATCTCAGGGAAAGGTTCTTCCCCCAGAGGGTGGTGGGCACTACCCAGGCTCCCCAGGGCAGTGGGCACGGCCCCAAAGCTGCCAGAGCTCCAGGAGGGTTTGGATGATGCTCTGAGGGGCAGGGTGGGATTGTTGGGGTGTCTGTGCAGGGCCTGGATGACCCTCAGGGGTGCTTTCCCACACACTCTGGGATCCTGTGGCTCTGTGGTGCCCAGGTTTTGGCTCTTCACTGCCCTCTCTGCTGAGTGAGAGAATCACTCCTACCCCAACCCAAAAACACTTTTAAAATGTGAGCTCAGGCTGCACTCCCCAAAAATACCCCAGCCCAGCCCCTTTCCCAGGCTTTCCTCCTGCACCAACTCACAGCCACTGGTCTTTAGGAGCAGATTTACCCTCGAGCTGCTTCTTCCTGCCCTGATCCCACCTTGGCCCGACTCTCACCATCTTCTCCTGGCTTCAGGATCCATCTCATCCAAGTCTGAAGGAGCCATTCTGGGCTTGCTTTGTAGGTATTGGGGACTAAGATGCTCCTAGAGGGGGATTCATCTTCCCTACCCTACATGGCCTTCCCAAAGGAGGCCTCTCTTGTCCTTCAGCGCCGCCTCCTCCTCTCTGTTAATTGCCAAGGTGGCCACTCAGAGCCTGATGGGTTTTGCTTTGGCTCAGTCAGAGCAGATTAATGTCCCCTCCTGCACAATTAACCAAGAAAACTCACCCCAATCCCGCACATGACATTGAGTAAAAGGACTGAAAATGCACAACTGAATTCCCAGAGGTCCAGTTTAAAAGTGCACTCCACTCCACTTAAGTCTAAAGTTATCCTAAATAATCCCTGCTGGCAGTTGAATGGTGGATATTTTGCTTTAATGCTGCCTCTCTGACATTTGCAATGACCTAGTTTGCTGGGTTTTTTACAAATAATAATTTGTCTTAATTTTCTCTTTGAAGTAGCAAGCAAAAGAACAAATGAGCGAAATCTAAACCTGGTAACCTTGCTAGATATTTTAGGTCAATAAATTATCTCCGTGCATAGCTTAGGATTTCAGCTTTCCACTTCAGTGCACGAGGGCTCTTTAAAGCTTGTTAAAATAGCAGAGATAAGTGATTGCAGTCTGAAGATGGAAAACATTGAATAATGCAAAGATCTGTGGATTTCTTGTGATTTTGCATCGCTGGGGGAGAAAAATCCTTTGATTCTTTCCGAGCCAGACAATAAAAGCTTTCCTTTCAGTCAGGACTCTGCAGGCTTTTGTGCCAAACGTGGCTCTGAGAAAATAATAATGCATTCCTGAGGAAAGTGTTCCACTTGGGCTGAGCCAAGGCTGGGCACTCCTGGCCTCTTTTGCAGTTTAACAATTCGGATGAGGATGGAGATTCTTTCATTGAGGAGCCAGGAAAGCTTGTCAGAAACACCGTTTTTGGCTACTAAAGCAGCTGATGTTGTGGGTGCAGGTTCTGGATGGGCTGGTGGGCAAAGCTGTTGGCCAAAGTTGATTTACTTGATGGAGACTTGATTCTAAGAAGAACTTCAAATCAACATTACTCAAAGCAGTGATATTTCTCAAGGACCTTTAATGAGGCAGAAATGCTCATGCAATAAGCTCATCTTCCTTCACTGCATGATTTTATCCAGCCAAATAAAACCCCTCAGGGCCACAGACAAATTTCACCAAGACATCGAAAAAAGGTTGGCAAGGAACTACAAATCTTTAACGAGAACCGAGTTTGCCTCTTTGGTTATTTCCCTTTCTCTCTGCTAAACCACAAATCAGGTTCTGCAGGATCCGTTTCAACCTTCTCAAAGCATCAGTTTCATCCCTCCTTCTCTATGGGAGGAAGGAAAACCCATTTACCCGATTTCTGGGGCTCAGCTCTCACCACATATGGCCATCCAGGCCAGTGCTGTCTCAGCTGTTGCCTTCCAGAAGCATCCTCTGAAATGAGGGCCAGCATTTGGGATCTCGGTGCCCTCAATGGGCTCACATTTCCAGCACCAAAGAGTTGCACTGTTTTGCCTTTCTGATAAACAGGGACTTACTCACCATTTCTAATATTTCATTCCCCTGTCAACATGCGAGAAAATAATAATTACACCCTGCTCTGCAGGACTGGGAATTATAATCAACACCCAAGCAGGATCTGTACATAATTAGAAGCTTGTTTTAGTTGCTTTTTTAGAATTTATTGCTCAAGAAAATTGGCAGTGTCAGCTCCCATGGCTGGAACCAGCACATCTAAAAGTGACATCTCATTGTTAGACCTTCTCTTGCAGCAGCAGTGAAAGTTCCAAAAACAATGAACATCAAAAGCTGATTAAAAACTTCCACAGACCTGGTGCCCTGAGAAGGTTTTGGTTTCCATCCCAGAGGGAAAGGCTTTGCTGCATCTGTTGTTGCAAAGATTAGGGCTCTTCTTGCCACCCAAAGGTGCGTTGTCCCTGTTTGAAATTGGGTGACTGGAGTGTGAAGAGACACCTAAGTTGCTCAAAAGGTGATTCAGGAGCCTCAGTCACAGAGAAGACATTTAGAAACTGAGTTGAAGAGCCCCAAAGGACTTTCATTTCATGTAGACTTGAGCCAGTTTAGGATTGGAACCCAAACTCGACCATGGTGCCAATTTTCCTCTTTGAACTTGCCCGTGTTTCACAGGGACTGATGGTCTCCAACACCTCCTCAGAGATCCACCTCTGGGCTTCAGTTACCCCCTGGCTCCCAGCTATGCCATCCTCAGGTGTCCAGGTGGCATCAGGAAAGACATGGACCTGTTGGAGCGGGTGCAGAGGAGGCCACAGAGATGCTCCAAGGGCTGGAGCCAGACTGGGAGAGCTGGGGGGGCTCACCTGGAGAAGGGAAGGCCCCAGGGAGACCTGAGAGACCCTTACAGTGCCTGAAGGGGCTCCAGGAGAGCTGGAGAGGGACTGGGGACAAGGGATGGGGGGACAGGACAAGGGGAATGGCTTCACACTGAAAAAGATTAGGTGTAGATGGGATATTGGGAAGAAATTCCTGGCTGGGAGGGTGGGGAGGGGCTGGGATGGAATTCCCAGAGAAGCTGTGGCTGCCCCAGCCCTGGGAGTGTCCAAGACCAGGTTGGACGGGGCTTGGAGCACCCTGGGCTGGTGGGAGGTGTCCCT
>VXBX01001496.1:361907-383263 GCA_013400415.1 Scytalopus superciliaris | reverse complement strand
AGGCTTATGGCAACATAACAACACCTGTTTCAAAAGAACTGTCAGCAGCAGGCACTACAATAAAATGTTTGAATTCTAGGCCATTTAAAAATATATATATACAATCTACTATTAAAGTTTTCCAAATAGTGGTATGGCTGAGACATTAATTTGAGCTTTCTTCTGCAGAGGAATTGATTATTTTTATTTTTTTTTAATTGGAGAACCCTTCTCAATTCCTGTTTTGCTTTGCTTTCCTCATCTCAAAGCCCCAGATCAACAGCCACTAATTTTCTCTATCAGCAGGACCTATTACAGTTCTCCTTGAAGTCTGCTGCACTCCTCCTGAGCTATCTGGATGCACCAGGCATATAGAACATGAAATTCTCCCTCAGTATCCTTCCATCTGCTCCCTCCCCAAATGCAGACTAAATATACTTGATGAAATTTTGCTGTCAGTTGTATTTGTCTAATTAGCTATTGCTCTTCAGTGGAAGGTGGAATATAAATGAAAGGGAGTGAAATGGTGCACAGCTTCCAGCCCCACCATCTCTTCAGCATTTTCATTGCTGTTTGAGCTTACATTACAACAAAACAAAACTGGCAAGGGCAAAACAGCCAAAATATCCTAGGGAAACAGTAGTGGCCTCAAGTGCAGATGTGAGATTGTGAACAAATTGGAAACGAACTATCAGCTCCATGAGTGCACAGGCATCCTGGATGAGTAAGAAAGGATAGGGATATGTCCTTATTCAGTTCAAAACTATGCTAATTCTGAAGCCTAAATATTACTAATTCAAGAAACATCTATGTTAATTATTTTATGATTCTACCTTCCTTTTCATCATGGGACAAGACAGATGTCTGCCTCACTTGTTTTCCACTCATTCCCTCCACACTTTACTGCTTGTCAAATCTGCTCTCACTGCCATCCCCTCAATAGCATTAGGTATCTCTCACTCCTCACACTTCCCTCTGTTCCTCCTCTGTCAGCCTCTTCACCTCAGATGCCTTGGACTCAGAACTGGGAGAGCTGTTTATGTAAAGAAAACCCACCCAAAGCCCCAAACCTTCTCTCTTCTCTGCTTTTGCCTTTACCCTCAGGGTTTGTTCTCTGTCCTCGGATGCTTCAACACAGGGAGACTATGCAAGGTGAAAGGAAGCTACCTACAGGGCAGCAGCCATCACAATGAGGGTAACATAGAGGCAGAATGCTAGCTTTGGTGATGAAGAGAAGACCATTTTGAAACTGAGTATGAAAAACAAAATGTCTGAACACTGACAACAGGCGCTAAAATTGTGAGAGATGGCAGATACATAATTATGAAGAAGCAATAAAATTACTTATCTCAGTTAAAAATACTTATTTTTTAATAAATGTAATGTATATTACTTGTATAGTAGACTCATTGCTATTACTCTCTTATCAATCCCACATGTATGATTTTTAAATGTGTCTTGTGAGTTTCGATATGTAACTTCAAAGGGCTGTGAGTTGTAAAAATTGCAAGATAAACCACTTCCGAAAATTGGTCCTTTTAACTTTCCATTAATCAGTAACCTAAAATTCTGAGCTACTGACAGTGTTAGCTGTCTCTTTGGGCTAGCCTCTGGCTTTGTTAAACTATACAACAATTAGAGGTACTTCCCTCAATAAGCAGTGACCTTGCATGAAAAAGAGAGATGCTTGTTTGTTTGCTTGCAATGAGAAAAAAAGTTCATACTAATAATTTCAGGAAAAAACACCTGAGTGCAGCACTGACAGGTGTGACTGCCAGTCTTAGGAAGAGTAGCAGAACCTTAATAATTCCTTCCGTAGTGAGGTACCTAGAAAAAGCTTTCTAAACATGCTCTGTTTGTGCTCTCCAAAGCTTTCGCAGATTTACACGATCTAATAGTGTGACAACAGCCGTGCAAGCAGACCTGGATTTCCATGAGAACTTTGAAATAATCGATCCTCAAGAGGACAATACGTGTTCTGGACAAATATCAAGACAATTTTCTCGAGATGCAAGCACCTCTACTGTTAGCATACAAGGGTCAGGAAACCATTACCATGCATGTGCAGTGGATGATGACTTTGAGACAGATTTTGATCCATCAATTTTACCTCCTCCTGACCCCTGGATTGATTCTATTACTGAAGATCCTCTGGAAGCTGTTCAAAGGTCAGTGTGCCCACGAGATGGCCACTGGTTTCTGAAGCTACTTCAGGCAGAGAGGGATCGTATGGAGGGTTGGTGCCAACAGATGGAGAGAGAAGAACGTGAAAACAACTTACCTGAGGACAGTAAGTAACTGTATACAATAATATTGCAACTGCAAAGAAGTATTTAATATAGGTCAAATTTACTCCAGTGAATTCTGTATTGTATTCTTTCTTATTTAGCTAGTGAAACTATGATTGTGACTCTCAAAAGGGCTGCATGTATGTACATAATAATCCTTATTAAAGCTGACAGGGAATGCAAATGCTTGGCACTTCTGAAACTCCAGTGGTATTAGCTTTTGGGATTGCATAGTTCAATGAATAATTAGGAGAGCATGGTTAGAGGTCTTGTAGTATTAACGTTTCTTAACTCTTCCATTTGAAATCACTTCTCATAACCTTAGAATATAATTTAACAGACTATAGTTCCTTTTCATTAAATTCATATTTTAGTTGCCTTTTCAGATTGCGATTGGTATCAGAGTATTTAGACGTTTCTCCTAAATGAAAGAGATCTCAGCTGTGCTTCCAAGTTGTTCTCTCTTTTCCACTCTCCAGCCTGCCTTCATCTCCCTTGCAGTTCTCATTTGACTTTGATTGTCCCAGTAGAACAAGCTCTTATGTGCAATAAAAAACATACACATGCAAACTACATCTTAGTTGTCACTGCTGCCAGAAATATTATCCCCCCGTAAGGTAATGGAAATGTCTAATAAGCTTTCATTACTAAGACAGGTTTAGGGTTGAGTAGCTCACATCTTATTCATTCACTGCAGTTAGGGCAGAAGGGCTGAACATGTTCTTCGTTGTCCAGATTTTTTTATCCCAATAAAAATGGAAGTTTTTTCCATTTACTGCCATTACAAGGAGCAGTGCTATTGCTAGCTATCAGCTTTGATCTAGGTAAACCTATGAGCTTGGAAGTGTCATCCTTGTGAATGAAGCTTTTTCAAATTCTAGCTGGGAGCTTCTAGAAAACACAAAGGAGCAGCTGCATATAGAGAATTCAATTTTGTATGATTTAGGCACACCTAAGCATATGTTCCTGGATATACACATAACATTTTTCTGATCCCCAAATTAGCTCCTACCAAAGTAAAGACTACTACTTCAGCTCCAGGATTGCTTCTTCAAAATTTCTTTTTTTCAAGAAGAGAGATATTTGTATTCTTTTGAGATGTGAAGGTTTTGATTTATGAAAGGAAAGGAATTAACACTGGCAAAAAGAAAAAAAAAATTCTTAGACATGCATAAGTTGCTTCTGCTGGAAGTTTCCATTCAACCCAATGAATGAAAAAGTTTGATCTAGATAATCACTACTGTAAGCAACTGGAAATTGACTTTTAATGGCAAGTATGAGATAACCTTAACATTAAGACATGTAAACATTTGTATTTCTACAAAACTGCTGTTGTATATTAGGCTAATGATTTCTTCTGAAGGAAAAATATAGAAGGTTTGACCATCAAGGCAGCTTCAGGCTGCCCAAGTTTTAGAATATTTGAATCTCATTTTTAATTTACATCAGCAATACATTCAAAATTCTCTTTGAACATGTATCAGAATAAAATGATTTCTGTTGTTAATATGCAAGAAATGAACCTCATGAACTACAAGATTCTAGATTGAAAAAGAAGTGTGAACACACAACAGATAGGAAATACACAACATTTATAAGCCACAAAGCCCAACTGCTTTCTCTTTGCCATAACAACTTAGACTGGATATGAGGAAAACATATTCTATGATGAGGGTGGTGAGGCACTGGAACAAATTGCCCAGAGAAGCTGTGGGTGCCCCCATCCCTAGAAGTGTTCAAGGCCATGCTGGATGGGGCTTTGAGCAATCTGGTCTACTGGAAGATGTCTGCTTATGGCAGTGGGGCTGGAACTAGATGATCTTTAAAAATCCTCTCTGACTGAAACTATTCTGTCATTCTATGATTCTATGAACTGGTAATACTGGAAAAACCTATAAATATTTTTTCTGTGCACTAAAGTAGTTACTCATCTTGCAAAAAGAACATGAGATGAATTTTACAAGGCAGATAGATGCAGAACATGCGTATCTGTGTACAGAATTTTCTCTTGATGTCTTGGTGTCTTTGATATACAGTAGTTTTAAAGGGCTCTTCTTTGACCAGTCAGTTATTGGGAGGAGTCACCTATGGGAAAGATAAAGGAGTAGTTAGGCTGGCTATTCCCAATGGCTCCTTACAGTGCACGTAGCATGTGTTCTGGGGATTATTCCTCCTCTTAGTTTCTCTGACTGGCACCTCTTGTGATCACTGGAAATGGAAGGAGAAGAAGGGTCACCTGGGTTTTGTTGTCACTGTTGAAGTGGGATGCTGTTAGCTGCCCCCGGCACATGGCAGTTGCCTCCTACAGAGGCTGCGCGGGCTTTCTGCTGCAGCTCAGCACTCCCACTCTACCTGGTGCCAAGGAAAAACATATGGCCAGGGCCACTCTGCCCACTCAGCAGTGCCAGAAACAAAAGCCTGGTTGTTATGAACCCTGCCCTGAAATAAGTCTTTTTCATACATCTATAAACTTTAAAGAGAGGGAGGAAAAGAGAAGAGGTGTGTTTGCTTTGCTTTTCCTAATGAAATATAACCAGAGCAGGGAACACATCCTTTGTTTTCAATCTGACATCTCCAGCATGTGTTTGGCCAGATAACAAAATAACGAGAACGTGTGATGAGAGAGGTTTTCTCGATGCCATGGCAGCTGACAGAGGGCTCATCCCCCCCGCCAGCGCTCCACGTAAAACGATCCCTGCTTCCTTCAGACAATGCGGCCCTTGTGCGAAACAGCTGTCTGGGGGAGACGGCTCGCTGCTGTTTGACAGTAGCTTGTATGTTACATGGATACGTTGGGTATTATCTAGCTGGGAATGAATCTACCAGATGGGATTGAATGTTTCTAGCTGGGAAATGGAGTCTGCTCCTCCGTATAAAAACAAGCTGTGGTTCAGTGGCTGCACGATGAAATGCCAATATAGAGAGAAATGTGGCTTCCCTTCCACCATGAATTATTTATTGTATAGTATATTCTGGTTTTATCTGAAATCATTTTCGGATAAAGCCATGGCATGTGTGACAGGCAGATGAACACTACTCACAGTTTAAATTAGGATACTTGATATGGTTGCAGTGTATTTTGCTGCTACAAGGAAGTTGGCTACAAATTCTAGGGCTCTCAAGGAAAAAAGAAAAAAAAAAAGAAAAGATGTTGCACATCCAAGGCTAAACACTTTGTGAGAGCTGATTGACAGTTTGGATCAGGCCTCAAGTGAAATCAACTGTTGACCTTTTTCTTTTGTTTTCTCCTCAACTGTCTGCTTGTTCCTCCTACCTCTCCCTTGCAAAATTTCAAATAGTCAGAGCCTCTGCACTGTTGTTGGTGACTTTTGGCTCAGGCCTCTACCGTAACCATTTACACACAAAATAAGCAGCAACAGACCTGCCTCCCTGCACAGCTCTGAGCGCCTTTTTGCCAGCAGCAGTGGGCACAGGAACATACTCCTGCGGCCTCAGCCTGGCTATTGATGGGCTTTTTAGCTGTTGTTTGTGTTTCACATGGGGCACTGAACTTCTTGGAAGAACCAGAGGGTTTCATTTTGCCACCCCCCTCCACCCTTCAGAAGTTTCTCGTTCACGTGAGGTTGTACTGTGGCTTCGAACTGTAAGATAATCATCGGAAGAAAACAGTGGGCCTGATTCACCACAAGTCAGGTGTAATGTGGGTTTAGTGGTGAGACAAGCCAGGCCAATCAAGTAAGAACCAAAACAGCAAGCCAAGGCTCTGACAAGACATGTCATTATAACTGTCTTGCATGTATATGATAGTCCTTTGGGCTAGTTTGTGAACAAAGGTTGACCTCAAAATCTGCAGGAACCTCACTGCTTAGGATCAGAGCCTCTGCAAATGCAGCCAGCTCTGGCAAGTTATGCAATGCTTACACACTATCTGCTGTTTTGGTTTGTTTTGATTGTTTCAAAGGAAAACTTAAGCAGTAAAGGCCAGACATGAGAAAAAAGTTAAGGAAAAGGTACATTTTTCATAATAGTTGTGTATGGCAAAAGAAAAGGAGACCCACCCATGAGTTTGCTCTCAGCCACGGGCGAGGAAAACCATTTGCCATTCCTCTGCAGGGCTTCGCCAGGCAATCCACTCAGGAGCAAGGCAGCCTCATCCTGCAATGGGCTGGAGCAGCCATGCAGAAGGATGGTCACCAGCCTGACATGTGGCTGAGTCCTGCTGAAATCCCCCTGGCTACATGCCTCTGGCCATATGCCCAACTCAGTTTTCTTTTGGTTTTCTTTTCTCCCCAGAAGGGACTTCTCCATACACAAGGTTTCTCCAAGGAAAGCTAGCAAGGAAAGTCCTACCAGTGCCCAGAGGCTAGCAAGACAAAATGAGAAATCCACAAGCAAGGAAATGATCTAGTTAGGGGCAAAACAAAACCCCATGAAGTGTGCTAATAAAAGCCGAGGAAGTCAGAGAACACATGGAAACTGCTTCAATCCAAATGAACAGCATTTGCTCGTGCAGACAGCCCTATTAATTTCAATGAGATCACTCCTATAAGTATATATGACTCAAAGTAAGGACTGCTCCTTCCCTAGTTTGTTCCACTTCGCTGTTTTCTCCTTAATAGCTGAGCTTAAGACCTGAGCAGTAGCTTTAACTTTGAATTTCCTGGCTTTTGTCATGCTTGGCATTATTTAAATGTAGGTCTGTCAACATGAATAGGCTAAAATGCTGGTCCATCCTGGCCTGGAAATGGGTTGTGACAGCTCTATGGCAGGATTGCTTCATATGCACAGAGCCCAGCCAACATCTGCAACGCAAATGTCAGGCTATGTCCCTGTAATTTCAGCTATTGTTCCTGCCACTTGCTCCTGGGGCAATGAGCAAGTCCGTCGTATTCTGTTCCCTAGCTTGGGCCCTGCCTATCAACCAGGTGTTTTCATATTAAGGGCATTTGATAGTCACAGTCCCAGAATGCCTCCTTTGTCACTTGTTAGACCCTGGGGCCTGTCAAAGTTGAAATACAAATACATCAGTTGGTGTTTTAAGTCCAAAAAATGCTGCCCCTTCTCAAAACTCCCCTGGCTTCTATGTGATGACTTTTCACATGACTTCAAGTGTGTTTTCTTATTTTCTTATATTTCATTATTCTTGTTACACACACAGTCACCTTCCAAGGCAAAGCAGATGACAATAACACCTTTTTTTTTCGTTTGTGTTCGCAATTCTTTTTCTTGTGTGGTTTCATTTCTTTTCCTATGAAGACACGGAGAGGGGAGATGCATAGAGCTCTACAGTTTCAGAGCAGGTCCTATGCAATTCTTAGATCCAGGCAAGAACAGCACTTAGTCCAAGTCTATTTTTAAGAATGTTTTCAAAGCACTTGTTGGGGGCTTAGAGACACAAGGAAATTCACTGGCATGTATCTATCCTAGAAAACATTCTGTGACCTCTAGTTAAGAACAGTAGTAGTGAGGAGGCACTCCACACTGGATTCCATAGCTGAATTCCATCAAAATAGCTATACCGAAGCAGTTCTTCCAGAATAGACAAAATTGTCTATTTCTTAAAAATTGTCTCAGGAGAGAACTGGATTTACAAGGAAGAGAGGTCAAAGCAAGGAGGGAGGAAAAAAAAAAAAAAAGGAAATATTCAAACTATAAAAACAAAACACTGCAGTACACACACTTCTCCCTCTGGGTAAGGGGTGACAGCAAAGCATATGATGGATGTTAATTATGTTGCTTAATGCATTACTGGAAGGCATTCAGATCCGACAGTGCTGAGTGTGCTGTATAGCCCTGTATGGAATAGAAAGCAGACATGAATAACATTATATAGGTGTTTAAATCCATTATGATTGCATCTTGATGGGTTAGAATTTTTTTGTTGCTTGGTTTTATACATTTTGTTTGTATCCTATTAGCTGAACACATCAATTTGAATATTTATGTTTTTCCTCCTGTACCCCATCTCCCTAGCTCTTAAAGATTTCTCTGGTTCTTCTCTGATGTGTTTTGAGTATTACCTTTGCAATTCCACTTATTTTCTTGGAATTTGGCTTCAAATCTTGCAGGCTTTTATTTTAAGGATGTAACAGTCTATTTTTACTTTTTGGTTTTTCATTATACCTTGGCCTTACTCTTTGGCACTGGAGGTTTTGACTGAGTAAGCAAAACGCACAGTCTGCCTTGAAACACTAAAAGCAGTGTGGGTTTGGAAACAAAACTTAGGCTATTGATAAGGCTTTGTGCCTTCTGGAGAGATTCCTTTCAGTTTTTTGCATGCTTTGTTTTTGGGTTTTTTTTCCTCCCTAACTTCCGTGACAGAGTTGGTTGTTGACGGGTTGCACATTAACAGACCCCTTGCTTTGAGGGGCGCGGAATCAGTGACACTTGACTAGATACAGCCACAGCTACAGCAGAAGTGGCAACAATAGAGAACAGCATCAGCATGCATCCCGCAGTCAGCTGGGATGATGGTTTTTAGGCAAATAGCCAGTCGCTAGGCAGCCAAGGACAAGGACTTCCTTTTCCCTCTGCTGAGATCTCTGAATATTAAGCTCTTCTTTGCTGAAAGAAAGGGGCACATTCCCATCCATCACCAACAAGTTGTATTTACATTTCTTCATGCTCGGGATGTGATTTCCAGCTCAGTTGGTGCAGGTTTCCAGGAAGAGCCCANTTTTTTTTTTTTTGTTTTTTTCTTTTTTTTTTTTCTTTTTTGTCCCAAGAAGTCGAGAGACCATTTTTTCTCCCCTTCTCAAGTCTTGGGAAGCATCAGAGTGGCCGAGCTCCAGATGAGGCAGCTGTTCCCAAATATACTCAGTGGGAAGAGTTTTCATAACAATGGGAACCACATGAAAGCTCCCGGAGTAGCTCCTCCTACTATTGAAAAGTCCTTTCAGTTGAGTGGTTTGCATATTGGGTTGCATAAATGACTAGACACACCAAGGGGTCCATTTTCAGCACTGTGCGCATAGAATTAGACACGCAAGCCTTGCTAACAATAATGAGAGTTGTGTGCAAAACTCCCTGCGCAATATGCTGAAAATATTCTTCTTAGTGAATCTTCCAGCTCACGGCTATTTCCTGGCAGAGCTGAGCTGAGTTCTGGGAACAAAATGAAAGTCTGGGCTCTGTGTATGTTCACAGAAGTCTCTCCTATAGTTTCTGAAAAACATGTGAAAAGACTCTCTCTTTCCTCCCCTTTCCCCCCCCTCCTTTGTATGTCTGAAGTATAAATGAGCTCCACATCCCACTTTTCCTTCAGCAGCCTTGCAAGTGAGCTTTAAGGCTGCTGGAGGAAAAGCCATTTGCCTTGAAGGAGCAGAACACAGATTTCATATTGCTGTGTGTCTAGTTTCAGTTTATCATGAGTGTTTGTGCCAGTCAGCTTACCATGTGGCTACACAAGTGAATCCCTTGGAGAGGCCTTTCTCTTACCAAGCACTGCATGGTGGCATTCTGGTCACAAGCACTGCGACCAGTCAGAGGGCCAATGACACCCTAAAAATATTGTTAGGAGGGGTTATAGCAAAGTTGTATGTATTTATGTGTATATGTATTTATTTGTTTGTTTGTCAGTTTTTTGTTGTGGTAAGTCAAAATATTTAGCAGTATTTTCCCAGTGGAGCTCTGTTAAGGCTGTGTTAGCTTTTATACAAAAAGTGACCATGCCCAAGGGATGGTGCAGGACATGGCAGCTTAGGATTAGTATCTCTTCTAGGCTTTTCCTGTTGAGCAGGCCACTTCATCTCTTTGTTTTCTCCTGTTCCTTCTTCATCTGTTTCATATATCCAGGCTGTAAATTTGTCATGGAAAAGTTGCTGTCTTTATTTGAGGACTGGGACAATGCAAATATCTCTGAGTAGAAACGATAGTGAAAATTGTGACATAGCATCTGCCCTTCATGCTTTTTATTAAGCAAGTGGTAATATTTTAAAAATTGATTTAAATTAATTTTTAAATTACTTGTTAACCAGAGAATTGGGAATCATAAGTTGCCTCAGCTGAGAGGGAAAATTAATGATGGAGCTAGAGAAATCCGTGATGCCAACCTGTTTATTTAAAGACAGAGAATACAGCACAGTTTTGTTTTTCCTTTCCGGAGCATTAAAAGTCTCAAACAAACTGATAGCTGCTTTCTTGCTCACAGCATCAATTTTCCTTCAATCAGCAGTCCCCAAATTCACACTCTCTTTTCTGGATTCACTGTCTTACTGCCAGCTGAGGCTATGTGTGTCTTTCTGCTGTGTTTCTTCATTCTTACTTTTCACATATACATGCAGAGATACACACATGTACACACAGGTACAGGTACAAACACACATGTACAAGTACACACACACATATACAGAGTCTCCCCCTGGACAAGAACTCAGCAAAACCCCAGGGAAAGTCTCTGAGTGCACCAGTCTATGCCTCAGCTTTGGATAGTATATTATTCCCAGCTACTACCCCTTGCAGCAGTAAAACCCCAATGTTTCAGTGAGGTTGAATGCAAGCAAAGCAGTATGAGCCCTTGTTTTATTCAGAGGCATTTACTATGGGCTGTCTTCTGGTTCACTGCAGCCCTTCACAGCACTCGGTCAGTCCAAAGGGGCAGTAAGTACCCAGCTGTCTGTACAAAGGAGTACACAGACAGTGCAGGAGCTGGGCGAGGACTCTTTGACACCTCCCTCCAAGTCACCAGCAAGGAGGAGAGGCCAGGATGTGATTGTTTCCTGAAGTATGCCTTGGCATCTGAATTCAAAGACAGAAGCAGCCTCAGATTGTGCTCATGCAAAATACTCAGAGCATCCAAATTAATTGGCAAGCACTAAATGTTCCCTTTCTGGGACTCTGATCTAGCAACACTCAGCTACACCTGACAATAAGGCCTGAGTTGCTAAGCAAGGTGAAGAAGCAAACAGGGTTTGTGAGCCACGTGTCCTTGTGAGGGGAGCTGGGTTTATATTCAAAGCCTGAGCCTGGGTCACAGCGATGACGGCTGCTGACATTTCTGATGCGCTTTCTACACAGGCTGCAAAAGCTTTTGATTAGCCACGTTTACACTGTTATTACAACTAGATACAACTGGTCTCACTGGGGGAATGAGGGTAAGATGCAGCAATTTTTCACATACTTTTTTGCCTAGTGGAGATTTGGCCTTAGATTTATCAGCTTCTCTCTAATCTGTGACTGAAAGATAGCATGGTTTTTTGGAAGCCAGAACTGACTACTGTGCAGCTTTCTCCTCTCTTTTTATAGACATTTAGTTGCCTGTAGCAAATAAAGCATTATGACTTACTTTTCTTTTTCTCTCAGTTCTAGGGAAAATTCGAACTGCAGTTGGCAGTGCCCAGCTTCTCATGGCCCAAAAATTTTACCAGTTCAGAGAACTTTGTGAAGAAAACCTGGTATGTACTTTTTCTGCTAGACACAGTTGTGTGCCTTTTACTAACCCTGTGAATAATCCTACATAAACTAGACTGATTTTACAACTAATGTGACATTCTTTCTTCCAGTAAAGGCCTTGATATGAATTCAGGAGTAATTCAAACTTGTCAGAGTCAGCATGAGTTTCAGAGTAGCTTGAGAGCCTTAAAATAATGACAGGAAAAAACTTCTGGTGAACTATCACTGAGGCTCTGCTACTGACTTCAGAGGAGCAAGGATCTGTCCCTTGACCCCTGAATTCATGGGCACACAAATGGGTAAAAGACCTTAAGGTCTTTCAGGATGGACCAAAAATCTCCTGAGTGGGGCTTTCACATGTGTTCGTGGAAAACAAGCCCCAAACTAAAATCTGCTTTAGTGAACAAATGCAACAGAAATTGTCTCTGTCTCAATAAGATTTCCAATTCTTAATATAAAGATTGAAAAAGTATTCTGATTGGACATCTTTATAAATAAAGGCCTACAGCGGGGCAACCTGTTCATGTCAAGCATTGAAAAAATAGGAACCCAAGTGTAAAGTCTGGTGTCCTTATGAATCTAAAATATATACTTTGTTGTTTTGATTAATTGCTGCTTTGATGATATAATCATGCTATCAAAATCCTTTGTCAGTATGGCTGTAAAAAGCACAAATAGAAATTTCATAAGACAAGCAACTGACTCTTTTGGGCATACTGTTTCTGGTGAGGAAGAAAACAGAGGCAGAGTAAAGCTTGAGCCATGTAAAATATCATGCAAGGTGCTACTACTAATTTAATTATTTATTAATTAATAACAATATATCAGTGTAATCTGATGAGGCCATAGCATCAGTGAAACCTTGCTGACTCAGATTGGTTTAGGTACTCCTCAGCATTTATGAAAAAACATTCTTGAAGTGAGTGTATGCAGCATTTTATTTTATGGAAAGAGTTTCAACTGGGAACCAGCTTATAGAGACACATCATATAGAAAGCCTTCCCTGACACAAATCTTGCCAGTGGAGTAGGGATGGTTTCATGTTTGCCCATTGCATGCAAAAAGTGTTCAGAGTGGGTTTGCACTGAAGAGACAGAAAGTAGAACAGGACTTCTTGGGTCACAGCCTCTGGCCCACCCTGTGCTAAAGATGCCAACCATCCAGATGTGCTCTTTCGCTGATGAGTTTGCACACACAAAGCAACGCTCCACACCTGTGTCCCAGTTTTGTTCTTACCAAAAAACTATGTGTAAAAATGGGTTTACTGTGCTTCTGCATGTTGTCTTCTGAGCTTTTCATCCTGCACAGGTTGTTCTTTACAAACAAACAAACAAACAAACAAAAGGAAAAAAAAAAGAAAAAAAAAGAAAAAAAGAAGAAGAGGAAGAAATTGGCCTGAGGTGTATAAGAGACAGTTTTTCTTGAATTGGTGTACTTTTTTAAATCTTAGGATCTCAGGGTGTGGAAAAAGTGATCACACATCAGTATATCATTATTTGCACAGGTATCAGTCTTTTCACAAGTGTGAATGTGGCAGGGAGTCCTTCCTGGTGATGGTGAAGAGGAGGCTGGCAATTATTTTCACTGCAGTTAGGATTATCACCAGTTGTGCCCAGGAACATCCCTAGGCAGATCCTGCCACAGGGGACCTGACACATGGACTTTACCCCTAGTCTGGGGCGGGTAGCCACTGCCTTTGGTGAGTGGGTGCTTGCAGAGGCACGGCAGCTCAACACCAAGCCAGACTCCTTGAAATAAGACCTGCCAGTAAGTAGCGCTTGGCTTTGCTTCTCTCTCTGTATCTCACTGATTGCTTGAATCTGCTGAAACTGCTTTGATAAGGAGATGCTGCCATTTACACAAATGCTATACATTAAGAAGTACTAAATCCAACATGTTTTTTTCTTCTGTTGCACAGAATCCTAATGCACATCCACGGCCGACCTCCCAGGATTTAGCAGGGTTTTGGGATATGCTGCAGTTGTCCATAGAAAATATTAGTATGAAATTTGATGAACTTCATCAGTTAAAGGCCAATAATTGGAAACAGATGGATCCTCATGACAAGAAGGTAGAACACTGTAGATTTTGTATGCTTCATTTAAAACCCTGCACAAATACTGGACAGATTAAATAGGCCTCTGTGTTACAGCATTGACATTAAAAATGTGAAATGAAGCTCATATCAACTCAATTTCATTGTAATAACAATGTTTACATAATAATCATCTGGGATATTATCTGTAATATGTTTCAGGCATATTTTTAAACCAAATCTGTCTTTGTGAATCGGATAATGGGAATGTGGTACTTTGTTAAGCTTTACATTTAATCATATTAGACGATCAATCGTTGGAAGGAACTGCCTTATATATTGATTCTTAAAATTAAATAAATCCATTTACGGTTCATATTATTGCATATAGTAAGAGTTCTAGGTTGTGTTACTGAAAAAAACTAGGGAAGCATTGTAACCATCACTGACTTTGGTAGCCAGATTACAAACAGAGCAATATCAAAAATATGCCTTCCAAAATGTTACATGAAAGAACTACATTTTTTTTTTGTCCATTTGTTTGTTTTTTATTTATTTTGGGCTTTTTTTAAAAGGGTGATTTCACAAACATATTCACTTTGCTGGTAATGTTGTTTACCCAAGGAAGCATAAAAGTCATCTGGAGCTTTGGTCTTTTTTTTNAAAAAAATTTTTTGGGTTTTTTTTTTTTTTTTTTTTTTTTTTTTTTTTTTTGTAAATGTAGTTGTCTTCTGTCACCGTGAAAAACTACCACATCTCCAGGTGTGAGCCACATTTCACCTTACATTCTCATTTGGCACCATTGCCTTTTTTTTCTCCTCACTATCCACCTCAAGACAAACATCACTTGGGTGAGCCAAAATACACAAATGTTTCAGAAAATCCTTAAAACACAGACCCGTTCCTAAAGGAATCAACAGTCTAATGTCGCGCTCCTATAGGTATGTAATTTGATGGCTGAATTTCCACTGAGACTGGTCTGATAGCAATGAATACAGCCAACAGGTAGGATCACCAGAAGGAGGGGGAACATGACTTACAGGTACTGTGGCTCAGACAGGAGTCCTGGCTACCCCAGGTCAGCTGGCTGCCAATGACCAAAGTGGTGTTTTCTTTTGGACAAATAACCGTAATAATATCAAACCCCATTAATCTTGCAGCAGGAAGCTTGTAAAGGCAGTGCTGGTAGCACTATTCCTCCTCCTCCAATCAAGACTAAATACTCATTCCTGACTTAGGAGTGCCATGTTCACACCATTTGTGCACACCTAGTGTGTTTTGTAGGGGAATGAATGGGAATGTGTTTTCCTAGCCCAAGGTACTGAAGGCAAGTGGTTTTCTTATATTCTTTTTTTTTTTCCAGTATCTGTCAGAAAAGGAAGTTAAAACTGCCAAACATGCATGCACAGAAATGCTGGTATATGGTCTTTCATTAGCTTTTACAGTAAAGCAGGTAGGCTGAGTGTTTGCAATTTCAGCAGTAAGAAACAAGAGCTTTCGTTAAAAAAAATGTGCCTTTTCTTTGCTTCTGAAAACCATTTCAAAGAGTTTCGAACAAAAAGAAGACTATAATGGGTTAAAGGAAGTTAAGTAGTGCTGAAGAAAGGGACCTACAGTAGGAAGGTAAAGATTTTAAAGAATTACACTGTGTTCCTGTTTCAACAGCATTTGTCTATGATTTTAGATGAAACAGATCATCTCCTTTCTTAAAAAGGATTAAGAAAAAAAAAAAAAGAAAAAACTTTCTATGGTATTGGTATTTGCCTTTGGCCTTTGCCACTGGGCCCTTTATAAGCAACATAGATTAATCCTTGGATGGAGAGAAAAAGCAAAGTATGAATAAGTGTAACTAAGCACCTTTATATTTCGAGCCATGGAAGCTGTTGTGAGCAGCATGAGAGAAAACGAAAGGGCAGAATGGGACCTTTGTAGTGTGATAAAATCCCTTCACTCAGAGACCGTGTTCACAGTTGGAAGGGGATGTAACTTAAAAGACAATCTAATTAACTTGACAAAGTCTTTGTGGCCGCCTGAAATTCAGTCCTGAATACACTTTTCTTTTTCAGGAGAGAACCCTCTCTGAGGGGTTTTTTTGTTGGGTTTCTTTTTTTTTTTTCTTCTGTGTGTGTATGTGTGTGTGTACATGCACCAGGATATACATAAAAGTCCTCCTTGTTGATCACATCTGGAGCTAGCTGCCACCATGATGATTCATGCATGTTCTCTTAACGATTTTTAAGTTTTTTCCACCAGTTTTTTCTATTTCTAGCTGATTGTATCTTCATGCCTATTTAGCAGGAGTCTAGAGTGTATGAGAGACCTAAAATGTGGGATTCTTGAGCAGTCATTAAACTGCTACGAAATAGATACATAAATATATGGTGTTTTTTTAAAAGCTATTTACTCAGATGCACCAGCTGCAGACAGCTAGTTCCCACCTGCATTTGGGAACACCAAAGCCATGGCACCTCCGTGTTGCAAGAACACCTAGCGTTACGCACGCATAGAAGAGGGTGGCCCAGGAGCTGGGGCTTTCCAGAGTCCCTCTGATGAGAGCGGCGTTCCCTGCCGGCTGCAGTGGTGGTGGGAGGCCGGTCTCTTTCCTAGTCCCTGGCACTAAGCGGTTAGCGGTGGGGGCCTCGGCCCCAGCAGCACCATCCCCAAGGAGAAGTAGCACGGCGGCCGGCCCTCCCCTCCCCTTTGCCCTTGCCCTATATTTATGAACTCTTGAGCACAAAAGCCAGTTGACTGAAGACAGAAAGGCAGATAAGAGCTAACAAACCTTAGGTAAAATGTGTGTTCTAACTACTGACGTATCCTAGTTTTTCCCGCCTTTCCCTGAGAAGCTGTATAATGCCATTAACCTTCTGCTTTGATCAGGAGAGAAGGGTCCCTCCTCCAGTGCCAAAGAAGCCATCGAAAGGTCAGGTGCCACTCATACGAGAACGCTCTCTGGAAAGCTCGCAGCGTCAAGAGGCCCGGAAACGGCTGATGGCTGCCAAGCGCGCTGCATCGGTCCGCCAGAACTCAGCTACCGAGAGCGCCGAAAGCATTGAGATATACATCCCCGAAGCCCAGACCAGGCTATGAAGGGATCCAACCAGGAGGACTCTCTCTGGCAAGACAAGCCTCATGTATAATCTGCCCCTCTAGGCTCCTGCTCAAGGTCACCACGAAGTATTTGTACCTCCTCCTCTCTCTCTCACTCTCTCTCCCCTCCTCTTCCCCTCCCCTCTCTCTGTACGCAGCTGCCCAAATGCTCCCAGTGAACTCCACTGCCGTGGCGTAGTTGTTGGTCCTCCGAGAGATGTCCTCTAATCACCCTTGCTTTCTGAAGGTTCGCCCATGTCATCACAATGCTTTGTCACATGTACTGATGCTGCCACTTTGCCTCATGTAAACGAGTATGATCCTGATCCTTTTTTCTTTTTTGGTTTGAAACAAATAAACGCAGCGCTCAGACTTCCACACACCTGCGCACCTGTACAGTAGATGCTCCATGTAACTTACTCATGATCTTTAGTTGACCTAAAGCTAGTCAGTTACCCAGTGTACAGCAATATCAAACTGTAGGGGACTTTGGAAATTTCAGTCATGCAGGGTGATCCTTTTGGACTCTGCCGTCTTCCTCACAAAAGATGAAAGGAGCTATGACTCGGATTCCCTTCTTTTTATAACTGTTTTTTTTAAAGCAGATGGCGCACTTTATTCTAAACCTCTGAATCACATCTTCTCACCTGAATTAAGGAGTCACACAAGGGGAGGGGGCTGGGGTGGGAGCGGGGAGACGGGGAATTAAAAAATACCCCACAGCTCTGGCAGGTGAAAAAGCGGAAGTATATCCCACAGGTGTCATGGCAAGGGATATAAAAGAACCTGTGGAAAGATACCTGCACACTCACAGGTGCACAAACTGCCTCATTTTTATTTCATCAATCACTACTTAAACATTTCAATCAGCAGAAGATTGTAAATTCGATCTTCCAGGGAAATAATCTATTTTGAAAGGCAATAAAAGAGTGAAAAGGAAGGAGATAAGAAGTAATGACAGTTGAAGAGATAACATAAAAGAAGGATTTTCTTGTCCAAGTATTAAGAATTTTTAAAATTGTACTGTATTGTCAATTCCTCTTGTATTGTATTGTATGGATTATATTGGTTAAAAAAAAAAAAAAAAAAAAAAAAAAGGAAAAAAGCTTGGTTTTGTTGATGTCTTAATCTCGGTGGGACCATCCAATCTCATACGTCCACGCAGCCACACATGGACACCAGTAGGCGAATTACTGTACGTGGAGCCTCTCATGCTTTTTCAGGCCAGGCTTGCTTTGCTCTATCCACAGCCAGTTGTATGCTACAGTTCAGACTGCTTATCACCAAACCGTCCATATCTAGGAGTCAATTTCTAATTCAGCCTCCTCTTAATAGTATAAAGTTCCCATTTGAACAAGAACAATAGACTATTTTTTAACAAGTTATGGTATCAATATGAACTTAATATTTTTCACAACAAGCCTTCTTACCCTGGCTTCTGCCATTGTTTTGCAATCACAAAAAATATGCATCCAAGTAGCTCATTAATAGCGAGCGGAAATGGCAGATAACAGGGCTGGAGAGGAGCCTGAGAGGCCAGCTCCAGTGTGTCTGTCCCCTCCAGCCACCCCTGGCTGGGGCAGGAGCTTGTCCTCCAGCTCTTCTGATGAGGGACAATGCCGACCACGCTGCTACTGGAATCTCTTGTGCCAACATTAGGAAAGCTATGTCAGGCATGTTGCTGAAAGCAAGTTGTGTGCGTGCGTGTGAGTGTGTGTGTGTGCGCACACACGTGCCTAGCTGGCATGTGCTGCTGACAGCAGAATTACTGTGAGCTGGTTTGGATGACAGGACTGGTCTGGGGCAGAGGAGCACTGTGCAGCCCTCAGTGTGTGGGTAGTCCTGCAGTGATGCTTTCTGGACTCCTCCACTGGTGTCCCCATGCTCTTCACCCTATCTGCCAGGGCAGGGGTACGCAGGAGAGGAAGGCAGGCTGCTTTCTGCTCCCAGTGGGCACAGGCACAGGGACACACCCCGCCATGGAGGGGCACAGGTTGTGGCCCTTGCCACACACGGGTGCTGACTGGCTGTGCCCATAGCCACTAAACCTGTATGGACAGTCCAACCAGTGAAAATCCCACTGCACATGTGGTGTAATTCTGCAGCTTGCACTTAAAAAGCATTGAAAATTGTCACTAAAAAGTTACGGTCTTGCTAAAACTATTCATCGAGACCATGCCAGACAGCTTCTTTTCCTACAACATCATAGCCAGGTGCTAATTTAATTTTATTCAAGAAAATAGGAGAGGTAATAGGTTCTGGCACCAAGTATTTTCATGACAGCATACTAAAACCACTAGAGAATTTGCTACCTCTCAAAGCCATCGATATCTGAGCTATGTCTTTATAAACAGGGCACAACTATTTACTGCTGTGGTTTACAAGATAAGGGCTAATAATTTAATATATAAAAGACTTTTAACTAGAGTAATCAGAAATCCAGTGTAACCCTAGAGTGCTTGGTGTTACAGGAGCTTTGAAAGGTTTGACCCTCTAAGCGTTTGAATACCAGTGTATTTGCTAGTTTTGAAACACTGCGTTTAACTTTTAGCAGCAACAAAACATCACCGTGTTTGCAGTATGTAATAGTGCCAACTGCCACTTTTGAGCATATATAGTCATAGGAAGTATTAATTATTTGGAACTCATTTGTACTGAAGTATTCAAAGCAGTACCGAGGTGAGAGTCCACATTCACAACTGTGTTGCAGACTTACATAGTTTTGTGAACATTTTACGAAAGATGAGTTAAGACTTTGGTTGACAAGTGGCTACAGAAATTTATATCCAGCAAGTTCCCCCCTAAAAGAGAAGAAAAGCAAAGACTATCTAGTCTTGTACATTGCAAATTATTGTATTTGTATATCACAGAATATTTTTCGTATCTATTTTAAATGAATTTATTGTTAGCTGAATGCTTGTTAGTTCATTTGTCACTGGAGAGCTTATTGTAATGTTTGCCTAGGTTTTTTAGCAAAATATTGAAAATACAGCCAATCCCAGAAAACATAAAATTCTGCCCCTAGAATGCCACTAGTTAACCACTTGACTCATTTACCAACACTAATGCTAGTATATTTGCTCCATCATCTGTTTTAGTATAATTTGTAACTATTTGTTTTTAGTCTAACCTGCCCAGTGTATATTAAAAATGCCTATATTCTGTTTCACTTTGGGACTAAACTATTGGGTCTTTTTTTTTCTTGAGGGAAATTTTAAATAAGGTTGGTTTTGTCTCCTGCTTCAAAAGTCTAAAAAAAAAAAAAAGGTATTTATTATATTTTTTGCAGATGTTTCCATAAAATTCTCATAACCTTTTTGTAAAGAAAGATGAAGAAATGGATTAAAGATTTTTAATATTTGAAAAGGTAAATAGAAATAATTTATTTGTAATATATTTCAGTTTATTTATTGGTGTTCCCTTAATGCTTTGATGTGCACTATCACTTTAATTTAAACTGTATCTTTGTGAATTTATTGGGGGTTTTTGGTTTGTTTTGGTTTTGGGGGTTTTTTTTAGGGAAATGGTCAAATGCATAATTTAAGTTACTGGAATGTAAATCACTGGCCTACCTGCATTCCCAAATGTGATTTTAGAAATGTTTTTGATTTGAAACAAAAGACACAAATTTGAAAGCCTTTAGACAGAGGAGAGTGTTTTTATGGCTGAACGATTTGGGTTTCCATAGGATTATCTATCTGGTTTGTGTGTGGACAGGAAAATGTAAATAGATGAATGTTTCCCATAATGTAAAAAGAGCAAATTAATAAAATAATTAATGCACTGCTTGTAAGAGCTGTGGGTTTTCAATGCAAATGCGTTCTCCAGAACTGCCAAGGCATTTCATTTGATGTGGTCAAGGATAAACGCATGGCAAGCAGAATGTTTCTCTTAAGCTCTCATTGCTTAAGACCGATCCTGCAAAGTCTCATCCAAAGCATCCCACTGAGCACCCTGGAAGCGCTCATCTGCACAGAGCTGCTCACAGGCATAAAACCTGCCATGATCAAGGTCTTGAGCCTTAGCAAAATCTTCAAAGGCATTTCTGCACAGAGCCCAGCCAAACCTCGCTGAAGATGCCAGGAGTTACGCTGGTGACTTCAAAAAAAGTGGCAAGAAACCCCCAGCCTGTTTATTTTTCCCCTTGCTGGTTCCCTTCATCTTCTGCTTATATCTGGTGATGTCTGAATTTTGGGGGACAAAAGAGGTCCCTGACAGGCAGAGCTGACTTTCCCTTCACTGGAATCCTGCTTCCAAGATGGGGTTTTTCCCACTATATGAAATAAAGACAGCCACCAAATCACAGATAAATATGTCCCAGATGATGTTGTTCATGTCTACACCAGTATTTAAACAGGTCCTGATTCAATCTGTAGAGACTAATTGTTACATTAAGAGTGTGCCAGTGCTGCACCATGGACTGTCTGCCTATGCTTAGACCCTCAGCACAGAAGGATCAGAAAGATTTGTGCCAGGGATCTATGGGCAGGGGAACTTCTCCTTAACTCTAAGATGAAGGGATTTTTCTTCATCTGCTGGTATTTATGTACTCAATGGTCACTGATAAAAGGATGTATCAGCGATGGGGGGGGGGGGGGGAGGGGGTTGTTTGG
>VXBX01001496.1:347357-361887 GCA_013400415.1 Scytalopus superciliaris | reverse complement strand
GGGGGGTGGGGGGGGGGAAAGTGTTTTATTACTTAAAAACCTTTCTGAGGTGTCTGGTAGCTTTTTGTAATGAGAATTGCTCAGAGGGAGTAAAATAGTTATATTTCACACTGTTCTCCAGCAGAATAACTAAGAAGTCTGAACTATGGCACAGCCCTGCCTTTCATGCTTAAGGTAAACTTTATCCCTATTTATGCTCAACATTTCCTTCCAGATCAAATCAGGAACCTTCCCCACAAACATAGCTTGATGTCAGTTTGTTTGCCAAAGTCTGTTCTCTCTCCTGCAAGACATTGTTTTTGCAGCACGCAATAGGCAAATAATTAATTTCAACTGCCAGTTTGGAACATGCTCGCCTATCAGATCTGTTCAGAGTTGGTGTTGAGTTTGAGCTGACATTTTTGATACCAATTAATGATAAAAATATTGGCTGCTCTGCTGCTATTGGCATTTCTTGTTGAAGTCTTACGTTTATACATTGCAGTCAGCAAGTGAAGTTCTCTTTTCCCACTCTGCATCACATAATGGTGTCGGGTCAGCCCCACTAGTCGTGATCCACCAGTGGTCTTGCTCTGAGCAAACCTGGGACCAGCACCCACAGTTGAAACATACTCAACCGCCTTACCTTTAGTCTGATGCTATGCTAGCGACCTAAAAAACTTTGCTGTCCTGTCATGGCAAGCTCATTCACAACATCTTCCCTTCCTCATGCTTTTATATGCAGCGGGGAGCCTTTTACAACCCCTGGCTGCTTGGCCACCGTTGTGGCAAGAGAAGGTAGCTGCTATCACTTGATTCATCAGGATGCATTTGGATGCCGGCTGCAAAACATGACGTGACCAGTCCTTCCAGCCAGCAGTCAGGCTTTCCCACGCTTGGGTCCCATCGGCGGACAGCACCCTTTTCGGTAGTGCGTGTGACTACAGCGGGTCCTCTATTGCTCTATGAGTCACATGCCCGATTCACAGTGAGACAAAGGGGTGAGGAAAGGAACAGGGCTTCCTGGTAATTGTGTTTTTCATGGTTCTCTTCACTGATCCAATAACAACATAATCATTGAAATTAGAGACAGAAAAGCTCTGCTGGGGCATTGTATTAACACTCTGCCAGTTCCAGATTGCAATCTACCAAGCTGTGGCAGGTAAGTCATCACCTGCCCAACTTCACTCCACCCAGAGGGAAAAAAACCAATATACAAAAGGAGAGAAAAAAAAAAAAAAAAGAATTACATTAAAAAACAAGATGAGCTGTGACATTACTACCACCTATTATGGACGACTCCTGATGCAGAGGCCTTCATTGTTTTGACTCCTCACTTTAATATCTCTGTGACAGGGTGCTGAGACTTTCCTGGTTTTTAGCCAAGCAGAATGGAAGCATTTCTGGATTCTGCCACTTCTATTCAAAGAGGGGAAACACTGAAGTGTTGCAGAACCCCTGGAGAAGGCAACCATTGCATGGCCCCTGAACTACACAGATGGCGATGCTCTGCCACATTTCAAAGCTGTCAAAGGTTTGGGGAGAGGGATGGGTCTTGCTTCAGGTTAAAGAAAAGCAGTAGGACAGAGTGTGATGGATGTTTTATGGGTATTGAATGCCTCACCAAGGTAAGATAAGTCACTTGCGTAAACAACTGTGTGCTGAGGCAAACACCTTAGTTTGGAGACGGTAACTAGGGAGCTGAGATGTTGAATAGTTAAGAGTAACCCATTCTGATATAACTAACCTATTTCCCCAGTGGGAATGTTCAACCTATCACTTATCCCTGGCTTCTAACTAGAGAATTATCAGTCATGTCCTTAAAATACTGTGTTTTATTTTTTCCTAGTGTACTGACTGCAAGTGCTCACAATTGCAATCTGGAATTGCTTTGTGAGCGTGTGTTCAGAGCTGCAATTGTCCTTGCTTTTGCTGTGCATGCTCCACAAAGTAGGTAGCACTCTGAAGTTAACCATTCCATGAGTTGAGCTATATTGTCATCTTGCAGCATATTCTTTTTGCTTCATTTTTAAAAACAAGTGGTAGTAATAACAACTCACTGTGCTCCAGTAATTTTGCCAGTCTTGGGAAGAAAACTCCTATCACCTGAAAAAAAGTAAAAAATACTTAAACTTCTTCATTTTTTTTTTTGTTCTGGTAAATCATGGCTAAGCCAGGCCTAAGGGGAAGGAAATGGAGATAACTGATGCACGTAAGCTTATGTCTCATCTCTTCACTCAATAATTGACAATAAAAGGAAAAAAATTGGTATGGGTCAGACAGCTCACAAATGATGCAACAAAACTGAGATGGCATTTTGCCACACTGTGGTACCAGAGTGAAATCACAACCCATAGCAACAACTGAAGGGGGAAATGCCTTCCCACCTTGGAGCAACATTTCAGTAAACAGTTTTCTAAATATGTGACATCCTTTCCCAGTACATCAATGCCACCATAACCACAATCCCACAATTTCCACTGTGTTATTTGCAAGCCTCAGAGGTACCTGGGCATTACCATGCCCCTAGATGAGGACAGGGAGACGCAAACCCCCAGACAACAGCCGGCCTTGCACAGGGCAGGGTTTTCTCAGACACTATTGAAACAATGGCAACTCTAGGAGAATGTGGTGTGGATTAAACACAAATAACATAAGTGATAAGCAATCCAGGTCAGATGGCTATTGCTTCCATCAAGTAAGATGTCATAGTGGGAATGAAAACTTTGAAAGGATGATTCCTGTTTTTATGTTGCTAACTACTGTTTTAATCCAGCATAAACACCAGGCTTGGATTTTTAGTGGTTATACAATGGCATTTGCAGTGTTGGAAGAGAAACCAGACTTCATCCCAGGCTAATTGCCAGCTATAAAACTTAGTGGAGGCATACATAAAGACAAACCTTTAGCAACTTCAACAGAAACACATCCATTTGTCAGTCTTCAAGTGAACCCAGAAGAGCTTTGCCTAAAACATCTGAATTTTAAGTCATGATCCTCTGCAACAGAATCCCAATGACCTTGCTCACTGCCCTGACTCACCACATAGTAAATATTGCTGTGATTTAAAAAAATGTAAAAAATGGTGACTTACATCAATAAGGCTGTATGACTACATATACCAAAAAGCATTCTTGACAAATACGTGGTGTGTATCAGTCTGAAAGACTCTGAGAAGTACTTTTTCGTATTACATACTAATGCTTCAACTCACAAAAGGTTTCCTTTTGTTTACGTTTTCCCTGGCAATAGCATCATGACAACTGCAGCCTGTCTGCAAGAATGTACATGGACCTGGGAACCCAGCCATACATTAGCAAACAACAGTGTACTCCACGTGTTTCCCGTCCTTTGCTTAACAGCCTTGTTCTAGTAAAAAAGCTACTTGTGTGCAGTACTGCATTCATTCCAATGATTCATGTCGATCAGCTTCTGCCAGGCAATGCTGTGATTTCAGGTAGGAAGCAGTCCACCTCCTGTATTTTCTCTCTCTGAGCTAAAAAGTATTTTATTGGAAGGTGGAAAGTAAAACCAGGCAACCAAGCCAAGACAAAGAAAACCTGTTGAAGCATGCAGAGTTCTTCATTAAAGTGTAGTCCAAGTGGATTTTGTTTGTCAATGGTTGCATAAGCCAATATAACAATTCTGAAATTATTTTTAACTGGAACTGTTTTCATGTAAAGGTAGCACATGTGAGCTTAATTCTAATGGTTCAAGGCCTTCCCAAGCGTCAAATGGTGTGATTGCAGGTGCTGTCACAACATCCCTGCTACATGTGTTAGCCATAGTGCCACTGCCAAGGTCTGTCAACTGCAGTGCCAGTGTCCAGGAGTCTTCCCTTGTGACACATCTCTCACTCCTACAGTAAGAGGGCATGGTGCTCTAGGAACCACATGTTTTCTGCTTCACCTTGTACTGATGCCAAGACAGAAATTCCGCCACAGCAGGCCGAACAAAACTCCTTAAAAGCCAAAATTATACTCAAATACCAATAATTACACTTACCAAGCATGGAGGTTTAGCTTTGAACTCACAAGTTTTTGTTCAACTATCTTTACACCTCAGCTCTCTCTCTCTCTCTTTCTCTCTCTCACTTTTCAATAGATAACCTGAAACTCTGCTCTTGCACCCCAGGAGCCAGTGTATTACATTTGCTCTGAACTTTCAGCATTGTAACTAGGAGCAGAAGTTGGATCTGATTTTTTCTCCTCTCTTAAAAGGTCAAGGAAACATGAAACCGCAAAAGGCTAATTCTTCTCTGTGTCACATTTCTGCAAGCCCAGAGGGCAACACAACAGTGGTATTTTTAATGCTTCCCCTCCACTCCCTCCCTGGCTTTTCGGTCCACAATTCTTGGTGCAACTGGTGACAGCTCACACCATAACACACTTACTCTTGCATCGTTCCTTCTAAGAAGTTGCTTCTGAGGAATACTGGCAGCACCAGAAAGGGTCCTGGCCCCCTCAGTGCACGTGTGATAAGCAGGGGGAAGTGCCAGGGGTCATATTGCAAGGCTTGGCGTCATCGCGGGTTTTCTGGTTCTGATGCTGCATGGTCACAATCCACAGTACTGGGCACACACATCGGTTATTGTTAAATTGTAAATATTGTAAGAAGGTATTCAGCATGATTTAATATTCCTATTAGTGCCTCCAAAGGCCCAACCAGAGAAGCTGGGCTGGGCTGAACACTGTGTAAATATTGATGGTTTCTGTCTTGCAGTGTTTACAATCCAAGAAGGAGCCCTGCACCAGAGCTCTCTATTACAGTATTGTTATTCATCTTTGGAAATTACTCGTATGATTCAAAAGATCATAAATGAGCATGTCCTTTCTTTTGCCACTACTACAAGAGCAATTACTTTACAAAGAGCTGTGAAGGCAAAGATCTAGACCTAAAGACTTTTATCATCCTGACTAAGAATTAGTCTTTTGATATAAACCCAGAATCCATTACATTTTCTGCAGCTGTAATATACTACAATAAAATAAGTTCTCACAGTTCCCAAACTCTTGCCAGGTAAGAATGATTCAGCATGAGCAGGGCAAAGCATCGCTTTGCTGGTCCTGAACAGGGCCATTGCTGTCAGGTAATCTCTAAGCCTTAATGGAAGAGGCTGCTCCCAAATCCACCACACAGACAAGACACAGATAAGTGGCAGTGGTTGCGGACAAACTCACAGCAGGAATCAGGTAAGTTAACATTACACACGTATATAGCATGAGCAGACACTGTAGGAATGGATTTTGGCCGGATGCCAACTGCCTTGCTGAGGGTGGTGGTGTTTGAAAGGGAAATGACAAGTTTCTACAGCTGCAAGCGTTGCAATGACACACAGCTTGGCTATACCCTTCCTACAGCTGAGGATAAAACCTCTGCAAGGGAGCTGCGCTATCCCTCAGAGTACAGCTGGGCACTGCCACCATCCATAATGCAAGCATAACTCCTTCAAAGACAAAGTTGCAAAAGACTTGTTATTCCTCAGGGTGTTTTGAAGGTTTATATACTGTCACCTACCTGGGCAGTGGGATATGTTTACCTGTCTCCTGTGTCAGCTGAGATCAGGGAGCAGTAATGTGATTACAACCCTTGCACACTCAGAAATGCTTTCTGGCTCCTCATATCTCCTCATCCGATCCTCATCTGATCTCCAGGACACTTCACCAGTGTTATAAAGAAAACCGCACCAAAACACCATTCAGAGCCAAACCATCTGAGGAGGAGCGAGCCCAGAAGCACTGTCCTTTTCCCCTGCCGTTGCAGCCCACAATTTCATAAATGGTATTTTTTCTTCCCACCACTCTTACCTCATTTGAGGACAGGGGGAGGTTTAGAGTCAGGGGTTTCACCCGAGGCAGGCTGTACCTGCAAACATGAGACTAAACACGGAAGGACAGCCTCCCACCACCACCGCAGTGCTCACTGGAGCACTTCAGTGAGAGCTGGAGACTGCAATTTAAGTGCTCAATCTCTCCCTCTTCCCCACATGGGGCAGCTCGTACCTTTTTATTGCTGCCCCACACACAACGCCTCGGGGCCACTGCCAGCGCTTGCGTCTGCACTGTGCAAACACCACTGTGCCCTTTCTCCACATGGACTAATAATAGTGCAGACCTCATTTCCCGCTCGCAGGAGCAATGGTGTGGGCACCGAGCGGCAACTACAGACGGTGTCCCAAGGTCTGGTTAATGTTTCAGTGCTTGTCCATCACAGATTGCACTTTGAGCCGTATACAGCACATTATTGGCGGTCCTGGTGTTTAAAGATTTCTTTCCACCAACTGGTTGGGTGCCTGCTCTTTTTTTAAGAGGAAGCTGACACCAGAAATCTCAAGTCGTGTCAAAGTGCCTGATGCCCACCCATACTGGTGAAAAAACAGTAAGTGTTCTACCATTAGCATAACAGTGATTTCCACAGACTTTGCAGGTTTTTGCAGGTGAGAAGAGGCTGTGGCATTGCTGAATGCCCTATTAACAGCCAACGGGGCAAAGTTCTTGTTTCCTTTGTAGTGAAAAAGTTCAGGGCCGGATTTTGATTATCACAAGGAGTAGTAAAGTACACAGAGCAGAGATCACACATTGGGTAAGAATTATCACCGAGGTGAAAAAAACAAACAGAAACAGCAAAACAAACTCGTGCCCAGCTGATGCAGCACTGCCCCACATTCTGGTGTGTGCAGCCCCGTACCTGAGCGGCACAGGCGGCTTATGGAACAGTCCGGGCTGTGCACTGGAAGCAGCACAGCCTTCCCTGGCACAGCAGGACAGCACAGCACGGCTGCCAGGGGAGCCTGCCAGGGGAGCCCTGCCAGGACAGCTGCGTGATGGTGGGCTCATCTTGCCCTTTTGACATCTTTCTTCAACATGCAAATTAAAGTAAACTGGGTGAAGTACCAAAGTCCAGCGTCATGTCATTTAGCTTACANAAAAAAAAAAAAAAAGAATGGAGAAGGGATCAAGATATCTCTATTTTTAATTTTTAACAGGATCTGCTACCCTGAGCCTTGTTTAGGATGTAAAGCACCGTTGTTTTGACTGTGATGATGTCAAAATGTACTCCTGCACTACACCCAACCTGCCTCTTTACAAGGGTTTGGGTAGTCTCTTACAAGTCTGGGAAGGAGGAAAATTCACATTTTACAGAAAATTAAAGTTCTGTCTGACAATTCACCAGCTGCAGGCTGTGTCCCTGCTGTGTTGCTGCTATGTCCTGCCTTAGCTGGGCTCTGGGGCAGGCTTAGCTCCCCTCAAGGTTCCCAAAGAAACTGCTTTGTGTCTTACCGACAGATTCACCCACCCCCACACAAATACCCCCAACCAGCAAAAGTCTTGGGGATTTAGAGGTGAAACATGAAGACTGCACTCGCAGTGGTGGTTTGGAGAAAAATGCAGACGAAGGACCAAGCTTGCAGACTCTGCTTGTAAATGCCAGCAGCACACACAGGGAGAGCTCTGAAAAACCTCGCTGCTCCAGACTTGCACAACTGGACGGTGAGCAGAGAGGGGTAGGAGCCGTGGGAACTGGCAGCAGGGTGACACAGGAGAGCGCGGGGACTGCCAAAGTATTCAGCTGTAATCCAGAAACCCACAGTTGTGGCAAGACCCATCTTCCCCCCCACTCCTGCCCTGCAGTCCTGCAAAACATTCCCTCTCCTAGAGATTTGCATAACCCTGTGTACATTTTCTGCAGTCCTTGGGCAACGGATAGAGTTGTGGTTCAACAATTTATGGGATCAAAGGCAGATTATGATCCTATCGCTGGAACAGTTAAGTTTTTACATGTGGGCTTTTTAGATACTGTTTCTCAAAGATCAAACTCCAGTGCATCCCAGGGAAGTAAGTTTAGGCAAACCACAGAGTTGAGGAGCAGGCAGGATTATTTGCTTTTTTTCTGATATATAATCAAAAAGTTTATTAGGGCTTTTTCAAACCCATAGCTCTCATCCTGTACCCAGCCAGCACTGACTGGCTGCAGTTTAAGATACCCAAGGTGGGTCTCCTGGGCTGCCTTACAGCAAGGGATTTTCTAGGGCAGGAAGCCCGTCCTACAGGGATGGAGGCTCAGCCAGCTCTTCCTTCAATGGCAGTCAGGGCTGAAGGTTTTACAAGCACCTCGCGTGCGATTTCCTTGCTCTCTGTCCAGGCCCCTGGCAGCTGGAGAGGAAGCAGCATGTAATGAGTCCCAGGTGGAGGGAGCAGCTCCAGCTCTGCAATGGCAGCTCCCCACACCCTCACCAGGGAGCCACCAGTGCCAGAAAGGCATCTGGGGCAGCCCACTTCAGGCCAGACTGGCTAGCAAATGCAGAAAAGGGCTGGGGTAAGGCAAAGACTAAAGGCAAATCTTCAAGGAAGTAGAGGATCTAAAGACAAACAACCCCTGAGTTCAACAAGAGTCACAGAGCAGCTGGGTCACACCACTGATGAGTCACTTCTGCCAGACTGGGACAGTCTGGCCAACACAGGCATCAGCTGGTCCATGTACCCCTCTCCTTGCTCTTCTGATCCCATGGAAGGAAACCTGAGGTTCTGCATCTCTGCATTTTGAAAGGAAAGGAAATTAAATTTTTCAGAGTGGAAAGACATGTTACTTACCAGTGTAAATATGGGAGAAAATTATGCAGCCCCCCCACACCTTCCTCCATGCCTTCTGCTTATTTAAACTCACATTGCCACATCAGAGGAAACTCAGTGGTGCTGGCTGTTGGCACAGTCCCCAGCCGGGCTTCACATGCTGCCCTCCCCAAGACCACCAGCACCCTTCTGGCCTGGCCACTTTTACCACTTCCACTGCTCTTATGATCACATTCCCGCCACCTCCTTCTAGGGCCCAAAGAGCTGGTAAGGAATGCAAGTCTCCATTCAGAGGGTGACTGGGACATTACCCCCTGCCCCAGGTGTCATGGGCACAGTAGCACATCTGTATCAGGGCATCAAGGAAGCCTGATTTGGCAGAAGAAGTGAAGGTGCAGGGACTGATAGCTTTACAAGTATGTGCTTTGCAGATGCAAATCTGTACACTAAAAGGAGATGTTTACAGGAGTTTTTTCCATGTATCACCAGCTAGGGAACAAAGACTTTTGAGAAGGCTCTTGGAGAAAGTTGGCAGCACATCACTGGAAATACCTTGGCGGAATGCAAGCCAGCTGAATTTAACAGAAGGATGAGTTACAGCAGCAACTGCCTAAGTAGCGTTTAATACAATAACCTGATCTAACCTTTTAGCGAAGGTTGGCAGAGTAATGTCTGCTTCACACCTCACCAGGTGGGACATCCACCTGGAGAAGGATTGTGGCAGCAGAGCCAGGACTGTGTGCTGAAAGCAACACCACCAACTTGAAACTAATAATAATCCTTCCATTTTTGAAAATGCCTGATGGACCTTATTCTGAATTGTTTCTCTCTTTGGCTTACCCCTGTCACAACACAGAAAGCAGAAGTTAGAAAAAAGCCAAGCTATCTATACAGGGAAAATGTGCTTTTTCTCATGAACAGAAGTTGAGCTGTTTGCATCAGAGCAACATTTGCTATTGTGGTTAGTGTAGTGGGGTAGCAGGAATCAGATGTTTTTCAAAGCAGTACAAAACTAGTCAAGTATCTCTAGCCTAGTTAAGTGGACTGTGCATGATATTATGCAAGTACTCTCAGGTCAAACGGAGAGAGATGGAGAGATGTTAGAGGGAGAATTCAAACAAGGAATGAGACTAGAAGTACAAAAGAAAACAAAATAAGACATTGGATACAAGGTCAGGCAATCAGAACATTGCAGGCTAGAAAAGGAAGTGAAATTACAGGCTCTGGCAAAACAGCTGAATGCTTACTCAGGAAAAATAAAAAACTTCTGTGATCCTTACCATCAGTTATATGTCTGCTATCCAGAACAATTTCCAAGAGAAGTTACACAAATCCATAAAAGCAAGTTGGAGGACATCATGTTCTTCTCACAGTTGGTCAAGTGATTTTGTTCATTTTTTATATAAATACCAGGACTGACATGTGTAGGGTATCCTTATGAGAATATATAGGAGATATATATATATATCACATTTATATCATTCACACACACACATATATATGTGTGTGTGTTCCCTGGTAAAATCTATAAGCTGGTGGTAAATTATGATCAAGACTGTCTTCTCCATCAACAGCTTCTAAAGGAGAGTTCAAAAGGCTGAAAGCCCCCAGCCAAGCACTAAAATATATTTGCCAATCAAGAGAAAACAATTTTGCTCCAGCAAAAGTGCTAGGACACCAGAGGCAAAGTTGAGATAGGAAGGAGCACTTGGTTTATGCTGAAACTAGATAGGATGTATCAGTTAAAGAAACCAAATGGTTTATCCTTAATGTAAGCCACTCAGGCCCTAAGTGTTTGGCTTGGGGAAGGAAGCAGAAGCAAGTATGAAGTGTATGACACATGATTTCCCAAAGAGCTAATAGGCTGTAAGGACTTCAAAGGTAGCATCAAACATTTTCTGTGTATTTACAGAATACCATACTAGTAAAACTATAGGTCTCACAGTTGGGAATTATTTCTGGACTACTACAGATAAAAATGAATATTCTCAAAAAGAAGCTGAGTCCTGCCTATTTTTCATGGTTAAACAAGTTTCAGAAATAAAACTTTTCCTTTGCTCTACCAGGGACGTGTGGTCAGCACTGATGGAGGAGCTCCAGGGCAGTATTTCCCCAGCTGTGAGGCACAGCTGCACAGAGGGAAAGACTCAGAAAAGCCATGCAAACATATACATCTACTGCAAACACCACAGCATTGGGACTGACCTGCTCTCACTGTAGTCAGGTCAATCCTCTTCATCGTCAGCTAAATGATGTGATGAAAGGCTCATAACAAAAACCACATGCAGAGTTTATATATGCCCAGACAAGGATTTTTTGCTCCGAGAGGGTCATGTGGTTACATATCTAGGAGACAGGGCTCAGTACCCAGGGCAGGCACAGCCTAGGCTGCAGTTAGAGAAAGCAGCCACAGCCCTGGTCTGTGGTCCCAGAGAAACTGTCCAAGAATAACCAGGTTAGATAATTGATATGCGCACTCATTCAACTCACAAGCAGCCACCTGTGCCCCCATTCCTCCCCCCAGTAAAGTCACTAATTCAAAGCACTGCTACCTCTGTACATATTCACAGGTTTATTACACATTGGTGTAAGCAGCTGAAAGATCAACACCTTGTTTGTCAGTAGAAACACATGGAATTTGGCAGAAATCCTGCTATCCCATGAACCAGGGATTAGCTGGTATGCAGATGTGACTTATTCATGTCTGCATCAGTTTCAGGAACCATGATTCATATCATAAAGTGAGGCAGCATTGCAACACTACAAAGGGCTCTGAAGTCTACCTGTTGGTGGAAGCTACCCTAATCTGCAAGCCTATGTAGTAAGGCTTGAGATATGTGCCAGTTTTACTCCCAGACCGGATGCCTCACCCTCAGAAAGCAAAGGGAGTTTTAAGGCAAATAAAGACAGTTTCAAAGGGAAAGGTGAGCAAAATGGCTTTGAGCTGTCAGCAGGAACACATGCAAAATGTAGATGAAGAAAGCAGCCAGAGTTTTTACTTTGTGTCACATAGCTAGCACTGGTTTATGTGATTTTCTGTGTGTGCAGAACTCCAGGCACTCATTGTCGTGATAGGGGCTGGAATAGACACTGAACCGCACACAGCACACGTGGGTGCAATTAGCATGTCTGGAACAGCAACAGCTTTAAATGACATTTTGCTGGAGTGAGTGGCTAATCTAATCCCTTCCCCTTCAGTCTGAACACTGGAACTCATGGGAGAAGAGCATGCTGAACCAGTGAAACAGGATAGAGACATAATAACTCCAGCAGTTGGTGAGTAAGACACTTAAAACAAGTAATGTCCTGAAAAGCGAACATGAGCTGTATTCATGCCAGTAATCCCTACAGGGAAAAAGCCAGGCAGGAAGTTGACAACTGAAAGATGCCAAGTTGAGGAAAAAAAAGAAAACTCAATGAAATTTTAAGAGTATGAAGTACTCCAAGGGTTACTAAAAAAGTGCATGAATGCTCTGAGAAAAATGAAAACAGACTTTGACAGGCAGGACACAGTTAACTGCAAGTGGCCTAAATACCAAAGGTGTAAGAGCGACACAACAGGGTCATGGTGCACCTGGGCTCCCAGCTGCCCTGCACCTTCTACAGGCTGAGTTTCCCTGCTGTAGTCTTACCTCATCTCCAAGGGGAAAACTGATTATCTCCACCACCTACATTCTCTCTCCCTGGCTTCTGCTTACTTTCTCCTGCCACCTCTTTTCCAGTGAAGTTACTGCCTGTCCCCCTCTGCCTGAGCAGCAGCACCCCTCTGGCAGCAGAGCTGGCATCACCCAGGAGGTTGTAGCCGTGCAAGTTAGCCCAGCTTCCAGCTGTCCTTGCACCCCTTCCCTCCCCCATAGCATGAAGCCAGCTGTTATAGCTTCAACGGTTTTACAGACATGTACACTGACCTTATGGCTGAAGCTGGGAGACGTGTGGGATACCACAAGCCCCCCCCCCAACAGGCAGTGAGGCATCAGCCCTCCGCCCCCATGCACGCAGGCAGCAACACCAGGCTCAAGATTCCCTCCCTATTGTAATTATTTTTTCTCTGTGCAGAGATTTATCACATGCAGCTGCCACAACTTGTTTACAAGACACAAAAGCCATGAAAACAAGGTTGATGAAGTCTGCGTGTGAGCTGTTTTCCCTGGCATGAATTTGTCATACCTCTTAGCTCGCTGACGCCCTGGCTGGCCACAGAGTCTCCAATAACACATGGTAATGCCTTCCCTTCAGCTTCCAAGTAGCCAAAGTGTGTGTTTTCAGTCAGAGGTCGGGTTTAGACAAAGTTGCTTTGCAATTAGGTTTATCATTGCTTCAAGAACAGCAAAACTATCCATGTTGTCTCATTGTTTCTTTTGCCTTTTTTTCTTTTTCATGGTAAACAAGTTTCAGAAATAAAACTTTTCCTTTGCTCTACTAGGGATGTATGGCCAGCACGTGAAGCCTGTGGTTTGTTACTAGGACTCCTGCTGTTTTAGATCCTAGCTCCACCCAATACCCTACATCTACTTACCTTTGATAATTTTATCTGAAGTTACTTCAGGTTTCTGCTCAGCAAGAAGGCTCAGGCAAACTTCAATAGCCTGCACCAAATCTATCAGTGCTATAGATTACAGGAAAGCAGAAACTCCCTTTTGATGCATTTTTAGTGGGTACTCAATATGAGTCAATTTCTTCCTCCAAGTTAAATAACACCTCAGGGTAGGGAACAGCTTTACACGGTGTGTCAGGTGCTATCCAGTCAAGTGTATTTGCCTTATGACTACAGCTGAATGTCTAGGCATAAGCTTAACACAAGTAATAATTTAAAAAGTATATAATTGACCAAGCAAAGCTGGCCACAAGTGAAATTCCCAGGGTAAGTCAGTCAGCAAAATGGAAATGCAGCGCTCATCACACGGGCAGGACTTTGATGCTCATTTACACTAATGCCATTTTGTGTGGCATAACAGTAAATGAAAACAGCAGAGATACCACAGGCTTTTGCTTTCAATGAAAACTGTTAACCTGAATGGCAACAGCTTTCTTCCTCATCCTATTTTCATTTTCAATACTGCAGCTGCTAGAGTGGAATTACAGAACGGGTCAACTCAGCCAGCAAAGCATTTTTTTTTTTTTTCTTTCTAAACTTGCTGACATTTTTTTTATTTTAAAGGGCAGAGTAAAGAAGAGTAAAGATCTCTGAAAATGCCCTTTAATGATCTGAGTGCCCTACTTTTTCTCTACCCCACAGCACACCAGCAAAATGATTTGAAAAAAGAAAAAAACTAAAGAGAAAAATGCCAAACAAATCAAATGAAACAATGCATATTTGCATGAGGCTGTTTTTCATTCATCAGTGCTTGAAGCACAGGTTTAAGGAGTGTTGCAATAAAGCTCCTTCCTGCTAGGATGGGAAAGAAAAAGGAAGAATCTTCCAAACGTTCATCAAAGATGGCATTCCACTTCGGATGTCTAGCACCCCTTGAAATAAATCACATATGCCACAAAAGCATGTCTATTGACCGACTTTTCCCTCAACATTGACCTCAGTTACAAAAAAGTATACTTCCATTTTCTTTTACAATTAGTTATTAAAAATACCTAACCCAACAATACATACATAGGTATCCCCAGGAAAAATAGATTGTAAGTATCAAGTACAGTGTGTCCAAGATATACTGCACGAGGCTCTTTCTGTACTCACATGCAATTCCTTGAAGGCAGAGTATACAGCCACCTCTATGTTCAAAATTATGTTCCAGCTGTTTTTCAAAGTATTTTTAAAAATAATTCTATATTTATACAGTATATTAGGATGACTGTGTTAGTGACGTTGATGCAGACAAGAGAAACCAATGTTTACTGTTTGTCATTTTGATTTTAAAATTGAGGGTTAAAGGCAGGCAGTTCAGCCTAATTCCAAAGAGTACTCCAAAGCACACACGAGTGTTTCTGACACTGAAAAAAAAAAAAAAAAAAAAATAAAAGGCCACAGA
>VXBX01001496.1:290656-333656 GCA_013400415.1 Scytalopus superciliaris | reverse complement strand
GCGCTGCGGGTTCCGCGGAGGGGCTTGTGCGCGCACGCCGCCGTATGGCTTTATTTTGGTTTTTTACTGTTGTTTTGTTTTTGTTGTGGAAAAAGCCCAGCTTCCCAGCTGTGAGGGCTGGCTCTTCGGACTGCTTGTTCCGAGCGTCCGGGCACTGGTCATGCCAAAAAAGCAATTATGGGAAGTTAACAAAAGACACGTCAAGGATTCGAAGAGATTTCCTTTTCTCTGTGCCGCCAGAGCTGCCTCACGCCTGTTCATTGTCCTTGGGACCGCCGACAAATCTGTGAAACTAGCTCTCACTTCCCTCCCTCTCCCCCCAACCCCCCCACCATTTTTTTTTTTTTTTTTTTTTTTAAGAGCTTTAGAAACAGGCTTCCTAGCTCTGCTGGAACGTGGCCTCCTAGGAATTTTTTAAAGGATCCTAGGAGAATATTGAATTCGACTTTGTGTGGCAGCTTTTTAGGTAGTAGGAGCAGGCGGTGCACCAGTGCCTGTTCATTCCTAGGTGCCCAGGTATAAAATGTATGGAGAGGAAGTGTTTTGAACTAAGTTAGTCCGTGGGTGTGAGTATGGAGGGGTATACTCGTAGTTGGGCCCACTGAGAAAGACAAAGCGGGTTTGTGCAGTTCCCATTGCAGTTGTTGCCTGAGGCAGGACCCGTCTGTCAACAAATTCTGGCCGCCTTTACTACTTAAAAGCTCTTGATACGTGTTCGCAGTGGTAGGGCGGGTAAAGTTTGCAAAAAAGCAGTTCAAGTGGAGGAAAACCCCCACAACCTTCTCTGCTAGTAAATCTTTGACACACCTGAAACAAAGCTGTAACAAGGAGGACAGGTGGTTTGCCTGAGCTCAACTCTAAAGAGCAGAACAACTTGGTTTTACAACACATGCCATAACCTGGTGGCTTGTAAGTTTGTAATAGGTGTTGCTATTGGCTGCTACTTGTGAGCAGGAGTAGATAGTATGGGAGACAATATGTAACTTTCCCGCAGTTTATCTTTTCCCTTCACGTGTTGGTGAGGCTCTGTTTTTAGTGTTACTTAATCTGCTGAAACTACATCAGCACTATGAATTGTATCTCACAAGCAGTTTACTCTGCTTCATAATGAGAAACTTTGGCATCTGTGCGGCTCCTTGGGTAAGTAGTGGTAGACACGTGCATCAAGATACATCTATGCCAACATGTTTGAACGGCTTGGTTTAGTCAGAGCAAGTTCAGCTCTGTCTGGACCCATCTGTATAGATATGCTGTAAGTATTTTTAAAAGTGGATTCCAAGAAGGATGAGAAATTAAACTGGAGGGATTAGATTTTTATTTGCTTCATGATTGCCTACAGGTTTATCAATATTCTGTGGTGTATGCGAGTTTCTATCCTGTCACATTGCTACATGTGATATCTTGCAAGACTAATTGTATGTTTCTTACTTTAGCAGTGCTTTGCTTTGAGGTGCTGAGTCTGTGTTTGCCTAAATGCTGAAGATAAGGCTATGGTTTGGGCATAGAGACGATCAAAAGAAGTACTCTGGGAAATGAGGACCTAGGCAAATCAGGCTTGTAGATGTTTGCTATCCTGGTCTTTTTATTCCAGTTTCCCATTTATAAACTTGATAGCATTCGCCGCACAACGCACCCAGATGTTAGGAAAATAAGTCCACTAATCTGTATGGAATGCTCAGATGCCATTGAAATGTTTGTGAGAAAATTTACTATACTGTAGACAGAATAGAATTAAGTAGCACACAGCTAAGCAGGTTGTGCCTATGGCAATAAGAGTAAAGCAATGCAACTGACCTCTTCTAGTGAATAAATCTGTCCTGGGCATGGAAAAACAGGAATTGCTACTGTGGGTCACAACTATTCTTCATCTTTTCTTATCTGTGATGTTGTCTATTTTCAGTGTTTCAGAGCAAAAGGAAAGGCTACAGAAAGCAGATGTGAGGTAATATTTTCCTACAAATGTCTCATCAAAATATTTATTAGTTCAATACAAGCACTAGAGCAATAGTTTAATAGAAGTTCAGATTTTGTTACTGACCTAGCTGTATAGTTTTTATATTGGCATGAAAGTTTAATATCTTCATAGCATTAAAACTCTGTAATGGGCAGTGAGCAGCAGAGTAGCATGTTGAGCTGTGAATTACATAAAAATGCACTGTAAATTTTTTTTCTTTATCTATTTCATTTAATATCCTCTTATGCTTTGAGACAAAAAAAACCCCACAAAACTTTCTGTTTACTTTCTCTGTACTATTCATTATCTTATATATTTTCAGCATGACTGCTTTTTGACAGAAAATTTTTCACTCTTTTCCTATGAGAATTACTCCCAACTTTTGCTCATTGCCTTGGTTCCCTCACAAGTCTATTTGATCCTACAATATTCTGTTTTTCAGTAAAGGTGACTTACGTTGCATGCAAGGTTATGCCTCTGATTACAGCATATATGTATTTGATACTACTCCCTGATCTATTGTTGTATGGAATCCAGCATGATAGGCTTTATCTTTGGCTGTTGCTACATACTGAGCATGGGGTTCTATCAGCTTTGCAGGTTATATAGCTTGTTTGAAGTTTCTCTTTTGTGGAGTTTCATATTCATTTCAGTGGTGAATCTTTTGTTATTGCACTGTTAATTCATGTAACAGAAGTTGCACTGAACTTAATCACAAATCTCCCTTTCACCCAAGTATATTTTTGATATCTGCACACTGGCATATTACTATTCTTTACCTGTTCCTATTTCTCCCTCTCTCACTGGTCTGAGTTATTATATTAAAGAACAGTGGATTGAGTACAGGATGCAGAAGCACCCTGCTGTGAACCTTTTGTCATNAAAAAAAAACAAACCAGAAAACATTTAATCTTACACTTTTGATTCACTTGCTCCAACTGGAGAATCATCCATGACACTTTTTTGCCTTTTTTCTCTAGTAATATCTTAGTTTCTCCAGTAGCTCCTTGCATGTAACCTTGTCAAAAACTGTTTTTGAAATCTAAGTAAATTATGCCAACCAGCTGTGCTCTCATAATTAGAATTTACTTTGCCACCTTTGTGCCAGGTTAAAAGGGGTAAATCAAAGTCATGAAGACAATCCTAAGATTTCAGAGCTTCTGCATAACAGACTCTGCAGCTCTAATGTGCTTTTTACTTGTGTGTGCATATTCCTGTGGTTATGGAAGATCAAACGAGCAAAACCCCCAGGAATTCTTTAAGTAGAATCATACAGACTCCTGGCTGGTACAGCATCATGTTTGCCAGCTTTTGCTTCTCAGCATGGATTCTAGTATGGACTCAAGGTAATGGGCAGTACTTACCATTCCTGATGAGGATCGGATGCTGAAGTGATCTGTGCTTGCTTCTGGGGCTTTCAGACATTTACTGGGCAAAGAGTAGCAACGGCTTCTCTAGTAGGTTGTAGCACTGTCTCCTGCTAGGGCCTCCTTTGAACCCTCCCTGTGCCAACCCATTGCTCCCTCATCTCCACAGGGTCCTCCCACGTGTCTGTGCCTCAGTACATAAGGATATGGAAATACAATAATATTATTACTGTAGAGACAAGTATACTCAATAATGTTAGTTATGATTATAAGACAATGCAGAAACTTGCTAAGTGGTGTAATCACTTCCACTCTGAGACTAAAAGCTGTGTGGCTTACTCTGGGGAGTGGTTTGTGAAACTTGCATTAATGTAAATGCAATTTTGTTTCCATAATTTGAAGTCAAACCCCTGTGTAAAATCAAAGATTAAAAAGTGAATTGTAGGTTTAATCTTGCTTGGAGTTATAGTCTTCCCTTTCAGGTTTGAACTTAAAAGGTATAGTCTCGACAAGGAAAATATCTCATGTATTCCTTTCAGTTATGCAAACGTTATCCCTTCTGTCTACCACAGGCACATCTCATAACTACTCTGTCCTCTTGTCTAAGAGAGGGTGCTTTGGCTCTTTTTTCTTTTGTGGCATAAAGTGGGTGTGTCAAAATCAGCATGACATTCGCAGCTCCAGAACTTGCGGCATGCAAGGAAACATCCTTCTTTCCTGAAATTTGAAACTGTGGGTGCAATTTTGCCATTTATGCAATCAGGTTTTGCTTATCTGTAAGAAGTTAAGCAGGTACAGCAGGTATGGCTAAGAAAAAAAAAGTGGGTTTAGGGGTTTTTGTTTTGTTTTAATTGTGGGATGCCTAACTTGCTTTTACCACAGACTGTTTACTGCATACTGAAGACAAGGCAGGAGGTTTACTGCAAGGCACCAAAAACAAGAGTGACCTTGCTTAGCCGACTTTGTCTAACGAAAGACTATCTCCACTTAAGGTTCTGCATCAGCAAACTACATCTAGCTGTACAAAAATCACTGTATAAAGCAACAAAAACAAGGCCTAAGAGGTATCTATGATTCATAGCTGATATTTTTTTTAGGCTAGAATGTTAATTAAAAATCAAATAATTCTTTATTAATAGCTGTATTTAGGCAGTTTTATTCTGTTTAGTGTAGTCTACTCTAAACAAAATAATGGTCAGCCGAGTATTTCCTTGGTTGAGTCTACACTAAAAGTTTGTTTTGTTTCTTAAGAATTGTATTTCAGGAACATTGTCTCTGAAGTTATTTCTGTCCTTAGGAGACAAGGTTAAATTTGACTTGCAGAAGGACAAAAAAATGCAGTGGTAGTGAATTAAAAATACTACTTATTATTACACTAAATATTAACCAGTATAAGAATAAATTATATAATTAGTTTAAAAGAAAAACCTAACTTGGAATACTTGTTTACCTGTGAACTGAGGAAGTAGTTGATGCCACATCTTAATACTTTGCAAAATAGAAGGATTTTGCTAAAAAAACACTGTTACTGTTTCCTGTCATTAAGGTGGAAGATTTATGTAGGAAATAAGAATGCCTTCTGGGAGTGCAGAATTTCCATACCTTCTTAGCAGAATATAAATGTGAATGTTATTTATGATATATGATAGTACAGAAAAAACTATTCAGATATATAACCTCATGTTCATCAAATATTGAAAAGGTTACATACTAATTAAAAAGTAGTAAGATTTTGAGAGGCCACAGTTAAATGCTATATACTGAATTTAGAAAAACTTTCACTGCTGTCTGTGCCATACCTGCTCTGAATATATTCTGGAAGCTTTGTTTTCAAAGTTGGCTGATTTGCACATCTATAGGTTTTGCATCCACTCAATTATTTTTGCTACTGTGGTTGTTTTATTAATTCTTGGTGTTATACAATTTGAAACTAATGTTGTTGTTATTCTAAGTCAGCTGTAATTGTCACATATTTACATGGTTAATAGCTCAGTGTCCTGATGGACATCAGTGACAAAGTGTTCCTTCAAGGTCCATACTGGGATCAGTGCTTTTTAATGTCTTTGTCCATGATAGGCACAGTGGGTTGAAGTGCACTGTCAACAAGCTCACAGACAACACCAAGCTGAGTGGTGTGCTCAGCATACCTGAGGGAAAGGATGCTATCCAGAGGGACCTGGACAGGCTCAAGAAATGGACTTATGGGAAGCTCATGAGGTTCAACAAGACTAAGTGCAAGGTCCTGCATGTGGGTCAAGGCAACATCCCATATCAACACAGGTTGGGAGATGAAGGGATTGAGGGCAGCCCTGCAGAGGGGAACTTGGGTATGCTGGTAGATGAGAGACTGGACACAAGGTGTCTGTGTGTGTTTGCAGTCCAGAAAGCCAACTGTGTCTTGGGCTGCATCACAAGAAGCATGACCAGCACTGTGATTTTGCCCCTCTACCCTGATCCCCACCTGGAGTACTGAATCCAGCTCTGTGGTCCTCAGTACAGGAAAGATGTGGACCTGTTTGAGCAAGTCCAGAGGAGCACTACAAAGATATTGAGAGGACTGGAACACCATTGCTATGAAGACAGGCCCAGAGAGTTGGGATTGTTCAGCCTGGAGAAGAGAAGGCTCCAGGGAGACCTTAGAGTAGCCTTCCAGCACCTAAAGGGGCCTGTAAGAAAGCTGAAGTGGGACTTTTGGCAAGGGCATGTAGTGAGTGATGGGACAAGGGGAAATGACTTTAAACTGAAAATAGCAAGTTTAGATTAGATACTAGGAAGAAATTTTTCAATGTGCCTGTGGTGAGACCTGATTAACAGATTGCTTAGAGAAGCTGTGGATGCCCCATTCCTAGAAGTGCTCAAAGCCAGGCTGAATGGGGCTTTGAGCAACCTGATCTAGTGGAACCTGTCCCTGCCCATGGCAGGGGCCGTGAAACCAGATGATATCTTAAGGTCCCTTTCAACCCAACACCTGCTTTTAAGTGCAAACAGAATATTCTTTCATTATTATGGACATGTTACAGAGATTTGAAGTGACCAGTCAAATATACAGCCTTATGGCACACCATCAGTTGAACATACAAGTAAGCTGTTACTGTAACCTACTGAGCATTTATGTACATAATACTCAGCTGAAAAGATTAAGTACTTGCTTGAGAGGCTCAGCCTAAAGGAGCAGATTTATACAATTAGGGACTACTGCATCTGTCTTGCAAGTTGTAGTAGTGAGCTGATCTTTTCACTTGGGTGGAACCATGAAAAGAGTGTTTGATGACTAAAGAAAAGCGTTAAGCTTTCACTATTGAAGAAGTTGTGTAAGGTTCTTAAAGTGACAGGTAATGGGTGTTGGCTACCTTTCTATAAAATCCTAGACATAGCCTGAGGCCCTGGTGTTCTCAAGACAAATGCATGTAGGGATGATTTGGGACTGCCTGCCCGCAATTATGATTTAGGGCACCAAGAAGATCACTAAACCTGCTTGTGGCCCATCCAAGTGTGAACATTAAGAGACGACAGGGTGAGTCACACAAAATTAATTTCATTAAGGTTTTGTTGTTTTTTTGGGTGGATCACATCACTTGGATTCAGGCTTGTGCTCTCTCATCCTTAGTACTTTTGTACTAGGGTAAATGTCAAGTGTCCGTGCTTGATTTCAAAACCCAAAATGTGAACGTTTGCAGACAGCGGAGGATTAGGCAGTGGAGAGAAACAGGAATGCATACCATCTGTGTTCAGTGGTGATGACATTTTTGTGTCTGCATGAAGCTTTCTGCTCTCTGTGTGGTGTTGTCTTCCACGTGATCAAGTCCAGCACTTATGACAGCCTTCCATTCAGATGCAGCCTATAGAATTGTAAATTTCGGTTTGTTTGGTTGTTTAACTGTGACTTACCGGTGAAGGGTGAACTGTAACCCAGGAGCATCTCCAGTATTGGATTGTTTAGAACGTGACACAGATTTGTGTATTCTGGGTAGTCCATAAACAGCTGGAGACAATCGGTTTATTTTGTGAAGGCCTAAGGCAGCATTTCACCAAGTAACCTCTCACAATGTCCAAAAACTAACATGACGGTTCACGAATCTCAAAACACAGAATATCCTCTTGGGCACAGTATGAGACCTATGACAACACTTAAGGCTTCTCTAACTGTTTAAAGTCATATAAAGTAAAATAAATGGCATTATGGCAGGCAGTCCCTAAAGCTGCGTGTATTCTAAGCGTTGGCTTTTGTAGGCTTTGAGCATTCGGATGTTTTCAGGGTGCAAATGCTGAAGCTGTCCTTCATGTAAATATTTTCGTAGTGGCCTTCATGATTTTCATCATCTTTGTGAATCTTTAAACATACAATCTGAAATGCCAGAAATCATGGGGACATTCCTGTAGTTCATGGGTGCTCCGTGGTCTGCATAAACAGCTAGGTGATAAGAGTCACAGCTAATTGTTCTTTGTCCTGCGGTAGGCAGAGCCACGTTGTTCCTTCAGAGAAGGGGGGCGGGGATTGCTGCCCTGGCAGCTCTGGGAAATTGTGGTAATGCATTCGGAGACACTGAAGGTACAAGTGGTTGAGGTTGGATCCTTAGTGTAAAGTGAGTACATTAGCAGCCTAGCCTAGAGTATGGAGATTTCATGTCTTGGTAAGAAGGGTCCTCAAAACACTTAAGGAAGAAGTGAAACTAGATGAACAAACTGTTAATCTTTGAAACAAACTGAAGTATTTACACAGCTGTTAATCATATATCGATCCATTAACTATTAAGAGGCTAGAATCTGTTCTTCCTTTGCAGTTAAGAGGCACCATCCTCATACCAGCAAATATTAGAATCTCTTCTACCTCCTCCACCTTCGTACCCCTTAGGAAGTGTAACTGTGACAAGTCTAGTCTCCTGAGGAGCCGGAATTGAATCACCTGGATGCTAACAGTCTTATGACTTATCTGACTTCAGCTGTTCGGAGATAAACCTCAGGTGTAGAACTTTGATTAACTGGTTAGTCCTGAAAAGTGTAACAGAAGGCCACAGCCAGTTGAATGATTCTTAGTGTTTGTGTTGTTTACAACTTTACAAGGTGCTAATTGTCTTACCTGTGGCATCTGTGTGCCTCCAGCCATAAAATCTAGGCAAGCAGCGAGCTGCAAGGTTAGTATTTGTATTCTTAAATCCTGCTAGTATAAGACTGAGTAACTTCCCCTTTGAAGACAGAGCCTTTTAGCCTTAAATGTAAAATGAAAATGTTTTAAGTTTCAAAAACGCCTTATGTATTTTTGACTTGTTAACTGAAAGCTTACTGATACTGTACTAATGAATGTGTTCTCACTTCTCTAGAAAGAAACTGCTGCCAGGCTTAATGCTAGATAAATTGTCTATGCCTGCAATGAACTCTGGTGGACACAAAGCACTGTATATACTGTCAAATTGTTAACCTATATCTATGGTTGACATAACATGCCCCGAGCATGCTAAAATATTGAACACCCCGCTGTGTGTGGTTATGTCAGGTGGGTAAAAGGAGGCACATTGCCACGTGCAGGGCTGCTCAAGAGAGCAGGAGAGCAGTAGCTGCTTCTGCTGAACCTCATTTCTCCTGCCAAATAAAGAACCTTTTCATCAATAGTGACAACTGGATAGGCTCTACACTGAATGAGATGTACAACACTGAAACAGACATGAAAACTAAGGCCAGAATGGTATTCAATACTTACCCTCCCTTTGAGTTTGGAAGATTTAAGGGGAAAAGGGGGAGTTTATGCAATGCATAGGCTTGCAATCTGTGTTCCAGTTATGAAGGTCTGAAGTGCTGAAGTAGATTTTGCCAGCCTCCTTTTTTTTTCCCCCCTTAGTGTCCTGCTTTAAACTGAAGCTTTTTTACCTGATTCTTTAACACAAACCACATACTTGAGAGAGACAGAGAGAAGGATTACATAAGAGACAGTACTCATTGCTTGGTAAATAATCTGGTGGTAGTAATTGTCATCTGCCAAAATACGATTTTTAAAATTGTTTGGTTTTTAGAAGTGGAATAGCTTTACATTTTATAAATGTTAAAACTCTGACAGCTATTATGCATTCTGAATAAGTGTGTTAAATGACTCTATTACACAGTATTTAGATAAATGCAGAAGATTAAATAAAGCTTGATCTATGCTGTGGAAATAAAATACTGAGAGAAAACTGCTGCTTTCTTACTTGCTGTACTATTTCTTGCTTTATTTCATAGTAATACAGTTAATATATCTAGAGTCTTGGTATGAAAACGTGATTATTGATCCTACCAAACTAAAAGGAAAAGAATAATAACATGGAGTGCATTTGTCTAATATTTTTTGCTGCCTTGTGTTAATATACAGAGCACTTCAGACTTCTGTTCTATATGTATGGGTATGTCCTGGGCTTTCAAATATGTATATGCTTCTGAATATATATATATACAATATAGTAACCTCTCCCAAGCTTCACAGTTGGTGTAAATCTTAGAAGAAAATACAAAGCAGAGAACATTAAGCACTGTTTCCATAGATCTGTATATCTGCGTATGTGTAAATATGCACACAATGCTGTTATTTCTTTTATTTATGTTCCTCGTTGTGTTACTACACTAATAATAATAACACATATGTGGATGCAAGATACTATTTTTCAAATCTGATAACACTATTATTTTTGAAAGCCTTAGTGAATGGAATGCCTAGCAGAAATGATCATTCTGGTATGAGTGTTGTGCCAATGTCTGCGGGGAAATGATAAGCCTCTGTAAAAGTTCTCTGTAGATGGGCCAAAATTTAAGTCTGGTCCAAGTGACACATGCCATGCTAAATTAACTCTGAGCACTAGTAACAGCATGATCTTGTCATTGTGGCATTCCTGCTCCACCAACTAGCGAGATGTAAGGCTTAGTGTTGATGAAATGCCACACTGGTAAAGCCGTACTACCTTTCCCTCTCAAACCAACTTTAGACTTTCATGTCCACATAACACCATGCTATGCATGACAACTGCTAAGAAAGTCATGCTAATATTCTTTTCAGCAATACGCTTTCTCTTAAGTGGCTGAACAATTTATTAACTGCTGTTTCAGAAATGCAGTGTCCCTGTCAGATATGTCCATTATGCTTCAAAAGTATAAAATTCAGTACAAATAAGATAAAATTTATTGGTGGCCCAATGTCAGGAGCAGTCTAAGGCAGCAGAAAGGCAAGCAGGTGTTGGAGGAGATACATAAACACATGGTCACCCGGGGTTGCAGACTACATGGACAAATGAGGGGCTTAGCATTACTCAAGCAGCAACACTTGGGGTTTAGATGGTCTTAGGGTTTGGAAGTGAGACTTTGGCCTAGTTCAGATTTACAGAGCAACTTCCATGAACTTCAGTGAGGCAAGGTGCTATAACTTGTAGTTCTGCTAGCATTCAAAGATGCTGCACTTCTCATTAATTTAATTACTGCAATGTGAATGGACCTGATCTGCAAATTAATAAAGTGTAACCTGATTTGACAGAACCAGAGGGAGATATAAAAGAGATATACCGGAGACAGGAGAATGAGATGTGCAGCAGAAGAAACAGTGAGGCTGCCCGTGAATGCCTGGTAATGGCATATTGTGCTTTGCTGTCAGTCTGTTGGCTCATGTACACTTCAAAAGAGTTCTCAGGGGAGCTGGTTACACGAGTCGCTGCCTGATGCATTGTAAATCATTGCAGTACATTTTTTTTTGTTTGTTTGGATGGGCCTTGAGTGTGCCTGATGCTGTTTTGAAACATCATCTAATGCCACTGGAGCTAGGGGAATTCAATAAAAGTGGGGCAGAGGGATAGGGAAAACCTGCCCCTGCAGATGTGATCATTCAGAGCTGCTGCTGGGTTGGCTGGACATGTGTTCTTTAATATCATGTGCTACTTCTGTTCAAAGCTGAGAAAGCAGCAGGAACCATGAGCTTCATGGAAGTTGAATAGAGATGAAACTGAAAAGCTTAGTGTGCTCTGTCTCCATGGCCTGTCTTGGGGAAGTTATACCCCTAAGGCTTGGTCAGAAAACAGGGCAGTCTTCAGAGAGTCTGGGCAGAGGCGATGCTGCCAGGTGCTGCTTTAGCATGGAACTTCCTCTTAAGGACAAACAAGGGTTTCTCTAAAGAGCAGGCAGCAAGGGGTAACTGTTGGCACTGAATGAACCTTGAAATGTTACAGTCACAACATTATAAAAGAATGAGGTCAGGAATTTTAGCCAGGATTCCTAGGGAAAGGAGGTTTACATAATTGTGTTGCCCTTGCCTGCTGGTCTGCCTCTGTTTCTCAGTAACTTTAGAAGCTGTAGGACAGTTTCAGATTAATTTTACAGAATTCAAAAGCCTTAAAGATGCTTTGTTCTCGCTGAAAATGAATGAGTGGATAAAGACCCTGAATCTCTCCACAGAAGGGAAGTCTTTGACAGGAGTTAGTTATGTTCTTAGTGACAAACCCACACGGGGGAAATATTGAATGCCCCAAGCATGAGAGAAAAGGCGGTGAGAGCTCATATCTAAGTTTAAATGGGATAACAGAAACATGAGACACAAAGCTGCAGGTGTAATATATAAAGAACATTTCACTCCCTGGGGAACTATTTGTGCCTTTTAAAGGTGTGATGGATCATTTCTGCTTCTAAAGCCAAAGTTGGGATGCTTGCAGTTACAAACCTACCCACATAACTACACTGATTGCACAGATGATGAGTGACTTAGTAACACCAAATCTGATGTCTTCTCAATTTCTCTTTGAAAGCAATCAGTCGACAAACAACCTAAACCAACCAACAAAAAATCCACCACACCAAAACAGATATTTGTCTTGGTGAAGTTGGTTTTGTGCAAAGATGTTAAGCTTGTCTGTTCCTAGTCAGAGTTCAATTTCTAAAGATGTGTTCAGTTGTCTTCCTCTTTTTTTTTTATGGTAGATCACCAGTGGAATTAAAACCATGGGTAACTGATGTCAAAACTTTTATTTCAATTGCTGAACAATGCCTTCAAGTATATTGTTGGAAGTATTTGTTTTTTACTTTGAATAAGTTCTGGTTTGAATAAGTAACAGATATCAGTTCTCTCTAAAACTAGTTGAAGAAGTGGCTGTTCCTATAAATTCAACGCACAGAACTGCCTATGGAAGACTTGCAGATCAAAGAGGGTATGATTTTGAAACATTAAAACTAACCACAATATCCAAGTCAGAAATTATCAATGAACCCCTGGTGCTGGCAGTTCAGGAGCTCCCAGAACTGTGTGGTTTTGCCTCTTGCTTTGGTGCTGAGAATGGAGGAAATCCCTCCTCTCTTTAGAGTGCCAAGGAGATCATTTTGATGGATCTTATAATTAACAGGAGTGAGTATTTGCAAGGAAGTAAGGGTGCTCAGTTTTTCATGTTGCTTTACAAACACAGGAGGGTTTTTTAAGGTATTCCTTACATAATTCAGTGATATCTTGATTTCCTTGTACTTATTCTGAGGACAGGACAGGTACTGATCTCTGACTCCCAATTTACTAAATCATTCTTTCATAGCTATCAAAGCTTGCAAAGTTGATCCTGTTTTGACAATAACAGTAAACACAGCAGCTCTAGCTTGAAAAAAAATTGCATCCAGCCATGAAGGCACAACATAACCATTGATGTGCAGGCCTAAGATTTTAACCTGCTTGTAGGTGTTTTCTGGTATTTGCAGTGTCAAAATGCAATACTTGCACTTAATAATTTACAAAACACTTGAAATATATCTAAAGTATGAGAATAGCTGTCATTAGAATAGGGGAATTAAGAGTCAAAGAACTTGACTTCCATATCTTATACTGAAGGACTTGGCACAGGGAACTAGCAGGAGTCTTGCCATATCCATAAAACAGGAACAGCTCTTACTGCTGGGCAAATGCTGGGGAAAAGGTTCTCTCCAGTTAACACAATGCCATTTGTGTTGCCACATGTATGACCAAGCTCACAAGATTACTTTGTGCTATTCTGGTGTGCATACTTTGACTTCATGTTAACTTACTCTATATGCTTAATGTTTTCTGGGCATTGATACCTAGCAGGATGGCTCTGCTACAGTCATACATGCCAATGTGTTACCTGCAGACATACAAGTAATTATATATGGGAGCTTCACTGGGTAGACAAAGTAATGGTGGCACCTCTACTTGCCACTTGAGCCTTAGTGAAGGGCTAAAGGCTGAAAAACTATAAAGCACTCTCCAGCTTCTGAGGAACAGAGGAGGAGATGGTGTGCAGAAAGTCTTCGAGACAGGAGCAGACAATGATGAGAGTCCCTGGTTTTGGGCTGTGTGGTTTGCAGGTTTGCCACCAAAAAAATTGTATCAAAAGCCAAAATGTGTTTGGGTGTCTCAGAGAGTTTGTGGGTGCAGGTTTTACTTGCCTTAGGAATTGAATATGGAAGCTTAGTTTGGATGGTCAGATAACATGGGGGTGTGTGTGACTCTGAGTTCACTCCCTGCTGTCAGTTGTCAGTGATCTCTCTGCTGGTGTACCATTCCAGTAAACCATATGGTTTTGCAGGTGGTAGCAAATGTAGAACCTACTGCAAAGACAAGACTTGAACAACTTCTTGTGGCTGTGCTACCTGGTCCTCCTCTGAGTCAGATACAGATGGTCTAGACATTCTTATCTGAGTTGTGGCTTCCTTGATTAGTATATTTGGGGAGCTGAAGTAGTAATGACTTACATATCTGAATTCTAGTGAGGCAGTGCTGTCTGCCTAATGTGTACCAAACAGTGTCAACCATGAGGGCGCATGATGTACTCCACGTTACAGCCACAACCACCCTGAGATCATGAGCTCACTTCTAATGATCAATTTGAAATAGTTCTGCGTCATTATTATTCCATGAACAGATTTGCTAGTTAACTAACTAACTAAATCCTTGAGCATGGTAAGGAGATTAGGGCAGCTCTTGCTGGCAGAGCCTTTGCTGGGCAAAAAACATAAAGTCAGATGTTTTGACCATGCTGCTGGTGGTATCCAACTTCAAAGTCACTTTTAACCATCTGTAGAATGATCATCTGAAAACCCAGTGCAGATGCAAGGATTGGAGCAGAAGAAAAGAGTGGGAGGCAGTAAGTTGATAAGAAGGGAGTTTTGGCAAGGATTCCCATGTGCCACTTAAATCTTTAGTCATATCTTCCATGTGCCACTTAAATCTTTAGTCATATCTTCCAAGTTCTTTTAGCTGTTACTGTGAATGATAGGTTTAGGAGACCTCAGAATTCTCTAGCCTTTCGTGAGTAACTTGGGTAATTCTCCTTTTAGGAAATATAGTGTTCTGAAAAAGTAAAATTCTGCAGAGATGGATAAAGTGAGTCTATACAGATAACTGTGGTGAATTTCATGGATTTAGGAAAGATGTTGCCTCTCTCCCCTCCCTGCCCTGTATTTATATAGCTCAGCAGGTCTTTAGGTTAGTGGAAGGGTGGAAAAATAATTTTTCCTCCTTTTCCCCCCTTTTCCTTCCCTTGCTGCTGCTATTTCCTTCTTGTTGTTATTTCTGTGAAGAACATCTGTGTTATAAGAAATACAGTCATCACTGATAATTATCCTGTAACACAAAATTAATTAGAATGTGAAGTAATATTATATTTCATAGTTTTGGGGTTTGTTATTGAGGTTTTTAAAGTATCAGGTTATTTAATCAGTGGCATAGAGGCTGCTTCTAAGCTAAGTACACATTGTTTCTCTACTACTGAAATATCAGTGGTAAGTAATTGCTGAAATATTTTTCTTTTTATCTTCCCTTGGCCTTCACTGACTTTGAAGTGTGGTTCAGGTCAAGTTGTACATTCATCTTTTAAAGCATCTGAAGTGATAACCTCAGCTTATCCTTTAGATCCTGAAAGCTTACATTTCTGTCTGAGTATAATTCAGCTCTTCATGGTCTGTACTGAAATTATTAGAGGTACCGAGTGATTTGGTTTTAATGAAAAATAAGAGCCCTGAGTCCAGCATTGTGCAGACTTTGGAAGAATGTATCTTAGGAAAAACAGCTCTTAGATTTTCCTGCAGCTGTCACTGGTCAGTGTGCTTTCTAACAAAACCTGATTTACGAATATGAAAAAAGACCCTTGAAAGGTTCCTGTTCAGTGAGAATAATTAATTAATTAACATTTCTTCAGTCGAGGTTGTGAGTGATACATATTTATGTCCTAGAACTACCCTTTTGCCTCCAGAGAGTCTAATCTGTATAACATGTCTGTGTCTCCACATATGCACCAGGGTAAAAAAGTGTTAGAGATACGAATTATATACTTATGTTTTCTGCATCAGCATTTTAACCTCTGTTTGGCAGATTTCTATCATCATTCTGCTGGAGAATTTTGTACTCTTCAAAATGGAGAGTGCATTAAGACATTAATTTTGAATTACGATCTGTCTTCCCCCCCAAAAAGAAATGTTTAGACATCTTTGAGAATAGCCACGGTGGGACAGTTTTTGGTCAATCTCAGAACTGCTGAACTATACCCTTGATGTGGAAGGGTCTGGATTTCATTTATTTATTTATTTAATTTGTATGTTTTGCTTTGTTTTACAGAAGGAAACCAGCATGGCTGACAGATGTGCTGCTTCTCAGCAGAAGCACATAACAAATGGAGGGGAAGCCTGCCAGGCCAAGAGACAGGTGGGAGGCAGATCTGGATTCTCTCTGAACAGAGCTGCTTGGAGAGAAGAAGCAGGAAAATATTTAACTGGCTTGAAACACTGACAAAACTTGGACTGCTGTGGAGGCAAGGCCAAGCTTTACAGAACTCTAGGACTCTCTAGCACTTCTTAATAATAAAACAACTGGTTGAGAAATTCCTTTGCTGAGCCTAAGTACCATGTGTTTTGGGTTGGTTTTTTTTTTTTTTTTTTTCTCTGTGTGTGCAATAGTATCTGGAGCTGTTGAACTAGAATTACATTTAGGAGGAGTTCTGAGAAAAGACAACATGATAACTAAATGTGAAAAGAGAGTCATGGATATACAAGGCTGCAGTTCAGAGCTCTGTGATAGTCAGGTCAGGAAGTAGTGTGATTCAGAGAAGGCTCTACACAAGGAGTCTGGGCCTGGGTATGAGCAATGTTGATCCAGAGCTAGAAACAGTGACCAGGATGGTTTGAAGATAGTTTGCTTTGGATTCAGCTGACTCTTCTGGGAAGTTAGCTGTTATCCTAGGCCTGGGGGCTCCGCCTTAGATATCACTGAAGATTTGTAGCAGTCTTTGGTTCTGCAGCTCTTAGTGATGTAAATAATCTTGATTTACAGAATAGCAGAAGTTGTGTTGTCTTCCACAGCAACTTTTGGGCATTTCTAGTCTGGCTGCATTCGTGGAATGTGAACAGTGTTATGCTGTGGTTCGTTACGAGTTCTCATGTGCCATGTTATTGTGGGCAAGTTGTGATCCTCCTTTAAGAATGGAAGATGGAGACGCTAATGGGGAAGTTGTATCTAAATGTTAACATCACAGAGCCCATATTTAGGTACTGTATGTTCTTACTTAGTGCCTTACTAAGAAGGGACTTATGTCCTGTGTAATGAGCTCTGAGGAATGCATTGGACCTGTTCCCAATATGTTAGTATTTTATCATGCGATTAGCTTTGATATCAGTGAAATTATTACTCACAATTTTTGTCCTTTGAAGCAGTAGAATTAGGTTCTTGCATGTGGGAAGACCTTGACATTTGTTGTAGCCTTCCCTTGTTCTGTGTAGCTTCACCCCTAGGAGATAGTACTGAGATACTGCTGGAGCTTAATTATGAAACAGCCCTTTCCGTATCTGCTACTAAGATAGTGAATTAGCTGGCAAAGTTCAGGTTTGTCAAGAATCACACCCTTTTTCTCTAATTAACAAAATGCCTTCACAGGCATAGACATATAAACTCAGTGCTAAAGCATTATGATAAGGCTATAATGATCATGCCCCAATTTGCAGCAAAAGAATACTTCCTTTATGAACTTCTATTTCACCATTTAAGAAAAAAAAAGGTAGGAGGAGAGGTTACAAAGGGAAATTTTTTTACTGAAAATAATTACATTAATTTTTTCTGAGAAGTGTTCTTTGTAAGAGACTGGAGTTCAGAGATCTGGGTAAAGACAACACATTTGAATTTCTTTCCTCAGAGAGTTACTGCATGTCAGTTGTGTTGTGGTAACTGCCACTGCCTATGTGCTGCTAGGCTATAGGAAACATGAGGTAAAATGTGGTAGCATGCATCTCCAGGAGAAAGCATTAAGTTAAATCATTCTGTCTCTTTTGGTAAGCTAAAAACAACCACCTACTGTGTTCCTGCAGCACCATGTAAAGTGTCATAATTCAGCCAGTATCCTGAGGTGGAATTGCCCTGTTCAAGGAATTAAAACCTCCATCTGTAATGTTTCTTCTTTGGTGCCAATGTCGTTTGCTTTGAAAACACTAGATTAAATGAGGAAAGTTTGGCTAGATCTAGTTTTCCTGTTAGAAAGAGTGATTATGTAATTTTAAAAGTATTTTGGGACCAGTGACTTGAGTTGTTAGTGCTGGTCATCTCTGCATTTACTGAAGTGCAAAATCTACCACTGTAAACGGCATTTGTTTGACTGGGCAGTCAGCCCTGGCTTAATCCCTAACCCTGACTCTGTCCAATTAAAGCTTGGGCTGAATTTACTTTAAGGAATGAATATATGCTATGATACACTTGTACTCTGTGTCCTGATTCTTCATTCACACAAGTGGGAAACCGAACAGTGTGTACGCCAGCAGTCCCACATGGAAGGAACAGGCTAGGGAATGCTGAGTCATGTCAGATCTCACCCTGGTGGGACACAGGTTTTGCGTAGTGTTGCAAGAATGATTTACCCCTTTAGAACCAAATTAAAAATACCTCTAAACTGACTGCTATAATCGACCCTTACCCCTCATGTTTATTTGTAGCTGTATTTTGTTTACAGAAAGCTGTTTACATTGTGCTTAGTACCATTTCATGTGCCTGGTGATCAAGTCTCATCCACAGGTCATTTGATAAATATCAGTGATCCAGAGGCCTGTGTCAAATATGCCTTTTTGTAGCACATCACTTTCTCCTTGATCTGTGACCTAGAGATCATATTGAAAACACCATGATTTAGAAGAGCTAAAATTGGGTGAAACTGATTTTTGTATTTTCCAGAGGAAGAGTTGTTTCACTTTATCTCCAACATGGCAGGGGAAAGAAAAGTAAAATTAAGGTGGTTGTTAGATATTTTTGTGTTTCAGACCATCTTAACTGGTTTCCTCTGCTTAAATTCAAACACTTTAAGATTCCAAGGAGTTCCATTTCTGAAGATTTCACCCCTACCACTTAGTTAACTCTTTGTCAAGGATTCAGTTTCACATGTTTGTCTAAGTGACTGTTAAAAAACATGTTCCTTGTCTTCAGTCCACTCTATATAATTTTTCAGTTTCAATTCTGACCATGGATTCCCTCAGTAGTGAGTAGGTAGTTAGCCTTGTCCTTGCATTTAGAAACTCTTTTGGAAGGATTGCTGTTTTTCCAAGTCACTCTGTTGAGCTGGCTGTGCAAATAGGAGGGAACTGGAACAGCTGTGATTTCCAGTATCATGAAGACTGTTCAAATCCTCTGTAAGATTTAAAGTTGTGATCTTTCCCTCTCTGTCATCATTCTCTTCTGGAGTTCTTTTTGCACCACAGCGTGGAAACTGTTTTTAAAAGCTGTGATCTTTAAATATGACGAGTCATTCAGAGGTAACACTAGTCACTAGCTAGCACAAGCATATGCTGCTTAGTCATGAAGTGACACACATCCCAAGAGAATGAATGTTCCAGCTACTGCATTCCTGCATGCGCTGTAAGAGATCTCTTCCAGTCTCTTGTAACTAAATATTTATCAAGTCAGAGAGAGAGAATTGCTTCCTGTCTATGCTGTCACTGAGTGTGGTTCATTTCTGTGCTTTAATGGTTGTGTAGTGACTTACACAAAACTATATAAAGTTATTTAAACAGTTTACCTAATAGAGACCCAACAGCCTGTGTTACACAGAGCTACTGGCCCCTGGGTTAAATTCCATTTTAAGGGCCTGAAACATGATCTTCTGTGGTAGCTGTAATTACTCTAACCACTAAGCTAATATGAGAAGCTAAGTGCTAAACATACAGGGAAAAGAAGTCTTGGTTTGGCTTTTGTGAGCACTGTGTACAGTTTAGGGATATTCAGAGCTGACCTGAAGGCTCTGGTTGTCCTGGTGAACATGCTGGAGGAAGAGCCTGGCTGAAGGTTTCTGCTTTAGGACTTCAGGAGTTTGCTTCATACCTATGGAGTGATGATAGGATACGTTTGCAGACATCAAATCATGAAAGTGTACCTACATGCAGAGTTAGAAAGCAGCTTTTGCAGAAATCCATAGTGCTTATAGTGGCAATAATCATCTGGTATAATTTGATGTTGTGGCTTTTCTTCATGTTTATATTCTATTAGTGATACAGGAAGAGATTAGTTATATATATTCCAGTATTGTCATTTTTGAATGAAAACCAAAAAACGTAAAATGGTCCTTGAAGCATCCATGAAAGTGTGTAAGTTTCTCAGGGAATAAAAGGATCTAAATAACTATTTGTAGATTTTAAAGTTTTTGTTCCTGAGAATGATGCACATCTTGTTCCTAGATGCTTCTTGACTAATTTGAAAATGTGACTAGAAGAAAGAGTGCATTTCAACTATAGATATAATCACAGTAAGCTTGGGGCAGGGGATACCACCTTATCGTTTCCTCCCCAAAAAGAAGGATTTAACAGTTGAGTTTTGCTTTCAGGAGCATTTTCATAGACTCTGAAAGTTAGGAAAATACATAGACTTTGCAACATGGACAGAAGCTCAGTAGAGCAATTGCTTTATTCCAGTCTTGGCAGGGAGTGGGAAGCTGAGCAATCTTTGGAGGATACCACCAGGCAGTACTTGCTTGCTACATAGAGCAATACAACCTGATAGATCCCAGGGCCGTGCAGAATTCTCTAAAGAAAAAAACAACTTTTACAATTCAGTCTGCTACTAAGTAAGTAACCCCTGAAGACTGAAAGCACACACCTTTGACATTCGGAAAACCATGTTCATGTAACTAAGGTACTGCCCAACTCTGCGATAGTTTCATTGTCTGGATGTGTTTGAAACACAGTGTGATATGAAGGAAGGAGAAATTTTCAGGATTATAAATCTGCTAAGTCTATTAATTCAACATCTAGTTCAATTTCATTCCAGGTCTTCATTTGCTCAGTTACTTGGGGTAAATGCAAAGTGGATTTGTGGCATTGTTTCAGATGTGTTGAATTAAATCAGCATGTGAAATCAGGATGTGGCCTAAACCATAGTAAGTATAACGTATTTTTCCACAATTCTCCTTTCAGTGCCTATTTTAGTTTATGCTGACAAATATAGTGTGCTTTCTCTACTTGTCTTTTTTGCACAGATGCTTTGAAGAAAAGTATGGTTGATGTTTAGGCCCAATTTATTGATTTGAGTTTGAGAGTTTTTTTCCCTGTCTCAGCAACAGCAGAGTTAGGATAGGGTGAGGATACATAATTACATGTAAAAATAATTCAGTTCAGTTACTCTTTTGGGGAGGCACTGCATGCCACTCTTTGGTATGTTTACACATTAATTTATTACAGTCTCTACCACAAAAGCTTGCAAGCAGACTTCACATCCACACCTTCCTTCTCTTGGCACTCTTGAGCAGTGGGACTGTGCAGCCAGACTGCTGTAGTCCACCAGTTATCTCACTTGCAAGGCAAAGCCAACCACAGCTTTCAGTCAAACCCTCAAAGGGCCCTACAGCATCCTCGATTTGCAGTATGTGCAGGCAGGGGCCATGTCTGCAGTTGCAGTCTTTGGGAGGGGTTTCAATATCACTGCCTCTGAGCAGGGACAGCTTTCCTGGGGTGGGCAGCGAGGTTGGGTGTTGCTGGGTAAGATGTTTTGGGGAAGGAGGATAAAACCATCGTGCATGCATGCATGCAAGGCAAAACCTTACAAGCAGTGTTCCACCCCTGCTCTGCAGAACTCCCCTCTGGAGAGAGGTCTGTGGCTCAGCTGGAACCAGGACAGCCTCCTGGGAACACCTCACATGTAGCCTGGCTAAAGGAGGATCTGTACTGCATGGTGGAGGGAGAAAGTCTGGGAGAAACTTACCTAGCTGGCATATGGGGATCTCTTCCACCAGAAGTAATGGTCTTATTGGTGAGAAGAGCAAAGCAGAGTGGCATCTCAACAGGGAGAATTTTCTTCTCCTGCCGTAGTGGGGAGATAATAACAGGAGCCTGAACTGCTGACTCCATGTAAGCATGACAGGTGTTACAGGCATATAGCTCTGCAGACCTACACTGGGTGCTTGGCCTGGTGAGTGTGAAAGTTCTTACCTTCTCTGGTGGGATGCTTTGCGTGCAGTGATGATGTAGGAGGTTCTGCTGGAGCAGCCAAAACGACAAATTCAGCAGCACTCCATTTGAGATGTGTGTCCCCTCTTGCCAGCACGCCCAGCTCCACCAGTGGCAGCAACCTCATCAGCAGTTTGTGAGGTAAGTGCAGTCCCAGTGCACTGCAACAGATTCAAAACCTCAGTTCCCTTGAGCTCCCTGTTCTCAGTTCCCCAGAATCAGGTCTTCCCAGGTATTCAAGGCAGCAGATTCCTGTTTAATTGTGTGTGTTTCCCAGGTACCAAATTTGATGTGGCTGTTTTAGCTTTCAGTTCTATGTGAAAAAACTTTGGCTTTACTAAAAAAACACTAGTCTCCCTAAACAGATAATTATCTGCCCACCAATAACAGGATTTTGATGGAAAACCTATAAATAAAGGCTGCGGAATAAATGTTTACCTATGTTCAGAATGCTAGTTTAGTAGAATAGCAATGTAATATATTAAAGAAGTTTTGCCCACAAGTGCTGGATACGTTAAAGATTACCTTGGTACTCTAAGTTTTTAAACTAGGTATTTGTGGAAAGAGAAGCAAATACTGTGTTCAGTACCTTGGTCTTTGCTGTACAGTGCATTCAGCAACATTAATATTAATCTTGTACATTATTGCCTCATTTGCATTTGGAGATGCAAATATGTACTCATAGCTATAAAATCATGTTAATTTTATCAGGAGATCAAGTTTGCCAAATCTTGCAGCTGAACTGTTGCCGTGGTTGTGACTTGTTATGAAAGAGGAGCTTTTAGCTATGCCATGAAATAGGACTCCAGTGAGATTTGTCAGATATATAATAGATGAGGCCTTGAACTGAACTAACTTAGTGAGTCAGAGTGATTTGGTAAGTAACATGTTTTTCATGGTACCTTTATAAGAGAATGACTAAGAAACCCAACCCCCAGGATGAGGGTGCAAATAAAAAGGGAAAACTCTTTGCTTATATCCTGACCAAATGGGAACAGTTCAGGTCTAGTATTTGGATGCCCATTTTGCCAGTCCTTTTTCTAAACTTCAGAGATCTTCACCAGAATACATGATATTCTACATTTCTGTCCAGCCTGACATCCACAACATCAATAGACTGAAGAGCAGCAGGAACACTGATAGCAGCAAAATACTTTCAAATCTGAGCTAGAAATAATTTTTAAACAAAAGGAAGAGAAATATTTCTTCTTTGGACTCAGACCACAAATAGGATGTCTCAAGTACATGAAGTTGGAGTTTAAAATGGAGATCTGCAAATAATTTCAGCTATATGGCTTTTGCTGCCCACATTCTAACACAGAGTGCTTGCTGCAGCCATAGTGCTGTGCAATAATTACATGCAAAAACTCTTCTCCCTCTCTTCACATTTATCAGTCATTAAAAAGCTCCTGTAGCATTAAATGCAAGTCTGCTTTTAAAGTGATAGTTGTAATGAGAAAAGGAAAAGATACTAGGTTAATATCTGAATAAATAAGAGGACATTATCCATGAGTGATTGATCAAGACTGGTTTTGCCCATCATGTTTTTAATGTGCAAGTCAAACGTCTTCTTACTGAAGAGAGAGCAGCTTTGGGAGATGACCAAACTTGTAGTGAAATGCCACTTTAATATTTGGCTAAGCAGAAAAGCTTTATTTTAAGTTTGGCGGGGGTAGCTTAAACAGCAAACTGTTTTGCTGCTAATGTTCTATGCAGCCAAATTTTCAAAGCATAATCAAAACCATATCCATCATATAGCATGTTTTTTCCCTGTTCTTGCCAAAACTATTTCAATGTAAATTAAATGCTTTTCTTTCTAATCAGAAAGAGTGCTATGACCTCCAGAAGGCACCCAGCCAGAAACTCCTCAGTTTTAATCTCGGCTTCTGTGTGGCTCTTTAGTTGGCTTCCCTTCTCTGAAGGGCAGCAATAGCTGCCTATGTAACTTATTTTCTCTCAGGATGATTCCTATTCTTATTTGGAATGTGGAAGGGACCATGGGCTTCAATATTTTCAGCCACTAAGGAAGGAGGAGGAAGTCAGCTGAAGCCCCTCTGTGTTAGGTTCTCTGTGCAAGAATGCTGACAGGCAGTACCTGATTCACATCTGGGTGCCTCCTCAGAACTCCTGTTTTCTGGATTTGGTTATGTATTTGTGAATATAGCTGCTATAGGACCTTCTGCCTGTGAAAGCCCAAGCAGGATAACAACACAGTGCTAACCAGCCTAAAGTCCTGGTCTTAGGCCATGTAGCCTTTCTCCATAAAACCTATATATGGGAAACTATTTGGTGTACAAAATATTTATCCCACCTCTTTTAGGTCACAATTTTGCCTTTAACTTCTCTGTATGACATATTTCTGTCCATAATCTGAGTTGAAATCTGTAGAGTCACTGCCAGGGTGAGAATGAATCTGCATGAGTAAGGATGACGTACTGTTTCAAAAAATTCAAGAGGTAAATCAAGAAAAAATTAGACACAGGGCAGTGCCATGCCTGCCAGGTAAGTCTGTCACCTTCTCTCACCAGTAGCAGGAGCTTATGGCTGGTTCCCAACCCGCCTCCCCTGGCCACAGCCCATGTTCTGTGCTTGCCTGGTCCCTCCCTGGGACCTGTGCCCTGTGCAGCACTGCTGATCATGGCTGTTGCCTCTTGCAGTGCCAAACCATGGGCTCCATGAGCAGTTCTTGCATCCATCCCTCTCTTCCTTTGCTGGCACCTTTTGGTTGATAATGCCCTCCTTCCCCACACACCTTTGCCTTTAGCTCTCCCAGCCTCCACTCTGGTCTGCAGGCAGCACACAGGGACAGTGCTCGTTAGAGGGAAAAGAGGAGTCTTGATCTATAAACCTGTTTTCTAGGTAGAAAAGGCAGGGGGGCACAGAAGACAATGAAATTTTAACTTGATGGTGTTACTTTATTTTTTGTGCATGTTAGTTTTATATGCATCTGAATGGATTGTGCCAGCCATAAGGATAGCAAACCTTCTGGTTTCCAGGAAGTTTCTTGTTTTTTTCTTTAAAATGGCTGTCAGAATTCTGAGGTTACGTTTCTAAAGCTGGCCACAGAGGAGTGGAATAAATTCAAACTCTTAATTTCCATGTGAAATATTAAGTAAACTTCTCAGCAAAGCAAATCAGCAGAACTGACATTTGGTTTGATCTGAATTTTCCTTTGTGGTGTCTCAGTCTGATTGCACTCCAATACAGTCAGTTCTGTCCTTGCCCTCGCTGGGAATGATCCTCTTGCTTGTCTCCCAAAACCACTCTTGGGCTTACCTACCTGATGCTCCTTTTTTCTGTATGTTTTCCCGTCATTTCACCACTCAGAAAATGTCCAGGCAGGGCCTTTTTGAACATAATGTTCCTATTTGAGAGCCAGATTTCACCATTTTGTTCAATCCCTCGCTACCTTTCTCTGTAGCCATTATGAATGTGAACAGTTATATTTGGCCTATTGGTATCTCCATTCAAGACGAGAAACTTCCTCCATGCCTCAAGGTTTCACAGCATAAAGTAATTTGGGATTCTCAAGTAGAATATATGAAGATAATAGCTTTCCTCATCTGTCAGATATACTAATGCCACGCTACTCTCCACTCTCTCAGCAGCACACTAATTTCTGTCATTCACTGCTATCTGAAGACACTAATAACCCCAATTCCCTTTTCAATACCCGTAACTTTTATCTCTCTACTCAGCTTGTATTTCCCATTTGGCCTTTTTCGTGATCCACATGCAAAGAATTTTGATCTTTGTATTAGACTCTCTCTTTCCTTCAAAAACCCCCCACCAACTTCTACTGCTACTAGTTTGCCTCCTTCTGACTTGTACCACTAGACTCTTATGCCTTCAGATCACTTACGAGACCCCTCTATAGCATTTGGTGTGGGTTCTCCATCACCACTATTACTGCCATCGTACAGAATTCCTGAACTTCCTCTGTAGCAGGAACCCCTCTGCACTTTCCTCTGATCAACCGCTCCTTTCATGTTGAATCTCAAAAGCTCCCTTTTTAGCAAGCAAACCATGAAGGCATCTTTTTTTCATCTTTTTAGGGTTTTCACCAAATACAGTTGAAACTAATTTTAACTTTTATTAATATTTCACAGTAGGTAATTAATAACACTGTGCTGGTTCTAGACAGAACAGCGTTAATTTTTTACAGTAGCCAGGAGGTGGCATAGCTAGAACAGGGTGGTTATTCTATACCATGTCATTGCCAGGGGCAGGGGAAATGGACTCTCTTCTGGTAGAAGGAGTTCCGGTCAAGAAAACATGGCAGAAGGAGCCATCTGGTATTATCTATTATTGGGGATTTTTTTTTTCCCCCCGTATGAATAGTTTCTTTTCTTATACCTTTTGGTATTAAAATTGTTGCTATTACTGTTTGCTTTCTTATCTCATTGCTGTTTCCAGTAAATTGTTCTTATGTAAAATTGTTCTTTCATGCCTTCAGTTTGAAGGGAAGGAGAAGCAGTGTGTGGTTTTAGCAAGATTACCATTTCTAAACCATAACACACTATTACTAATGCTTTCCTTTGTCTTGATAGGTTTTATGTGTTCTTGAACTTGGTACTGCCTTGTGTACTAATTACTGTTCATGCACTAGTTATGCAGACATCCTTCCTGTTAAGAGTACCTGCTTCCCTCAGTCCATACTGATTCACTTTTAGTACTATAACTTCTTTTCCATGGAAGCCCAGAAATGTCATATCAGACTGGGATGTTTGGTCCTAATTCTTTCTTGTCTGAGAATGAGGCTCAAGGGGAGAACTTATTGCTCTCTACAACTACCTGAAAGTTGGTTGAAGTGAGGTGGGGGTTGGCCTTTTCTCCCAGGTAACAAGATAGGACAAGAGGACATAGCCTTAAGTTGCACCAGAGGAGGTTAAATTGGATATTATGAAAAAATTCTTCACTGAAAGGATGGTCAGCCATTGGAATAGGCTGCCCAAGGAAGTGGTAGAATCATCATCCCTGGAAGTGTTCAAAAAATGTATGAGCATGACACTTTGGGACATGGTTTATTGGTGAATATGGCAGTGCTGGGTTAATGGTTGGAGTTGATTATTTTAGTGGTTTCATCCAACCTTAATGATTCTATGATTCTGTGTCAGCTTGCACCAGAAAAAAATATTTCAGCTGGGTATATTCTGACTGCTTGGACTGGATCAGGAGCTGTGAACAGATTGTCTTGTGCTGGTCTGTGGATTCACAGAGCTTAGATGGAAACTGGGGCTAGAAAGACATGGAGTGTGGCATAGGCTGACATTGCTGAAAGGGTCTTAGAAAGCTGAGAAGAGGCAGACTTGAGCAGAAGTGTGCCAGAGGAAGGGGACTGTGCTGACTTGCATAGCAACAAAGCTAAGAGCACTATGTACTGGGATGCAGTAGATATGTGAAGGGCTACCTGGGTCAGACAGCTGAAGGTGGACGTATCTGAAGTGCAGAATAGGTCCAATACCACTGAATCAATGTCTTGCCACCAGTGGAAGCACAAATGTGGAAGCCGAGCCTGTTCGCTTTCATGACTTGCTATACTCATGCTACTTCTGCCAGCATCTGGAGTAGGACAGATGAATTCTTCCACAGTACACCGTAAAAACATTGACAGAGAAGCTACACAACCTACTGCAACGTTACAAACCCTGAGCACCATATCTGGAAAAAATGGAACGGGGTGAATGCATGACTTCACTCATGCAGGCACTTGTACACTCCCTTCCCTCCAGGGCTTGGCCATTATCCTATCATTCTCCATTATGGTAAGCTGATACAATGAGAGTGTGTTGAAAGTGTCCCTCTCTCAAATTAATCCTGTACCAGAGACACACTCTGACTGGGGAGTTGAGGACCGAGAAAACTCATACATGGAAAAGCTGCATTACTTAAAGACATGGAGTGTTGTGTGTTGGTGTGCTTGGGCTGTGGCTTTGCTCAGAGAGATAGGATTGCAAAAAGATAGCAATAATGATGTCTGAGAGTGGGGTCGGGCAGGAACTTGAGCAGAGGGAGGAATAATGTGTAGCACAGATTTGGTATGTTCCTATGTACCATCCCTTTCCCCAAACTTCTTACAGTTATTTAGGCTTCAAAAATGCTGATCCTCTAAACTGGGCTTAAAACATTGCTTCAGGTGCTTTGGCACTAAAGACTGTTCTAGGAACCTAGGAGTTGATCAACAACTTTCCACATGTCATAGGCCTAGGCTTACCGGCTGTATAGGACTTTGGCCATCTTTCCATTGAATATGTAAGGACTGTTTGAAGAGGGAGCAGGTCAAGACAGAGAATGCATAAGAACTGTACTTTGCTGGTGTTTACCAGGAATGTCAGGTCCAGATATGCCCTGTGACCCTGCCCTAGTGGGAGAATTTTTGATGTGCAGTTTTTTACTGAGTTACAGAATCATGGAACGGTTTGAGTTGGAAGGAACCTTAAAGATCATCTTTTTCCAATCCCCCTGCCATGGTCAGGGACACCTTCCACTAGACCACGTTGTTCAGAGCTCCATCCAACCTGGCCTTGAACACTTTCAGGGATGGGGCTTCTCTGGGAAACCTGTTCCAATATACCACCACCTCACAGTGAAGAATTTCTTCCTAATATCTTATCTAAACTAGTCTCAGTTTAAAGCCATAGCCATTCCCCCTTGTTCTATCATTACCTGCCCTTGTACAAAGTCCCTCTCCAGCTTTCCTGTAGGCCCCCTTTAGGTACTGGAAAACTGCAGTGAGGTTTCCCCAGGGCCTTCTCTTCTCCAGGCTGAACAACCCCAGCTCTCTCAGCCTGTCTTCACAGGAGGTGTTCCAGCCCTTTGATCATCTTCATGGCCTTCCTCTGGACCTGCTCCAACTGTTCCATGTCTTTCCCGTGCTGAGGACCCCAGAGCTGGATGCAGTACTCCAGATGGGGTCACATGAGAGCAGAGTAAAGAGGGAGAATCACCTCTGAATTATAGAGCCAGACACATATGCTGTCTCTTTCTGTCTTTCCTTGTTCTCATGTGAATCTAATCCTCTTTCAAAAGTCCACCTTTAACTGGACAAGTAAAATAAGGTCTCATTTTACAAGAGCTTCTGCTATAAGATCCTTGAGCCTTCTCAGGTTCAAAAGGAAATTGCACCTAGGTCTCTACTTGCCATATATAAGCTCTAGATACTGAGCTGAGGTGCAAAAGGCATGAATCTCATCAGTCATGATTTTGTGTGCAATGCCATTGAGCTTGTACTTAACTCCACACTGTCTGCCTGTGTTAAACATGTTCAGTATATTGCTGGACTCAGGCTTTGAAGCAACAGAACACAAGTTAGGCCCAAAGATATCATCACGTTGTACACCACATGTGGCTTTAGGTTGGAAATATCAATGAAACTGTTCAGCTTGGCCGAGAACATTAGATATGTTATGAGTCTCCTAGAAAAAAAAACTAAATTAAAAGATCAGTCCTGACAACCAGGCATGTAAGCAGTTAGGACAAGAAAAGTACAGTTCACTCTCTTAAGAGTTTGAAGACTAAGGTCACTATGAAACGTGAAAGTTTTCAGTTCCTTTGCAAAACCTGTGTGACATGCTTACTAGACGTTGCTGGTAGATGATGAAGTCATTTGTTACTGTAGTTATGTCATATTCTCAAAAACAGAAGTGCCTTTCAAACCCTTTAGGATGGAAACAGATCTTCACTTGTTAAAAAGTGAATTTCAGGCACAAAGCCAAAATTTCCCTGTCAAACTTGTATGCATACTGGATTTACTTGTATGGATGTAGGCTATGGTTTTGCCATAATAGCTTGTCCCAGTCGTGGGTGTTTTAAATGGCAATAGGCTGCTGTATTCCGGTTGGCTGTTAGTGCAAGGATTGGTGGTGTCTTGGTGGTAAGGTAAATAAAATAGGGACTAGTAGTTGAGCTGAGTTCCTAAGCTTATAAAACCAGTCTTGCTGTGGCTTCTGCACTACTTTCACCTACATGATTCATGCTTATAGCCACCTGCAGCTATAATTATCTGGGCTGAGTGTGAGGCTCTCTGAGAACTTCTCTGAGGGCTCTTGTAGCTCACTAATTTGTGCTACTCTAGGAATTAATTCAGACCTCATTTCCTCTTTCTGTCCGGAAGGACTCGGCTTGCTGACAATTTAACCCAATCACCTCCAGCTATGCACATGTTGCTTCTGTCCATTCAAGCATGGTGCCAAAGCAAGACTCCAGTGTAGACTTCTTTTGCAAGACATAATAAAAGCTGCGTGAGAGGAGAGAAGATGAGATGAAGTAATTTAAGCCACAGTTTTGGTCACCTCAGTACAAGATCAGCTCTCTGAAGGGGCATCAGAACTGCAGACACCCCAGAGTGCAGATGCGTAGGCTGTGCAGAGCAAGTGATGTTAAACAGCTAGATTACTTACTCATCCATGCCTGAAAGGGTAAGCAGAAACTTCAGCACTTCTACAAGGGAGCAGAATCCTTCTAGTACTTTATGGGAGGCTTTCCCTGATTGTTTGAGCAGCACAGTAGAGTGGAATCTTTGTTGCCACTAAAGCAGATAGCTACTGAGGCTGAAGCTAGGTCTTTCACCTGACTGTTTGGAGAGCTGTGGCTCAGCTACAGTCAGAGCACGCAGAACATATGGTGCCCAGATGAGGGATAATAGCTTTTATTTACCGGCCTGGAGTTCTGATGTTTCACTGGCTGGCAAAAGGTACAACTTCCCTATAAACAACAGTTATCAACAGGTGCCAAGGCTTGTGTTTGCTCTTTTGTGTTACCATGCCAATGTTGCATGGGGGAGCTGTGCAGACAGTGTCACAGAATGATGATTAGCAACTTGATGACAACATAAGCCAAAATGCAAGATAACAGCATATAGTTAGCAAACAAGGTCCAATTGTCTCCTTTTGTCATTAGCCTGGAGGATAAGAAAGGATGAAGCAGCCTTGAGATACTTTGGTTGCTGCTTGTTATCTACAGCATTCCTAGCAGAAAGCTGCTAAATCATTATAGCCAAAGCCAGAGGTGAAAATGTTCCAGTGAATTGGAGAGGGTTCACTGGAAGCTGTTTAAAAATACCTTTTGTCACATCTACTGAAAAAGTGCTCATGGCTTTTATTATGAAAATGCCTTAAGAAATTATATTTTCACAGGCATACACTAACCCCCATTTTGCTAGACATTTTACAAACACAGAGAGAGACCTGCTCAGCTCTCTGGCGCCCTGGGAACATTGGCACAGAAGTTGCTCTTCAAACAGCTTTTCCAGTGTAGTAACAGGAAACATGCTTGGCATAATATCAAAATATCTACTAAAGTCAATTCAATAGTATTTTTCTTATATCTATAACATATAGCTTATTTTAGGAGTCCAAAGTACTTCTGGCTATGGATGACAGGACTGAGTGACACTGCCCAAAGTTTCTCTCTTAACTCTGTTCTTATTCAGAACTTGGCCACTGTAATAACATATTGCATAAGATTATATAAAACAAGATTGTACTGTGCAAAGGGCCCCAAATTATTTAATCAATATGTCTCATGGTGTCTGGATGATTACATACAAAATGCCAGAGGTAAAAAAGCAATAAAAGCAACAAGACACTAGAAGTATTGTTCAGATAGCTGTGCAATAATCTTAAGCAATTTAATTTTCTGTGTTCAAAGTTAATTACTTACTTTAGGGAAATACCAATTTAATGTCTTCAGTCAACTAAGTGGCTAAGATTCATTAAATGAAACCCATATTACAAATACCTTCATGCCACGTTGCTTTTATTTCCAGGGATAAAACGTTCTTGTCCCCTACCTACAACCAACTTCTGTCCTAAACAGATTTTATACAGTGTTTTTTTCCCATGATTTTTGGGAACAAAAGCTTGAAATGAACCTTTGTGGACCATGTAAAAACGTGCCCAGATGTCACAAATGTCTGACATCAGCAACATATAGCAGAGAAATGCATGGAAATCCACTAAATGAAATTTTCAAATGCCACAGAGATAAAATGGGGAAACTGTATAGATAAGTCATTAATGTAACAGGGATTAGAGGCTGAAATTCAAACAAACTATACCATAAACAAACAAACAAACAAACCTCCCCATGCTGCAAAGCTAAGACCAGCAGAGTCAAGAAGTGAGCCAGAATTACGTATTGGTATGTAAAAGTAAATTAATGTTGCCTTTTTAGTTGAGCCTCACTGAATTCAGTACAATTTGCCTGTAGAAGCACATTCTGTGAATAGGCTTTAGGGGGGCATGGAGGGATTGGAAGAAGAAGAAATAACTAAAACAAACACACCCTAACCTGCTCATAGTAACAGCATCTCCCAAATGCTTTCCTTGCCTTTATAGTCACTTTAAAAGCCACCAGTAGGTAACAAAAACATTCCTGCAAAGGGTGTGTGTGAGCGCTAAATCTGTCCTGGGTAAGAACAATCCAGTCAATCACACAGGTGTAAAGTACCCTTCAAATGGGGAAAGCTGTGAAAATAAGCAGCCAGCACCCCTTTGTTTGATACTTGTTCTTTCATAGCAATTCTTAAAATCAACAGTGGAAGAGGCATAATTAGCAGCCCTGAAAACCTGGCATAGGGTAAGATCTTCCAGGCATCACTACTAAGAGCATCATCCAAAACAGTCTCCTGATCTCCTAGCACACTCACCCACTACTCTCAGATGACAGTTTTGTCACATGTTGTGCATTCAGAGGTGTGCACAAGAATCTGATCTGCACTTTCACCCAAGAGCCTGAAATGTCTGAGGTAGTGCTGTCCTGTTTAGATTCTTGACAGCATTTTCAAAGCTGCCGCTGAAATACTCGTTAATCCTGGAGGTGCTTGAATTTTTGTTCATCAAAATATGCAATATGCTTATTAGCCTGCTTTGGATTTTGTCTCAAAGTGAGGCCCAAGGTACCCAAAGTGGTACACAAAGTAGGGAAGGGAACCCTTTCTTGCTTGAAGGTCTTAATCCTTCAGCATGTGTAAGGCTTGTAAAAGAAAGGGTAGATGCAGGCCCCTGACATATGGAAGGCATTTAAGTGCTTGCATAAAGGATGGGAGGGGAGGAGAGAGTCAAATCAAATAGGAAACAGAACCCTGAAAAAGCTGCTATCAGTTGCCAAAGTATGGGGCTACATAAATTGTTGGCCAAGCATTGATGTCCAGCCTCTGGAAAAGGCTGACTACTGGAACCTCAACTAGAGAGTCCTATCTCTGATCAGCTGCATCAGGAAATACTTGAGTGCCTCAGTCTCTATCTTATCTTTCTGGTATTTTAATATTCATTAGTTTAGATGGCTACTCAGTTACCCAAAATCTGTGTCCAGAGCTTGGGGCAGAAAATTTCAGGGGCAGAAGGCCGCATGCTTTGCAACAGGAGCAGAGTAAAGCCAAATACTTCCAACAACTCTCCTCGCTGTCTTCTGATTGCTGTCCCATCCACATTGCAACTTGCTTCCAAATTCAGCGTTAGCTCTTACCAGGTGGGGTTTCTGCTTATCGCAGAGTTACAACTAGCACTTCATGGTAACAGTTTATCCTCCTCTTTGCGGGTTCAGGTAGCCCCTAGTTATCTTCCAGTGTGCGCCAGAGTGCTGCATTTTTGCAGTGTATTCTTTACTCATCTTTGTGTACAAGTTTGACGACTCCTCCGTCCTCTTAGGTCTGCAATTAGTAGTGCATCCCCAATAACAGTGCTGCCGTTCTCTGCCTCACCTGGTCAAAGCGGCTGTGGAATAGGTGAATGGGCTAAAAAGCACCAATAAATAACAGTTTGTATACCTAGACTTGTTGCAGCAGAGAAACTAGTTGTTGTTAGTTATTAGAAGATTACGTTCAATTAATCACACACACACAAAAAAAAAAAAGTCGAAGCCTGAAAGAAGTGTTGTCTTGTTACAATTTAAAATTGATTTTCTACCTTTTTTATTATTACTTTTTTAATTAGCAGATAAGGAGGGCAGGCAAAGTAGAAGGATTTAGATTCATAGGCAGATTCCCGGCTTTGCTAATAGGATAGCAATAACAGTGTTATAACTTCTGTTTCACACAACATGTATCTCAGTTTCTAATAAAGATACAATACCTTATACCCTGAATCAGTAAAAGAAAGAAACAGGCAAGCACTAACTGCAAGTAATTCTGTTCCATTTAATTCTCTTACAAAAATGTATCACAAAGTTCACGAGCTTATCTTGCTAACATGAAACTCATCAACTCTCCTTTTAACTAACTCCAGCCCCGTAGCTTTGAAGCTTGCTAGAGCTGTGAGGCATGGAGCTGAGCAGATTTCCCAGGAAATCTTGTGTATGTGGGGGAGGGGGGCGGCGTGGGGGGCAGCATGCCACGATTGTGCTCACACTGTAGCTTTTTGCAACCATTTCCAATGTCACAGTGACCTGCAGTTATTTGAAAAGGAAGTTTCCAGCTGCAAGTATCTTTAATTTGCAAGTTTTACCTACTCACTGGAAGAAGCCTGCTGGGACTGGTATGCATCCCTGTTAAAGCTGTGTGAACACTTTTTTATATTTTGAAATACTCAGTTTACATGACACTTCTGATCTCATGACGATTACACAGGAACTCTAGTTAGGTTTGCCTTTCACAGCTAATGAGTGCCACTGAGACAATTTTTATACTTAAGCAGTGGGATGCACCGAGTGGAACTACAGATGAGTCAGCAGTCAGCTAAGCTTATTTGAATAGCAGTATGAGCCGTGCCTGCCGCTAGGAAACCGTCTGCAAAGGTCAGACCAAGTGCCTAGGATTTAGACACTACCACCCCGGTAACAGGAATTCTCTTCAGACTCTCGCAGCTTTTAGACCAAACACCATTCTGTTTGACATTTGGATGTTGCTGTATTAAATAGCTGGTACTTGGTATCTGGATGGCAGGGAAGAATGCTTGACATCATATTCACAGCGAGGCGTGCCTGCCAGACTGACAGATGCTGCTCTCTCCCCATCCGGGGGAGTTAGGTTCTAAAATTAGTAACTATTAAAACAAACATATTGAGTAAGGATCCGCTGAATCTCATCAACAAGAAACACTGAAAAGGAAGTAAGGAGTCACCACTGCCCCTTCTATAGGAGTGTTAATTCACAAGCAAGGACAGCACAGCTCACACAATGACTGCCCTGATACAGAGATAGCTGAGTTGCTCAAGGATAACCAGGTGCTGAGCCACAGCAGCTCACGGCACACGGCACTCAATCAGAGTAAAGGCAGTGAGAACCTTTACAAGTTATTACCTACGCTGATGGGAGTTTGCGTGGTGGGTGTTAAGCCAGACACAGGATGTGTGAGACAGTTCCCTGGTGAGGCACTGCTTCTCACAAACAGTCCTGGAGAGGAAACGGTTTATAAGCTAAAACTCATTTAGGGTTCAGCTCTGTTGCCTCTGCAACCACAGGAAACAAGCATCCCAGCCCCATATGTGAGTCATAGCATTTGGGAACTTCACTTTGAAGAGCAGGAAAGAGTCTTCAGGTAGAATTGATCTCTTTTATTCCTTTTGCTGGGATCACTGCCTAAGCTCCTTCATTTGCCAGGAAAAAAAAAAAAAAAGGAGAAAAAAAACAAAGGCACAATAAGAAACACAGCTGCTTGTGATGGTTCCACCCTCCCTTACTCAATTGTTCAGTGGTTTAACATTCAGCCTGAATGTTGCAGACCTACTTTTAATTCTCTTTTCTAGCTGAGAAGATTCAAGGCCACATTGTTCCCGCCCTCCACTCAAGTGACCTAGCTACAAAACAACTGAATTAGTAATAAAAATAAAAGGAGAAAGACGTTCCACAACAAACGCCTTCATGTTCTGCTGACCCACTTCAGTGAGAACACTTGAAAATTCTGTGTGGCTCTTACTGAGGCTGATTTTGCCAGGACTAAGAACTGCAATTAGTCAACAAAACCAGTGTTACTGGTTCCAGACAGACAAAGACTTTAAGGCACCCTCTGCATCAGAGCTAAGAGGAGGTCTAAAATTTCTTCCCAAGAGAAATTCCAGGCCTCTGAATTACCCACCAAAAGTCCATGCTTATCATTCTTTCTGACATTTCTCTCACGAAACTTGAGAGTAAAACAGATTCTCCCAAAGGCAAGGCTAAGAACAATAGTATTAATGAATTAGTTTATCATCCCCAGACAAGTGGCATATAAGCGTTGCTATACAGCAACACAACTGGCCCATAAGCAAGCGCCAGGGTTTAACAATTGGCATTTATTGCTGTAGGTAAATACCAGCTGCCTCACTCTGAGCCTCACCAGTTTAGCTTTTATCACAGGTTTTAGTCTTTCGTATGTAAACAAAGTTATGCAAACATATAAATTTGAATTTGGGGTAGTTTTTTCACGAAGCTAATCTTAACAAAACAAGACCAGCGCTCACTGTGATACCAAGGAACGAAACGCACGAGCAGCGCCCCTGGTTTGAGTTACAAGGAAGGCCGTCAGTGCTTTTGAAACCCAATCTTTTCCAAACACCCACCACATGTGTGTTTGTGCATGTAGGCCTGTAGCAACGCCTTGCAGAGAGGACTCGCTTCGCTCTTCTCTGTAATGAACGAATTTGATTGCAGATTGAAGAACCCTCGGCGCGTGCAAAAGCTGCGACGCGAGAGACCCCGGCCGCGTTATCCCGTGCTGTGCTGGGAGCGGAGCGTGCCCTCCCCTGCGCTCGCCGCACCGAACGAGCCCTGCGGGACTCGGAGAGAACAACACAAACCAAAAAAAGGGAGACAAACCCCGCAGGAATGAGCGCTGGTGGCAGGGGCTGTGCTGCCCCCTGCTGATGGCCCCGCGTATGGCAGCCAGCCCTGCGGACACGGGGCAAGGGACCGGACACGGCCGGGGCCGTGAGGGTTTCGCCTCCTTCGGACCCACAAACATCGGTGTCACCCACAGTTTACAAAAGTTATTGCTCGAGTTTTTAACTTCTGCCCGCTCTTTTTTTTCTGTAAAAAAGCAGCAACTGAGAGAAAACATTTGCGAAACGTTTGGACTTCTTCTGATTCTGTTCTGAACCTTTTCCTCTTCTCTGGTTTCCAGCGAGTTCCATACTCCTCTTGCAAGCCTGTTGTCAGCAGCACCAGGGCATCCCTGTGTGCACAGCTCCCACTCTTGCTAAGCTCACTGGGACTGTGGTAGAGCAGGAACTTCAGAGATTTAATCACTGTCCTCTAATGACATTTATTAGAAGTTCAGTTCACAAAAGCAGCCTACCAAGAAACAGCAGAACACTCTCAGCTAAATGTTCTTTCTCAATTTTGTAATGTAAATTCTGAAGGGATTAACAGTATAATTCCTAGAAGTGTCAGAAGTGGCTTCAATCACTCTCAAAACCAAAAAACGCCAGAACCACAAGCATTCAGATTATGGCAAAGTTACTTCAAAATATTGTAGCAAATCTGCTTTGCAATCCGTATCACAAGAACTAGAGGAAACCGTTATGAGAAATGGAACAAAAAGGAACACCTCCCTCTCACACACACCCAAAGCACCACTCTCATTTCGTTTGGAAAACAAGAATAACATTTTTAGACAGAAAACAGAAAGGATAGAGACGGCACACCTCCCTTCTTCATCCCGCCCTGTTCTCACTATGCTTTGAAAAAAAAGACAGGAACATAAAAGAAGAAAAAAATAAATGGTTGCAATGCAATGTAATTAATGCAATATTGGCAGCCCCACAGATCTGGTAAGAAGCAACACTCAAGCAACTCTACCAGCATATGATATCTTATTTGAAAGAAAACGCTAGGATTTACATTACAAGTTTTTTAAAAGTGGCATTAATATAGTACGCGCTGTCAAGAAATGGAGGCACAGAGGTGATAAAATCTACACTGAATTACATTGTAAGATTTAAAATGTTTAATGTGCAAGTCTTGGACAAAACGATTAATCTACAATAGACTAAAATTTGAAGGATGGGAATTTCTTCTTCATTGTGTATGCTCACAGTAGCAGGCAAAGTACTCAGTTGCTGAAGTACAAACATCAGTATGCGTAAGTGACTTATGCATAATTTTTAAGGCAAAAATAGGTAACAACACAACTGCATACAGTTGCAAAAGTATTTACAGATATCATTAGATAAACAGTCCACTTCTAGCATGAAAACCTTAATGATATACTCAATAGAGTAGTGATTTATTCGAAAAGTTACCATTAAAAATGTAAAATTAATCCAGCTAGGATGAGTAGCACTGACATTTTACCTGGGCCTCCACACTCCTTGATCTTTGTCCCTCAACCTCTATCAGTGTGAGCCATCCTCTCTCCGTGGCCCTTTCCAGTCTTACTACAAAGGTGCATGTGTGCCTGAGGCAGAGAGGAAAAAGCTGGAATGCTAAAGACATATGCAAAATGTCCCAACAAGGAAAAAAAATAGATCCTGAGAAATAAAATTAGTGTGGGTGGAAAAAAAGCAGCTATCTGGAGATATCCATGTATTTGCTCAGTCATCCTTGTCTTTTGCTCCATGTTTCAGGATGCGTGTGAACTCGATGTAGTTGAAATTGCCCTTTTTGTCGATGGGTGCCTCCCTGTACAGCTCATCCACCTCCTCATCCGTGAACCTGTCTCCCATTGTCGTCAGCAGCTCCCGCAGGTAGTCTTCTTGGATGAACCCTGGAATGAGACATGCAGAGAGAAACACAAAAGGGAAGCAGAGCTCCTTAGCCAGGTCTCAAAAACAGCAGGATATATGTGCAATTAACTAATATAGCACAGGCGTTTGCACCAAAAGCTCAAAATACTTTCTTAACTGAGTTCTAAAGAAATTTCTTGACTGCAAAGGGAAAGGGAAGGAAGTTTAATGCATTTCATACAGATTTTTGAAAACAGGGCCTGACCTGATGTGATAATAGTAACACCTATTTCCATCTCCTAATCTTCAACAGCTCAAAGTGGAAAAACAAGTTCCTGTCACTGCTAGTCTTCATTACACAAGCAGTTCTCGTAAAACAATTGTATTTTTCTTGACTTAATTAGATATATTTGCACGTCCTCTATAAACTAGTTTCCTCTGGGGACTAAATAACCACCGTTTGGCTCTTTGCTGCTGCACAACAGTGTTGCTGGAGGCGGTTTACGTGGATACAGCAAACTCCTGGAAAACATCCAGGGAAAGTGTTTATAACAGAAGAGACTTTGAGACAGGACTGAGCAAGTTAGCTCAAAAGGGAGGAAGAATGTTTACTGTGGAGAGGTAAAGGTGGAGAACCCAGTAAAAAAAAAGGCAGGATATATTATTTATTTTACGCTAAAATATTAGCAGAAGATATTTGAGGAAATTTACAAAGATATAAAAATGAGCAGTTTCTAGGTTTCCTCTACTAATGCCATTTCAAAAGATGGGCAGAATCACCAGTTGCCAAATAATTCCAGGAAAATTTAGAGATGACAAAAGGAATGCACATAACAAATGGTAGATGGTAGAATGCAAAAACTGTTAAATGCTGAAGTAAGACCAGCCATGCCTTGAAAAGCACAACAGTTGCTTCATTTGAGAAAAAAAAAAAAATTGGTTACTGAACTTCAGTTAAAGAAATATCAATACCAGAATAGACAAGGTAGAAGCATGTTCCAAAAAGAAAACACGTAAACTGTGTGGAACAGCTGGAAATCATATGTAGACACCCACATATGGTGATGTATATGCAATTAGAATGTGATAGAAAAGTTCTGCTTTGGAAAGAGAGTTGAATAACTTAAGCAAACAGAGTTCATTAGAGAGAGAAAACCAAACAGGGAATCAGGGGACTAAAAAGCAGTCAATGAGCATGACAAATTAGCACGGGGGTGCTGTGGGGAAGGGAAAAAAAACATGTTTCAACATAGCCTAATGAAAACAGTACCATATCCCAGCATAGACCAGCCCTTGGCTACCGACTCCAAATGAAGGAGGCTAATAGCAATTTTCTACTTCAAAAACAGGGAGAATGTCCAGTTAGCTGGGCCCATCTAAATTAGGACAAATACTGAAGTTTTCTCTTTGTAGATGGGTGTAAAGAAGAGGAAAAAAGCAGCTAAACAGATTAGACTCTAGACAGTCCTACAGGGACCAAGCGGTGATGAGAGATGACATAAGGATTAGTATTCAAAGAATGTGAGGCCTTTGGTGCTGCAAGTTTAGCCTCAAGGACTTAATTGCTCCTGTCTGAATAGCTAGGTGTTTAAACACTGAACTGGGCTGCCAGAGTAGGAATACACTAAAACTTTTAGCAGCAACAAATTTTAAAGCAAACTCATACTCTCCCTCCCACACAGTAGATGGGGAGTAACAAATAAATGAAGATTCAGCCTGTTACAGGCAGGACAAAACAGATGACAATGCAGGATCAAAGAGCAGACAAAAAATACTCCAAACACAGACAGATACAAATTTTATACCAATTCCATAGTACTACACACAATAGTAATGCTGAAGCAACAGATCCAACTAGACTGGCAATGTAGGAAATGTAAGTAAAATGCAACAAGTACCTTATCCTCATTAATAGGATCTGATTTGTAGTACTTCCTTTCAAAAGACCTACATTGATACAGAGCTAGAAAATCAGGCCCATAAGAAATACACATGTGGAGAACATGAAATTGAAAAAAAAAAAAAGAAAAAAGGTTGATATAGCTGGAAATGCTTGTGTACATTTTTAAAAGGAACAAACTGATCATAAGCCAATCTGAGAATAAAATTAATAAAGGATAAACATAACGTGGGTTCTACAAATACATCACATGTTATTTTGAAGACTACATTTTGACTATTATGGACTGAAAATCAATAAAACAGTGTAACTATATTACATGTTTCCTTGTTAAAATTTGAGGATGGCGTAATAAACAAAACAGACTGTGGAACCATTATCCTCAAATCATTGTAGGACTAGACTAAAACATTTACCACACAGAGCTGAAAGATAATAAAATCAATCTTATCGGTACTTGGGTGCCTAAACTAGTAACTTATTGTTTACACAGACATAGAAGGTTTTTGTTAAATAGAACTGGTAGCACAACCATTTTCTTTACATCATTATTCACAGGCTCTTGTTTTGGTGCACACAAAAAAACCCCTGTAGCACAGTGAGTCAGACTACCTGTGGAGAGAAAATAATTAACCTACTAACAAAACTTCCTTCTCTAGGAGATGGTAAAGAGATTTCCCTTGAGAAGGAGGAAGTCGATTAACATTTGAAAAGGCCTTACCAACAGAAAGCCTGTTTACCTACACCTCAGCAGGAAGGGGATGCTCTTTGAAAAGGCAAAAGGTGCTAAAAATACACAGTCTGAAAATAGCTGTTTGAAACAGAGTAATATCTTTTGAAAGGTTCAGAGCATATATCCACAGGTTAACTTAAAATATTGTGGTGGACAGTTATGAGGAAAGTTTTAGGTGCAGTGACATCTCTAGTACAGAAGCTACACAATTTCAACGTACTGGTAAGACAAGTTCACAATATATCAAAGCACTGACACTGTAATTCCACAGAATTGCCCTTAGGATTCATCCCCAGTTACTACATACCTCTCAGGAATCTGACCCTATATGAATAAATAAATAAACCCATAAACTCTAACCTCAAGATTGCAGGTGCAACCTTGAAAGTCCAATATAGTAAAACTAAGCTCTGTGTTTTCCTCTTTCCCCTCATTTTGCTAGGCAAGTCAGTCCAATCTGTCATTTCTGTCTTATAGACTCCACCCCGATTTTATCTTTAGACCACTGAAGTTACAGCCTTCCTGCAAGCTGAAAGCAAACAACTGCGGGGGAGGGCATGACACAAGACATTTGTCATGAGAGCCATAAAGTACACTCAGAAAAGTGAGGGTTCAGAACAGTGTATGAGGTCTGGACAGCCTGTCTTGAAATATCAAACACTGAAGAATTCATATGCATCTCAGACCTACTGCAGAGAGAGGACAAACTCAACTGTATGACAGATTTGACACTGTTACCTTTACAACACCACAGAAATCACATACTACTAATTTTAATTCCTCATCTTACAGCAAATACATCTTGTTTTGCACTTTAAGGAACATACACACTGCCCAGTTAAAACTCTTCTTCAAAGCCTCACAGAAGAACATTACTACTGACACAGAACAGCCAGACAGCTTTTGCTCTCACTCAGTGATAAGCCAAATTCTCATTACTTGGTAGAATATACCACCTAGGATTACTGTGTCATACTTCATTTATAGAAGTGCAAAAATCAGCATACTATTTAAAAATCCAAATAAACAACATAAAAACCCAACCTGACCCCAGCCAAGCAGCTGAGTTTCACCCACATACCTGTTGCTTCTTCATCAAAGCAAGCAAAAGCGTTCCTGATGACATCCTCTGGGTCGGTGCCATTTAACTTCTCACCAAACATTGTGAGGAACATCGTGAAGTTTATGGGGCCTGGAGCCTCATTCATCATGGCATCTAGGTATTCATCTGTTGGATTCTTTCCTACAAAAGAGAGGGATTCATACTTGGGTTAGCTTTCAAACCAAAAAAGCAATGTCAACAGTGTAACACAAACTGAGACCCCACTCATATCCCAAACTCAGTCATGTAATTTTAACAGCACAAAAAGGCTTGGCAAGCATAAACAAGCAAAGGGGCATTACCAAGGGAGGCGAGCATATCGTGCAAGTCCTCTTTGTCAATGAAGCCATCCCTGTTCTGGTCGATCATGTTGAAGGCCTCCTTGAACTCCTGAATCTGCGACTGATCGAACATCGCAAACACATTGGAAGTGGCGCGCTGGGGGCGCTTCTTGGTGGTCTTCGTCTTTGCCTTTTTGCTGGACATGTTGGCTGATGGACGCTGGGGAGAGAAGCAAATACACCAAATGCAGTAAGATCAGAGCTAGGCCTCTAAAAAAAGTGTACTGAGGTTTAATGGTAAGGTGCGTCTCTAACACGCTCCCGCCTCCCCTTATCAGAACGTATTTCCCTCATCAAGCAGGGAAAAAGAGAAGCAGAAAACACGAATAAAAGACGCCTAAAGGAAAAGAAAGTCACTGTTAGAAGGCGCGGGTTGGAGCTGAATGCTTGCCCGACAGGCCCCTCACCCGGCGGTGCTGCGGGGACGCGGAGCGGAAGGGAGGAAGGGAGGGAGCGGCGGATGCTCCGGTGCTTCCCGGAGAAACCATCGCGCTCCGAGCCGCGGGGGGGCACCGGCGCGGCGGGACCGGCGGGGCCGCAGCGGGACGGCAGCCAGGGCTTTTCCCTACGGATCGCGGCTCTCCCTGCCCGCTCCCGGGTGGCGATGGCCCTGCCCGGCCCTGCCC
>VXBX01001496.1:274451-290650 GCA_013400415.1 Scytalopus superciliaris | reverse complement strand
GGCGGGCGCCGCCTGCTGGGCAGGGCAGGGCAGGGCCGGGCCCTGGTCCCGGAGGCTGTGGCGGCACCCGCGGCGATCACCGCCCGGCCCTTCGGTAAGGCACTGCCCGGGTTAACAGGCGGGAGGTGTTATCGCCACCTCCAGGCTTCCCCGTGTTTCGCTTGGGGGGCAGGGAACTCCTAGTTTGCATCCGTGGGCCTTCCAGGTGAGCACCCCCGCATGAGCGAGGCTTAGCGCCTCTGGCAGCCACGCGTTGCAAGACCCCTCGGGGCGGTATTTTTGCATAGGTTTGCTTCCCAAAAACACTGCAGAGGATGGCACTTATTTTCCCGTTCTTCATTCACTGACGTAGGGTCTCAAAGAAACTGAGGTACGAGCTCTTTTTAGTGTGGGAGAACGGGGTCTGAATGACTTCAGAAGCAGTCTCGTTGTAGCACACTAATAAGTCTTTGGAACTTTCCTGAGCGGAATGCCTGTTCGCGTTCTGCATACTGCCGTCCCACGTGAATCGCTTGGGCATTGAGGAGCTGTTGTTTATTCACACAGAGGCCCTGAAAAGGTCAGATGGGAAACATGCATGCCAGATCATGGTTCTTTGAACTCCCCTCCTACCTGTTTTTGGCTTTGTTGGTAAGCAATGACTCTTGAGGGGAAGAGGCACTGGAATAAGTTGCCCAGGCAGGGTGGTGGAGTCACCACCCCTGGGGTCTGGATGTTGCACTTGGGGATTACCGTGGTACGAAGCTGATGGTTGGACTAGGTGACCTTGAAGGTCTCTTCCAACCTTGATCATTCTGTGAAAGATAAAAATAGATTTACGGGCTTTTGCTGCAATTACCAATTAGATTTACAAATTTAAATGGGTTACGTATAGGCACTGTACCTACTGAAAATAATGTGTAATCTAATATGTAATCTAGAAGTTGCAGTCCCAAATTTGAAGGGAGATGTTTTAATTGCTGAAGAGCCCAACATTTTTTCTCTGCCCTCCCCTCAAGCCAGAGTTAGTTCATGAGGCCTGAGAATGTGGCCTAATTAGCTTATAATACTTCCTCAGTGAGTTTTAATATTGCTCTTCTAAAATTTGCCTCAAAGTGCAAGAGAAACTAAATTTAAACTGTGCTGAATTGAAAGCCTGTTCATGGAAAAAGTCTTGGGTAAAAAATCCTCTGTGCTTGCTAGACATGGCATGTAGAGTCAAGATAAGTATATGCAAAGTAAGAGCGGGCAGAAGAGCTGTAAAAACACCAAGATGGTAATCAAGTTAATAAAATACTCCATGATAATGCTGAACAACGGAATTGTGTGTTGAAATTTAATTATGAGAAGTTTTTTGTTCTCTTAAATGTCTTTCATCAGTTACTTTAAATGGAACCAGTACTGTAAACATGCTATTCTATCTTGTATTGTTTTCCAAGCTATTAAAAAGGCGTTATATGAAACCTATCACTGTGTATGTTGCTCCCAATGTTTTAACTTCCAAAGATGTGAGAATAGGTACAGTAATATTACTGGCCCAGTATGAGCTCAGTTCTTAATGACAAAATTGTGTCTGTGTGTCTCTCTGTCTTAAAGCTTTTGTCTCCAATTTGTTGCATCATGGTGGAACGAGAAGCAGTTTCTACAGGCAGACCATTTTCTGTGCAATGTAAATCTAAGTAATGCTTTTACAAATGGTTCAATTTTACTTTATTCCAGCATTCATGATACCAATAAAGAAATTTGAAGGTACAAAAAAAAGATTTGTTTTGCCTCTTATAATATTTGGAGAATATTTTTTTCACCCATTGACATAAATCTTAAAAAGAAAATGGGAAAAAAGTAGAGGCTATTTTTGTGAATGTGGTGCTTCCTGAGGGCTGTGCTGGCAGATCCCTGTCTGATGAGAGAGCAAGCCTGTTCTTGAAGATGTCCTTCAGGCCCTTCTTAAAAACCAGCTGAGGCATATCCTAGGGAGACTGGGTTTAGGGAAGCCCAAGGCTGAACAGGGCAGCTGAGTGATTCATCCAGCCACCACGCAGTGCAAAGTAGAAATGTTTCACCCTGGACAGAGAACTGCCCTGACAGAGAGTGTGCCCTCCCATCACCCTGTGTGCAGGCCAGGCACAGCGAGAGCCTTGGGGAGCAGGGAGTTCCCAGGCTGTGCAAGTTGGAAGGATGCTTGTGTAGGTGGTGGGGCTGTCCCACAAAATAGGGCCATCTCGTGATGAGCTTCTGTTCTGTACAGAGTTTGTTTTGTGGGCTGGGAAAAATGTTTGCACTACCACATCACAGAACTATGCCAAAAATTTCTCTATTTCTCAGTACCACATAATTTCCTACGTAAAACATACAGAATAGGAGCAAATTTATCCATTCTGAAAACATAAGTTAAGAAAACCCCCTGAGCTCTTAACTCCTTCCTTGACTAACTTCTTTCTACTACTTTTTCTTTATTCCCACCTTCTTTTTCATTTATGTCAGTCTTGTTTTAGAACAAATCCTTTTAAGCAAAATGTATAAAATGTTCCTGTCCTTTCCATCTAAAATACTCAAATACTTTGGTGCTGTTGAAATGTTTTCCTAGGCTTGTTTGCTTTGTTTTGTCTAAAGACCTCCAAAATTACCTGTTTCATGAAGTTCTAAGGCCATTACACACAGTAAGCAATTTACAATAAACCTCATCATCTAATTCTCTCCATTAATAGTTGAACTGGATGATCTTAGAGGTATTTTCCAACTTTAACAATTTCATGATTCTATTTCCCTGCCTCTGCTGAGTTATGATTACAGTGCAAACATTTGTGATTAACTTGGTTGCTTAATGAAACAGAGAAGTCTGCCTGGATGAGTGCACCACAGCTGCAGAGATGTGGATTCTGGATGTGGAAGGTTGGGAGCAAAGTCTTGGCCATTCTTTGGGTGAGCTGTCGTTCCCACAGGCTGTGTCTGCACTGTTTTCTCCACAATGTCATGAGCCCTGAACAAGTGGGGGCCAGGAGACTGGTCCACTTGTTTGTAGTCATGGTGTACTACTTCCTTGCTGCAAGGCCAGGAAAAATATCAGGATCATCCTCAGCACTGTGTGTGGACATGCACGGCAGTGAGGAGCCTGTCAGGGTGGCTCGGGCCGGAGTTTTGCTCGATGCTCAGATCTTGCTGCCTCCTGAGAAGGTGAAAACCATGAAGCTGGGGTTAAATGAGATTGTCCAAGTTTCACCCGGATTTTTCAGTAAGTCAAAACTGGTCTTGAGACTGGGAATGGGTCAGCAGCTGTATCCTCTTCCTGCCTCTTCCATTTCTACGTGGAGCACCACCAGGACATGTCTACTGATTCTTTGGATGCCTTCAACAAATAATAGATGCTGTGAGATCTTCCCTACCACGTTTTATCATTTTGGGTTTTTTTACCCAAAACTTGGAATATATTTTTTTTAATCTATACTTCCTGTTCTTTTTGAAGGAGAGAGCATACCTTGTGCTTTTACCCTTTTCTTAGGGAGAAGGCAAGCAGCAATGGTTCTATGTGGGTATTTAGGGAAGAATCAGGGTAGCCTATGATATCTTCCCAGAATCCTCTCCCAATCGCTGCTATTTTAAGTTCATGGAGGGGTAAGCTACCCAGAGCCAGATGTGGTATTTAGTAACTCACAATGAACTTCTTTCATGAGCTTGCCTAATACATAATCTTTGACTTGATGTAAATTCACCATCCACAATATCTGTTGCAGGTGTTTTTGGAGCTCATTGCAGGGTTGCTATTTGTTACACAAAGAACTTCACCTTACTAATTTTTGAACATACCTATTCCTGTTTTTGTTGCATGCTTTAGACTTTGCATTGGAAGAAATGCTAATGCTGAATTGCTTGTCCACCTCCTTTGTGTTACTTTGACTTCTAGAAAGCTCTTGTGTGTTCCATCAGCTGTAGCAGAGGGTCCCACCTAGGTAATTTTTCTTGTACAGAAGCAATTTCATACCCTTGGTCATCACAGAAGTAAGACTGAGGATATGTATAGGAAACAAACAAAAGAGTCTGAAAGGAGAGACTAGATGAAAAAGCATATGTGTGATTTTCACATTGAGTTAAGAATTAAAAATGTGTGAAAGTTGGATGGAAGGTTTTGCCAGTTTTTTTCTGAGCATACAATCACTGTTTAACAACTGCTAACAAATGTTAATTACAGAGGTTAAGTATTAACAGCACAGTCAAAATTAAATATATTCATCTAAGTTCTAGGTCTACAGTTTAACAAAAGCATTTTGTCTGTCAGTTGCTTCACGTAGTATTTTGGCTCATCCCTCTGCCTTTCCATCCCTTCTTCCCTGATTCCAGCTGGCATCTGTTGTCTCTGTCAAGCTGTACCAAGTGCAGTGTGACAGTCACTCTTTTTGAAATGTTGAGTGTCCCAGAGTTTTCTGGAATTTCTCAAAAAATAACTCCAGGGCTGTGATCCAAAGAGAAAACATTTGAGGAGTCGTAAGTTAAAGAAGGCATTCTGAACACATCTTTGCTGCGGTCTCTTGTAAGGCCTCACAGCAACAGTGCTGGGTATTTCCTGTTTTTATTCAATGACCTCATGAATAAAAATGGTTACTGCTTTCCCAAGTGATCCCTGCCACAAAGTAGATCCTGAAACATGAAAAATAAAGGCTCTCAGAGAATGTACTGGAACCCGTAGAAGAAATAAATATTATTTCTCTATATTGAAAATGAGAAATAGCAATGTTTTGACTTTCTAGTAACTTTGAGTGTGCGTGGCTGAGGAAAAGTCACTGTACTGCCACTTGTGCTGTATGTCTACCACTTATTTTTTATTGTAGCTCATAAGCTGCAATAATTCTAGCCAAGTCTTTGTGGGTTTTTCAGACCTTTTTGCACTACTTTTAATCAGAAATATTGCCAGACACGATTCCATAATGTTGATGGCTGAAATGCAAAAATGGGTGATAGGTATTCTTAGTAGAGGCCTCCTGTCTTTCAAATACATGTAATCAATTCTGCTAAACCTAAGGACATACATATGTGCCCTCTCCTTGCATGTTAAATTAAGAGTTTGTATCTCTCTGACAATGTGTATGAACAAATATGGAAGCAAATGAAATGTGCTCAATGCTTGGCGGGAGGTCTAGAATAGTATTTTAAAACACACCCAGAAAACAACAAGCATATTTAGTCAGGTGTTTGACATGAAAAATACAGTGTTATCAGTTTTGTTATTAGCTGATGCCTGTGCAAGATTGGTTGGCTGGTGGAGCAATTTCAAAATCAACATAGTTCTTGCAGGGTGGCAATATGTTGCCAGTATAAAACCTATTGCATTCCAGATGGGTAGCTCACAATTAAGGAAGAACTCAAAAGAGGGAAAACTCCCGGTATGTGTTAGATACAATGGAAAGTCAAGGTTCAAGTTACTCATGTCTGATGCCAGCTCTATTTTAGCATGTACTGAGACAAGGCTCACAGGCCTCAGTTTACACCCACTCACTTGAACATCCTTGGCAGAGGCTGGAAATCATTGTGAAATGCTCTCTTATAACTCCCAAGGACTATTCACAATTGAAAAACAAACCAAAACATAGTTCAATATTTAGTGAGGTTGTACTCACTGATGCCCTAAGATAGTCAAAGTGAGGATTAAGGATGAAATAAACCTTGCAAAACTGAGCAGTGACGGTTTACAAGACTGCTAAAATGACTGTTGCTGCCACCATCTGCTCCTTTAGTCACATGTATTAAGGTCAGTGTTGACCTGCCTAATCCTGTAATATTTGTAACTGACTTTATCAAAGTGCAAGGCTGGCTTACTAAGGGGTTGAACCACAGCTGCATGGCAGGAGTCTGCAGGAGGCAAGCAGTTGGGATTTTCCAGGAGGCAGTTTGATTTCCTGCTCTCATGTTAATTGCATGCTGCTGAGAAACACGTACACATCTGCCTTTAGATTTATTACATTGATAAAAATTGCCTGACCCCTTAAGCCCTGTGATGCAATGCCTATTATGTATGATCTCAAGGGAATATGAACGTTTGGTCTGAAAACATTCTGTGGCAGTATTTTTTTTTCTGTATTATTGAAATTTGCCGTACAGGTTATTTTTTTCAAGGTCTAGCACAGGAATTCCTGAAGAGCATGCTACAACAGCAGCCTGCCTGCTCCTACCCAAAATGAGTGGTCGCAGGGAATAGGGAGCAATTTATGTACAGGCCCAAGGGCTTTAGAGGAAAATAGGAAAAGCTGACATGTGCTGCCACCGTTTGTTTGGGGTTTTTGCTTTTGGGGGTTTTTTTTTGGTTGGTTGTTTTTTTGGTTTTTGGGTTTTTTTTTTTTTTTAGATGAAAATTTTTTTATCTGATATATCGAAACTTTAGGAAAAGAGTGCTTGTTCAGAGCACAACAAAAAAATTAACTGTGTGGAGCTTCAGTTTCTTCCTGGTATTGCTTTACAACATTCCATGTTAACTTATTTTAAGCTGCATTTTGAGAGGTATTTACTGGTTTCTTTTTGCCTCTATATTGTTCTTAGCTTCTGTAATCCTGTTTCTGAGTTACTGTCATCTTACATCATTTTTCCAAAGAAGGAAGTTACCTGACAGTAGGGTTTGAAAAATAAGTAAGAAGCCAAAACAGGAACATGTGTACATAGGCAATACCAGTGGCAGATTAACTGCTGATGTATAAAGTGTTCCTATGTTTGCATTGTTACTCACCCCTTATTTAGACTTATGTTGTCTTAATACCTTTGGGATGGTAAGAGAGCTAGTTGTTGTTTGAAGCTCCCCAGGAACATCCCAAGTCATAGGTTAGCAACATTCTGGACAAGAAATGGCCATGAGATACACATGATGACAAGATTTCAGATATTTTCCAGCTTTTGGATCAAATGCACTGGTCAGGACACAAAGGCATGTTGTCACTGATGTCCCGTGCCAGGATGGAGCCCCTTGTGTTACATTCATTTCTCAAGATATGACAGTGATCCTAGAAACAAGTGATCTAAAGATAGTTCTTAGGTCAGTGGTGAAATGGATCCTTACTTCTGAGTGTAGGGACATCACCTCTGTGACATCCCTTAGTTGCTGAGCTAGCATAATATGCTGCCTTCATGCTGTGAAATGTTTCAGTCATCTGGTCACTGTGCAATAAAAATGGATTTATTTGCTTAGATGCAGCATAAAGAGCAGAAACAAGTGTAGAATGTCGGGAAAAGGCAGCAGGCAAACATCCACTGGCAGCACTTCACCCAAACCTCTCTGGAGATTTCTCATGATGCTGCAATAGCTCTTTGGCTTCACTTTGACCTCTGCATATGTAGCCTTAGAACAAGGTAAGTGGGTCATGTAAAATAAAGAACTGCTTTTTAACAGTGCTTCACAATGTATCACTGTAGATGTAAGACTATTAAATGTGTGCATCAGCATATGAAAACAGTTTTGCAGCATAAGATTAGTCTGATGTGGAGCTTGGAGACCATTATATATGATCCCCAAGGGACAAAAGATTAGGTTCCAAGATTTTGGCTGCAAAATGATAATCCTAAGTCATCAGAATTTTAAGCTGTTTCAGTGACCAAAGTTATTTTTATTTTTGGAAGTGGATTAATGATGACACATCCCTACAGACCTCGGCATGCAGTGTCAGCTGTCGACATTCCTTGCTGCCTAGCTACAAAATGCATCCGATGCTCTTATATGGTCTCTTGGCTGGGTCCGTTGGCCTTGTAGCCTTTCAGTGGTTAAGGGGGTTATGCCCAGTTGCAGGTTAACTGGTCTCCTACAATCCAATATAAACACCAAGGAAACATGAACTTGGAAGGCTGTCGTTGGTTATACTCAAACAGCCTTGGGAATTCTTTCTCAGTAACATGTCTTCCTGCACAGGTATCTTTACATGATTAGTTTCCTGTCTCCCTCTATAGAGAGAGAGGATCCAAGAAGGTTCCTTGTCACACTGTGTAGGTGCTACAAAGCAGATACACACAACATTTCAGCTAGCTGTTCAGAAACCAAGAGCAGCAGTACAGAATATTTTTGAAGTAGACAATTGCCTCTCAAGGAGGATACCATGTTCTCTTTAATGTAACTAATATTTATGATTTTAAAATCAGCACTTAAAACACTTCCGGCAAGAAAAATCCAGCTGGCTCATGTGCCAATTACTCAGTGTAAGATACCAGCATCTAACACTTACAGAGAAAACAGGATCAGGAAAAGAAGGGTTTGGGGATTCACTGCTGCTAACAGAAGGAAACTGATCTCTGAATCTTACACCATTTAGACATTCAAAGGGCAAAATTAATGAGCAGTCTTACATGTGTCCTTCGTGCAGGCTGTTTGCATGTATGCACACAGTATCAAATTGCTCAGGTGTGACAAGATCAGGTTAAAGAAGTGACAGCATAACTTGTTTTGCCTTAATGTTACATAGCAACATTTCAACAAAACAGTGTTTCCTAGATCTCCACTCTGTTGTCTTTGTCACACAGCCACTGTTGGTGAAAACTTCCATGCATACTTGCAAACTACCTTCCAGAAATATCCGCTGTTGATAGAACCTTGCAGGCATCCCATGAATACCTCAGCAGCCATTACTGAAGAGCACCAAGAGAGTTAAAAAAAAAACTTTCAAACAAAGGAGTAGCTGTGGCAACCTGAAGTTGCATAGCAGAGAACCTAAGTCTTGGTAGGTGAAAACTTGAAGCTAAGTTTGTTGGCAGATAAAACACAAAACTGGGAAAAGAATGGTTGAAAACGCCTTCTAATTAAGCCTAGAAGTGAAAGAAACCATCAAGGAATAAAAAAATAATTTAAGTATATGCTAACTGTGTATACCTTGTCAACTTATTTACACACCTAATGCCATACTGGGAACACAAGCGAGATTAAGTAACCAAGGCTTTGTGCTAACACGAGAAGAGACAAAACCCACCTTCCAGTCTAAGCTGTCAGGGCCTTTACAAACCCTTGCACTGAACTAAAATTCCTATTCCTTGTGGTCTTAAGTTGTGTGATACAGCTCAGGACGTGCTTTCTGGATAAGAGATCGTGACTGTAATTCATAGATGCACAGGCTAAATAAATTCTTCTCACACTTTCCAGCTAGCAGTAGCTAAGAGCATGAGGCACACAGGACATGGTCATATGAAGAACCTCTTCATATTTGAGACAACAGCATCAGCACAACTGGTTTTGAATGAATGACTGTGCTTGGTTAAAAGCCATTGTATCACAATGGATGAGGAATATGGACAGTCTTTGAAAAAGTGAGAGGACTTCAACACAAACAGGGTTTTACCAAGTTAATCCTCAGAACAACTCTGCTCACATGCAAATACATTAGCTGCAGAACAGTAAAGCTTTATGTAGGTTTTCTGGCCATGTATTGCCACTAATTAGTGCCAGCAAAGATTCCTTTGCACAAGCTTCCTTCAGCAGAAGGAAAAAATACGCCTAATTCCCACTTATTGCCAGCATAAAGATTTAGCAAACAGGAATGCACACTTTGACATGAAAATATTGCTAGAAAATCCATCAGTGTTAAAAGAAAACAAAAGCTGCACATGGTATCTTTGTAAGAATCACAGATGTTCTCTGTTGGCCATGAGGCAATTGTAACAGTCTTCTCTAACTATTTATTTGGTACTTACACTAGTCACATCCCACTTCAGAAACCTGAGATGAAAGACTTCTACAGCTGCATTTTAAAGATGCCAGCACATCCTGCTAGGAGCATTTCAGAACCCTGTGACACTGAACAAAACAGTTTGAAAATGAGTTTTTCAGCTTGACTTGCAACTGCAAGTAAAATACAATGAACACACCTGCATTTGTAAATGCATAATAGAAATGTTGTTCTTCACAAAAGATTGAGGTATTTTATCTATATAGCAACCTTTATTTCAAAATGGCATTTATTACAAAAATGTAAAAATCCAGCTGAACCAGAAATATTGAGATTATTTTCCTGGACTGTGAATTCCAGGGATGGTCATCCCCCTGCCCTTTTCCTCACAATATCTTCCCCACTTCCAGTCTGATTACATAGGTGCAAATATGCCTAAATGGCCGGGAATAGATAAATACATTGAGAAAGGCAAAAGCTGTAAAGCTAAATGCATGCAACAATTTCTATCTGGAATAAACCCTTAAAAATAAACGTAAGTGTACAGGTAATTTGCAGGTATCCATGTATTTGCTCAGTCATCCTTGTCTTTTGCTCCATGTTTCAGGATGCGTGTGAACTCGATGTAGTTGAAATTGCCCTTTTTGTCGATGGGTGCCTCCCTGTACAGCTCATCCACCTCCTCATCCGTGAACCTGTCTCCCATTGTCGTCAGCAGCTCCCGCAGGTAGTCTTCTTGGATGAACCCTGGAACACAATGCAAGAGGACAGAAGAAGGAGGAGTTATTACATTTATCTGCTAATACATGGGTGATAATTTCTTTCTTTGAATTCTTTCCTTCAGTTAAAGATACTTACAGTCTTTGTTTGCCAAATGAAGTTAAAGCCATTAGAGCCTATTATTAAAACTGCCAAATAATTAAAAGCATTGAATCAAATCAGGCATCTTAGTTTGCAAGGTCTCACTAGTTCAAGTAAAGGCCATTTTATGATTTGCCTGTGGTGTTCCAAAGAATATAAGAATTTGTCAGTATTCACATTGGACCTCCTTCCCAACAGCAGGGATATATTCCCAGTAGTACCAAGAGCCTCTGTATTTTAAAAATCACAAAGGGATCTGTTTCTTGCTAAACCAGAAGTATTGAGCATTCCTAATGAAAACCACAAAAAGGAAAAAGTCACAGAACTTGACTAATAGTGTTCAGCAATTTCATGAAACAGGGAAGTTTCAAAGATTTTGAATTGATATTAAAATCAATGACATAAATCAGATTTACTAGATTCATTGCAAAGAATAATTTTTTGGCACTGTTTATTAAACAAGCAGTCTCACATAACTTGTGATTGCTTCTGTCAGCACTCCTGTGAATCATACCAGATCTTTCTTGTATTCATTTTCTTCTCCTTTGAGTGCAGCTTAACAGAGCGAAAGTGGATAGAAGTTGCTGACAGAAAACAAGGATTGCCCTTATAAAAGTTTCCCCAAAGCTGAATTTTAAGTTAGGAATAATTTAAGACCCTCGTTCCTGATCAACACCTTTTTTACTTTCTCCTGTCTTGAACAACAGAACTGAACTGCCAGAAATTTGGCAATTTTACAGAGACTAGAAAGATACATTTACCTGATGATACAGGCATGATTTTTAGTTTGCAGAAATTAGAATTTTCAGAGTTAAAAAATCCATCACCACTTCAATGAACATAGGTATTTCTTGTTACAAAAGTAAGTAGAAGTAATAACATGTATAGTGTTATTTTACCCACATACCTGTTGCTTCTTCATCAAAGCAAGCAAAAGCGTTCCTGATGACATCCTCTGGGTCGGTGCCATTTAACTTCTCACCAAACATTGTGAGGAACATCGTGAAGTTTATGGGGCCTGGAGCCTCATTCATCATGGCATCTAGGTATTCATCTGTTGGATTCTTTCCTACAAAAGAGAGGGATTCATACTTGGGTTAGCTTTCAAACCAAAAAAGCAATGTCAACAGTGTAACACAAACTGAGACCCCACTCATATCCCAAACTCAGTCATGTAATTTTAACAGCACAAAAAGGCTTGGCAAGCATAAACAAGCAAAGGGGCATTACCAAGGGAGGCGAGCATATCGTGCAAGTCCTCTTTGTCAATGAAGCCATCCCTGTTCTGGTCGATCATGTTGAAGGCCTCCTTGAACTCCTGAATCTGCGACTGATCGAACATCGCAAACACATTGGAAGTGGCGCGCTGGGGGCGCTTCTTGGTGGTCTTCGTCTTTGCCCTTTTGCTGGACATGTTGGCTGTTGGTTCTAAGGAGACAGAAACATATCTAAGATTCAGCCTTATTAAATTGTATCACAAGTCCTTGGGGGAAGTTTGGACAAAGGAATATCAAATTCCATGTTATCAGCAAACCCATCACATACCCCAAAGTACACAGTTACTTTGGTATCTCCTGCTCCATTTTCTTTCAATCAGATTTCACGTGCTATTAAAGTATAAGGTCTTTCAGGATTCAGGGACTGACACTAGTGGCTACACAAAAAACTCAAATCAAATCACAGCTCTTAAAATGAAATCACTCTCACTGTTTGTAATGCCGATTCAATACTCCACCTGTGTCTTTCGCAAATTAAGATGACTACACACTCAGCAGTTTTGGAGGCACTGTTGACCTACCACACAGAAGGATATAGGCTGCTAAACTAGCATAGTTGTAAAATAAATCTGGCAGTACATTAAACTAACGATTTGAGAGGGGGAAAAAAATGGATTTTAGGCTCTGAATAGCATTTTGTTAGAATAGCTGCTGTTGAGAGTGAGAGAACACTGACTTGGTTCAGAAGCACTACATTGCTATTCTCTTACACAGTGGAACTATTACACAACACGCACGCAAATGCTGGCATACTAATTTTTAAATGAATTAATTTAAAAGACACAATCTCCAGATTTTTGTACCTATTATGCCACTATCAACCTTTAAAACACTTATATATTCTTGCAGAATCTTTATGTATTTTCATGTATCACAAATACATGAATTTCATTGTTTCCCTTGAAAATGTCAGGTGAAGAAGTAAACGTGGTAGCTTACATGGTATAACACTAATATACTCAGGACAGAAGTGAGACTTTCAAGTTAACTGCCTCTATTTAGCTGGGAAGATACATTTAGTGTTCAACTACAGTTAACCGTACAAACCTGAAAAGCTGAGTCATTCACTGAAATGCAAACACAAAGATCTCAACATTGCCTTTGGATTAGAAGTTAGACCCTATTTCATGTTGTTTCCCCAAGTCTCTGCTTGCATTAGATAATTTATGCTGCTATAATCCTTTATTATACTCAAACTAAGTGTTATGCAAACTAGATTCCTTCTGTCCTTGATTTTGAATTTTACAGGAAGTACCTGCAGCAAGTGTGTCCTGAAAGAGGACAATTTTAAGCTTCACCTGTAATCACAAAAATAGCAACATTATGAAATTTATACTAAGTATTAGTTTTATATCTTAGAATAAAATTATCTGGTCAGAAATGCAATGCTAATCAGAGTCACAGCACCATTCTGTTTCTCAGATAGTTTGCTCAGAGTATTTTCTGTTAAGACTCCTGCAAAGCAAGACAAGTCACTAACTGGGATTCATCCTTAAAAAAGGAGTAAAATTAATCAAAGTAACTCCCTTACATAATCAACTCAATATTCCAGCAAAAAGCACTTATTTTTTGTTTGTTTTTTAACTAAAAGGAAAGACAGTTTACCTTGCTTTGTATCAGGTACCTGACGTGCTGTACCAAGCATCTGGATCATAAAAGGAAATTCCATGGTTACGTCCTCAGTCTGTCTACAAAGACAGTTACTGATTTCCCCTGCTAATTCCACACTTTTAAATCCTACATGCATAGAAACGTTCTTCTGACGTACAAAACAAACCATTATGTCCTGGACTAAAAATAGTCAGTGAAATGTAACTGCGCATCGTTCAACAACGCACAAGTTCTCTTCATTGCACTCGCTAACCACAAGCTATCTGAGATGTCTGGCCTCCATAACAGTTCAACAAATAAATGTGAACTCTTGACATTGGGATATTTATGAAGACAGCTGACAACAAAGGTAGTTTGCTTTCAAGCTGCAGCCAAGGGTTGTGCATAACTTCAGTGGTTTCCTTACCTCCGTAAAAACCGTCAGGCAAGTTCCTGTTAAACTGAATTACTGATTAAAAGTTCCACTACACAAAAATAGAGTCAAACAGTTGTAATAACTGTTCTCTTAAGTAATTCACAGTTTTCAGTATATGGGCTATTCCAAGTAAGTGAAAAAGATTATTTTGCACATGCTGTAAAGGCAGTGCTTCCAGCAAGCCACTACCTGCAATTCTCTCACCTACAACTCCTATCCTAAACAAGAGGAAGTAACAAAAGCAGACTGCCAACACATTCTTTTTCATTCTATTCAGAAGATTGCTGGATCTGAATATTGTACTAGAGAAGATGAAAAATTTGCCAAGGTTCGCGTTATTATTTTCTAAGCTTCTCTGAACCAGGCTTGGGAGGTGGCCATACAGAAGGCACAAGGAACCTTCAGTTCAAGAGACCTGTCAGCCTGCGTACAGAGAAACATTAGGTCGCACAGGACTGCAGTGCCTTTCAGCACAAGTTTGGTGCAGCTACACCTGAGACACTGCACTCAGCTCCGAGAAACTCTACTAGAAACAAAGTAGTACACCGGAACATATTCACAAAACCAAAGTTATCAATCCAGTTAGCAAAAGAGATTTATGATTTAGAAGTTCCGAAAGTGTTCACACTTCGTGTTATCTCTGTGTGTAACAGTGAATGATGTAATAAGCCAGAGCTAACCTCATTCAGTCAAGCACCGGACCCCCTAATTTTAGAGAAAGCAGAATTTAATCTGATAAATTCACAAGGTCATTAAAGCCCTCCCCCCTACACAACAACAAACCACCATCAAAAAGCCCCCCAAACCAACCAACAAACAGAAAAACACCCTACAAAAACCCACACCTAACCCCACGCTTTTATCATTAAAATAGGGCAGGTATAGGCTCCAAATAGAATTTCAGTAGACAAAAAATGGAAATACTTCACATTTGATAGTACAAGTCATGACATGCAAGTTTAGTCTCTGTTGTTTAATACTATGATGCAGTGTATGGTCTGGGCCTTGTTTTGGAAACTGTCCAAGAAGCTTCTGATGTAAGACCTTAGCTGGGAGAAATATCATAAGATATTTCTGAAAACACCACCTCTCTTTAGAAGGACTTTCATGTAGTAAAATAAATAAAAAATAAATAGGCAGTAACAGCACCATGCAGCTTTGTGCTGCCTCTACATTCATTTGCTCAGTCAAGCAACAGAAGGGGATATCAACCCACAGAAGCACAGAAGGTCATCTTATGGTCCCTTCCTCTGGGAAAGTGACAAACCCTTGAAGAAGACAAAACCAAGAAACTACAGTTTTTTTGCCAGAAAAGAAGCTGTGAAAATTTACAACTCATTAACAATGGTGCAGGCTGAACCTGTTCAGAGGCAGGAGCCCTAATGTTTCGACATTGTTAATATTGTAACAATTGCACTGCCTGTCACTCAAAATTGAAAAGCAAACCACCACACAATAAATACCCATAATCCATGGCCTAGAAAGTATCTTCATGAACTAAGATATAACATCAAACTCCACCATCAAATTCAAGTCAGCCTCACAGCCAAAGTGCAAGTTCTGTCCATGTAATCCATTACAGCATCACATACAGTCATGCATCCATCACAGTCTGGGTGGTAGCAGGAAGAGATAAGACTAACTCACTCTGCAGATCTGTGTCAAAGCTCAATAAAGAGCAGATTACACTTTCTAAAAACAACCAAAAACCAAATCCTACAGCATCACACCCAGTCTTGAAACCCAGTCACACTTGCCTCAAACTCCACGCCTGCGAGTCAACACAGCCTGTCTGCAGGAGAGAAGGCTCAGGGTGACCTTATCACTCTCTGCAACTACCCGCAAGGAGGCTGTAGCCAGGCGGGGGTCGGGCTCTTCTCCCAAGCAACAAGTGACAGGACAGGAGGACACGGCCTCCAGCTGCACCGAGGGAGGCTTGGGCTGAACATCAGGAGTTTCTCCACAGAAAGGGTGAGTAGGCACGGCAATGGGCTGGCCAGGGAGGTGCTGGAGTCACCGTCCCTGGAGGTGCTTGAGGAAAGAGTGGCCGTGGCGGTGTTCGGTCATGGGCTGGGCTCGGCGATCCCAGAGGTGTTTCCCACTCCCAGCGATTCCGAGAGCGAGGGAACCACCGCGCCCTGTCCCTGGGGCCGGGGCTGTTCCGGGCCGCGCGCAGGAGGGAACAGACCCGGGATCGCTCCCTCTTCCCACGGCTCCCTGTGCCAGCCCGGCCCTTCCCGTGCTCGAGCAGAGCCGGGGCACAGCCGCAGCCGGGCCCTCCCGACGGGACCCCAACAGTATCCCCTATCCCCGCTCCCCGAAACAATGCCCAGCGGGCTCGCCCTGCGGCCGCAGCAGCCGAGCCCAGGCCCGAGGGGAACGGCCCGGCCAGCGATCCCCGTCCCGTCGCGACTCCCCGTCCCCGAGCCCCGGGCG
>VXBX01001496.1:164721-274063 GCA_013400415.1 Scytalopus superciliaris | reverse complement strand
GATGTGGTCACGGCATTCCAGCGCCGGCGGGGCAGAGGGAGCGCGCGCCTGCCCTTATAAGGCAGCGGCGGGAGTTTCCTGCTCGGGGAGGGCGGGGCCGGAGGGGCTCCGCGCTTCCCTCACAGTGCCTTCCCTCACAATCCCTTCCCGTCCCATCCGCCTTCCAGCGCCGCGGAGCCGCCGCCCCCGGCCCCCCGTGCCCTCCCGGGACGCTCCGTGCCCTCAGGCCCGCCGGTGCCTCAGCGCCCGCTCTCCCACAGGGACGCGGCCCGTTCCCGCCTTCCCGTGCCCGCCCGTGCCCGCTCGGTGTCGGGAGCAGCGGGTAACACGGAGCCGCAGAGTGGGGCAGGCTGGAGGGCACCGAAGGGGATCGTCTGGCCCAGCCTCCCTGCTCAAGCCGGGGCATCCCAGAGCACATGGCACAGGATTGTGTCCACACTCTTCTGGGGTATCTCCAGTGAGGGAGACCCCACAGCCTCTCTGGGCAGTCTGCTCCTGTCCCTGGTCAGCTGCACAGTAAAGTTCTTCCTCATATTCAGGTGGACCTTCCCGTGCATCAGTTCCTGCCTGTTGCCTCCTGTTGAAGTGGCTGGCACCGCTGAGAGGAGCCCGAACACACCCTCTTGGCTCCTCCCGTCAGATACTGACAGACATTGATGAGGTCCCGTCTCAGTTGTCTCTTCTCAAGACTGAACAGGCCCAGTTCCTTCAGCCCTTCCTCGTAAGAGAGATGCTCCAGTGTCTTGATCAACTTTGTAGCTCTAAACAGCTCAACATGTGTGGTATGGCACCATCCTGCAGGCTTAGCAGGTGCTATGGAGCCGATGGAGATGGTGTGTCTGAAGATTCACAGAATCACAGACCATCCTGAGTTGGAAGGCACCCACAGGGGTCAAGGAAGTCTGACTCCTGGCCCTGCACAGGACAGTCCTAAGGATCACACCATGTGCCTGAGAGCATTGTCCAAATGCTTCTTGAACTCTAGCAGGCTTGGTGTTGTGACCTGGTGAACCTGTTCCAGTGCCCAACCACCCTCTGGATAAAGAACCTTTTCCTAATATCTAATACTGTTTTTAACAAGGTCATTGCTCATTACTCAGCTCCGCTGGGTTCAGAAACAGTAAGAGGAGAGATTTAGATTAGATGTTAGGAAGAAATTCTTTATTGTGAGGATCAAGTTGTTCATCCCAGGAAGCGTTTAAGGCCAAGTTAGACAGGGCTTTGAGCAACCTGGTCTCACAGAAGATGTCCCTGCCCACGACAGGGGGCTTGGAACTAGGTGATCTTTAAAGGTCCCTTCCAATTCAAACCATTCTATGACTCTATGATCTGGCCTGGCTTACAAAGAAAAAGGCCTTATGCCAGTTTGCTGTTGGCATCTTACCACATCGTTGAATAATTTTTACCTGCCTTGGATGATGCCAGCAGAGTATCAGGTGTCCCAGTGGTCCTGGATATATTCAGTTCTCAGAATCATAGAACTGTTTGGGTTGGAAGGGACCTTTAAAGGTTATCCAGTCCAACCTCTAAGAAGAGCACGATTACTTGGATTTTCCTGTCATGATTCTTAAAACAAAGATGAGGAAGGTGAGCAGATGAAGAGGACTATGGGATGAACAGGAACATAATCTAAAAAACAGCGACCACAGATCAAAGATATAAAGAGCATCACATAACAAGTATTTCTGATTTTTTTTTTTAGAACAATAACTGAATAACCAGGAGGTGCAGCCTCTGATAGACTCCCCTGGCTGGAGCAGAGAGCACAGGTCTGGGGGAACATCTCCACTCAGCACCTTCAGAGACGGGAAATGCCGTTTGCAGTTTTCCCTGTCTCTGGTGCTGCTGGCAGTATTTTTCACTTACTGGGAAGTGTGGTGGTTGCTGTCAGATCTCCTGCCTTCGGGGTGCTGGCAGGATGCTGCAGGCTGCCCACTTGGAATGAGTCTGTTGCGTCATTACAGGCAGCACTTGACACCCAACACATGAATTTCTGTTGCAGAGCGCCTGCAACATGGAAGCGGACACTACCTTTCCTCTCTTGATCTGGAAATGGGTCATTCCTCATGCCGTGTACAAAACTCATACCTGTTCTGAAACACTGTTTTCAGTCTTTGTTTCTTATGTGTCTAGAGTCCAGTACTTGCATAGTTGAAGTTAGTGGCAAAAATTGATGTGTAATTTATCCAAGTTAGCCTTGATAAGAACAGAAATGGGAATATTTACTTACATTAAAGGTATTTTTATCCAACAATTTAAAAATAATATAATGACAAGGATTTCTTAAAGTTTTCTTTTAAAATTGTTACAGTACTAACTGAATGTTCATTTTTATGACCTATGTTAAAATAATATTTTAGCCTATCCAAAACTGGGATATTGAAAATAACAAGCAAAGGCTAAAATGTGAGTAAGGAATACGTAGGAACACCTGTCAGAATAAGTCTTCATACCCAAGATCTGTGCCTGAAGAGTCTTAGATATGAGTAGCTGTGAGGTTTAATATTTAACATAATGAGTAATACTTAATATATTGACTAACCACAGAGGACTTTGGCCTATACTCTAAATTACCATAGTTGATTAACCTTTTGCATTTTTCTTTTCTGAATAATTTTTTAATGGGAAAAAGTGAGCAACCTTTTATTCTGAGAAGTAGGGAGAAACTGAGAGACAGTAGATTTCAGGCATCTTTAAGAAATACAGCAGTAATACTGATTCATGAAGAGTAATCCTGCTTCCAGAAAAAGATAATTAACCAGTTATGGAAAAAATACATGATTCGTTTGTAACGTTTTTCTTCACTAGCTCTCATTAAAATTCTTTCTACAGTATAAAAGTGCCATGAGTTCTCTTTACCTGAAGGACAGGTAAGCAAGACAACCATAAATGCTAAGGATGTCATTTGGGAATGTAAAAGGATTTTCAGTAAGGTAAGTAGTTTTGGAGTCTACCTTTGATGTGATTTGGTAGCTTGCACACTTCCAAAACCCTTATGAACTTCCAATATTTGAACACCTAAGTAACTTTAGAATCTACTTCACCTGCTACTTCCTCAGAGGCCAGAGATCCCTAAAGGAGGCAGCTTTCCAAGGCTGCTTTTAAATTCAGTCTTGACTATATCTAGACTTAGGCTAATCCTTCTGGGTTGGTGTCTCCTTTGTGTGCATGGATAGTTTCTTTGCAGTAAATACAGTATTAATACAGCAATCAGGCTACTCCCTTGCTTAGCAGGCATTCTGCCTGGCAACTCCTCTGTGATGGCTTGTTTGGGAAAAGATCTGCCTTCCTGTGCTCACCTGGTCTCATTGTATTTTGCATCTTCCATGTCTTTTCATCCTCCACCTTCGTAAGGTTCTCCACTGCTGCTTTCTCAACACTTGTTTGGGAGCTTCTTTTCACACTCAGTACCTTACTTCACACGTAGATCATTCCACATAAGTAGAATAAAATTTCCCTCCATGGAAATTATAATAATGCAATCCAGGCTTGCAATGGCAGCCTGAAGTGAATTATATCAATTTACCAAGAAGAGTCTGCAGCCATCAAAATCGTGGCCATATGGAAGTAAAGGGCCAGGATGTCACACCTGTTCATCAGTGTGTCTTTTCTGTGAGGATGCATTTTACTGGGAGAAGGATACTTTGATGAACTGCATGCTTTAATGAAGTTCATGTGTCATACAAATCCCCAAACAACTCAGTGGAACTTAGGGCATTCAAAGAAACAAAAGCAGAACACTGTCATCAAATATTTATCTACTCTAACCCTAAGTTAAGTTTAGTGATTTGTCTAATGTTTTTTCAATTATTTTTTTTTTCTCTAGAACCTGAGTAATTACTACAGTAGTTAAATAATAGCAATAACAAAGCATAACAATACCACCAACAATAATATAATAACAACAATAACAAAGCATAACAATACCACCACCAATAATAAAATAATAACAACAACAATAATAATAACAACTTTATACATTTGCAACAAGTTCAGGAGAATATATTATTTTATGGCACTCAGCTATGTAAACAATAATTTATTAAATAAAATAAACCAAGGAAGCCACACCATAGGTGTAGGTAACTCCCATATTCTGGTAATTACCACTACTGAGTCAGGAAAGAAGGAATATGCTTTGACTAGTTACCAGCTCCAGCAAGCAACACATGACTTCCACACTATAGTGAATAATATTACTTTACTTTAACAGTGCAATTCCAGCTGATTCCAGTGTGTGGAAGGTGGGTACCACATCATGGGCCTGGTGATGCTGTTCCTAAGGCATTCCTAGAGTGGGAATATATCCCTGCACCTCAGTGACCTGTGAAGATGTGCCTGTAGAGAAGTGAAACGGGCTGTTGCTTGCTCACGGTGTGCAAGCTGAGCTACTTTGGCCTTATTATCTGTTTGCTTCTTGCACAGCTTGGATGTCCCACTCCCAGATGAGGTAAAAAAACATTTTGAAAATACAAATTGCCATCAGTACACTTGAGAACAAAGCAAACACCAGTGCTATCTCAGCCAAGTCGTCCTTCTGCACCATGAGGCCACAAGCGATAGCACATGAAAGAAGGAGAAATGACCAAACTGTCTGAAGTGCTAAAAGAGAGCACTTTGGTGGGCTGTCCATACTGAATGGCTGTGTCTGTGTACCGAGTTAGCCCTCTGGTATTGCCAAAGAGCAAATACCCATACAATAATGTTTAAAAATACAGTTATCTTATGGTATGCTGGATGACATCACATCATTGTAATTATCCTTCTTGCTCTTTCCGGAGACTTTTATCTGCAGTTTATCTCGTAGGCTATGTCACTTTTTTCCACTTGTGATCAGTATTATAGGAATGTTTTTATTTTGACCAACTCTATAATGCCTTTTTTTAGTCATGCAAATGAAGCTCTTTTGTATTTTTACATTGTATCTGAAGTAGATTTGTCCTTCCATTTTTCAAAAAAACCTGTTTCCGATGTTGAATGCAACGAGTCAAGCCATGCACTGGGCCTTGCAAGCACTGGAAGTGAAAGGAATAGCATGCTGCCCATAAATTCATAGTGTTGCCTGGAATACCTAGGAAGAAAACTTCCACCACAGGGCAAGGCAGAGAAAAATCTTTTACTATGAGTTTAGCTATAGCAATCCATGACGCGCGCGCTGGGATCACAGAATTCTACAAATTTATGATTCTACTTAATTTCCCTATCTAGAAAATACATCCAATGTCTAATTAGCCCACCTCCCTGCTATCTCTAACCACCTCCCCCAGGAACATCCCCTTAGAATTGAGTCGGTGGTCCCAAGACCACTCCTTCCTCCCCCCACCCTCATCTTCATCACATTACGTCTTCTATTTGGAGTTCTTCCAGTACCCTCTAACCCCATCTCTATACTACGACTAAACAATATTGTATTTTGACTATAACATGTTCTAATAGCTATCTGAACACAGCCTAATATCTCCCCCTTAGCACAGAAACAGGCTTCAAGAATGTAACACAGAGGTTAAAATCTAGCTTAAGTATTTGGTACAGGGGTTATAAATTACTTTTTAAATGCAAAAAACTATAAAACTATATAAAATTACATTAAAATCTACAACTATATTAAGGCTTATGGCAACAATAGCATCACTTAGGTTGGAAAAGACCTCTAAGATTGAGTCCAGCCATTAACCCAGCACTGCCAAGTCCACAACTAAACTAAATCCCTAAACCATTCTTGTCCTTTCTGCTCTATGACAACTTCTGTCACACCTTACTTATCTGTGGGTGGATTGTGCAATAATTAGGGGTGCACAAACTCAGTGCGGATGCCCTGTGAGCAGGTCCGGTTGTGGAGCAGCCACATTGCATGGTGTTGTGGTGTTGACTGTGTGGACTCCCAGGTCTTTCTGGCTGGCAGGTGAGTCATCCCTGCTTTCTGTAGCAGCATTCCTTCCTTCATTATTGCAATCGTAATTCTGTAATTTATATATGGCTTGTACTAGAAATGTTCTAATTTTTCTAGGTGATTTCTTTCCCTGATTGCTGTGGACGCTGACTGTACTATATTTAAGGTGAAACAGCTGCTATGATTGTGCCTTGCTCCAGGAGGAAGGCGCCTGCTGCTTCCTTTGCGCGCGGTCCTCGCCAGCGCTGCGGCGGGGCGGGATGCGGCTCCATCCCCCGGCAGCTCCCTCCTCGCCCAGCGCCAGAAACCCGCACCGGAGCCCCGCAGCCGCCTGCCTGCTGGATCTGAGGAGGCTCACGGTGATTTATGCACCTCCGTTTCGGATTCCCACCCGGCCCTGGCCGCTGCAAGGCGCTCGGAGCCGGCAGGAGGGAGCCGGTCCCGTACCCACTGTCGCCAGCAAGGGGAGCTCCGCATTTGGGCAGGATCCGAGGGACGGGCCAGGTCCGGTTCCCCCACGGCCAGGATAGGGAGGGTGCTGTAAAAGTACATTAAATCGATGTGGGGCTAAATCCTGCTGTGGGCTGGAGAAGGAAGGGAAAGACGCGACAAGTGCCATGGGCTATGGGGTTGTATTTGGGGCACTTAGGAACTCTGCAAAACATATAATAGAATTATTGAATTATAGAATTATTTGCATTGGAAAGTACCTTTAAAGTTAGTCAGCTAGTTCCGGCCCTCCTGCCATGGGAAGGGACACCTCCCTCTGCACCAGATTCCTCCAAGTCTCATCCAGCCTGACCTTGAACACTTCTGGGGCATCCACGACTTCTCTGGGTAAACTGTTCAGTGCCTCACCACCCTCACAGGAAAGAATTTCTTCATAATATCTAATCTCTTCCCACTATCTACCCTCATTCAGTTTGAAGCTATTTCCCCTTGTCCTAATGCTACGTGCCCTGGTAAAATGTTCCTCTCCAGCTCTCCCTTTTAGCTACTGGAAGGCTGCTACAGGTGTTCCCCAAGCCTTGTCTTCTCCAGACTGAACAGCTCCAACTCTCTCAGCACATCTTCATAGCAGAGGTGCTCCTGCCTTCTGATAATTTTTTGAGGTGGATCTGTTCCAGCATGTCCATGTCTTTCCTGTGCTGAAAACCTTACAGCATTGCTTCTAATAAGCATCTGCCTGCAGCAAGCACCTGCCTGCCTCTACCAGGGAAAATTCCTGGACATTTTACAAAGTGAGGGTCTGCCTTGCTATAGTAGCCCCTCTTTGCTCTGCTTCACTGCTGTTAATTGCTTTTTCCCAATCACCAGAAACTTAAGAGAAGTGTCTCCAAGCTCTGGTTGCTTCAGAAGCTTTCCTGTGAGCTGAGTGTATCACAGGTGTTAAAGCTTATGAAACCTGACATCACAGCTTCCCCTGTGATGAAACCCTGAGCAGTCTCTCTGGTTTCGGTACAGGCTGGGTATCAGTATGATCTTTTTATAGAAAGCTCAACAATTATTTTTTTTCTGGGATGGAAAACATTTTGGTTTATGGTATTGCAGTTACAGTTAAATATGCAACAAGTACAGCATCATAGTAATCAGTAACACGTATTAAGTATGCTTTCTGTTTGTATAAAAAAATTAATGTCCTTGTTTTCAGCAGCTGTACCCGTGTGAACATGATGAGCCAGAGCTGACTTACAACTTGAATGAGGTTTGCAAACCTTGCTCTGGATCTGGGTTGAATTTAGAACAGACAAGAAGAAAATTCTGAATAAATATGAGTTGCATAAAATATCCAAGTGCTTGGAAAGTATAATGAAAACAAATGTTCTAGAATAGGCCAAGAGCTGGAAAAAATGAGATTTGGAGTGAGTGTCATTCAAAGCTGGAAGCCAATGGAGAACTCATGGTTTATGAACCCTTTTTGATGAAAATTGATGAAATGAGCACATGGACAGCAGCAAAAAACCAAATTGCAATGGAAAAGTAAGTCAGTTAACATAGGAAATTAAACCCAGCTTCAGAAAGCCCTGAGTACACTTCCTTCCTTCTTGTTCAGGTCTGCCTGAATAGCCCACAGAAACATCTTAATTTTGATGTTAATGTTAAGAACGTGTTCTCTCATTTGTGAAGCACAGGAAAAGTAATGAGGACTGAAAAATTGATGAAAGGCATAAATGCTTTTAAAATCAAATACTTTGACCTTTTTGCTAGCTATAAGTCTATGCCATTATCTGAACATTATCTAGCTGTTCTGCTTGCACACAGCACTCCACTGGCCCTCTGTTGCCAGCTGTGGAAGGAAATACGATTTTATTTTGTTGATGAGCTGGGAAGATATCTCAAAAACCATAGTTTAGAGAGAGAGAGATTTTGTGCTTTGTAAAATGAAATCTCACTTTAAAAAGAAGTGTTAAGGCTCTAGCCATTTTACACATGAAAACAGCCTTGAGACCAGAAACGAGGTGATAAGGTGAAATGGCACGTGTAATTTGACTCATCTTCTCTAACTGGGGATAAGGGAGAGCATAATCATTTTCCAAATGCTCCCCCCAAAACTGTAATCTGGTGCAGGTCTCTGGAGTGATAATAGTGAACAGGAGCTGATTGCAAATGATAGGAGCAATTGAAAAAAAAAAGGGTTTGCAGTCCTTCTAGATACTCCCATTTTAAATGCAGTCTTCTCGTGAGTGTCTCATATTGCAGAATAGCTGGTGATGGACCATTCTCCCCCAGGGCTGCACCCCAGAAAGGCTTCCTTGGGGTATCTGACAGATGTAATAAAATCATTTTTTCACTTTTCCTGCCCTTGCATCAATTTCAAGGAAGGAAAAGGGCAAGCTCACACTTTTCCAATAGGAAGTTTTGAAGCCTTTGTCTAGCCCTTCTTCCACAAGATTCTGCTGGTCTAACCCTCCCTGCTTTCTCTAGAGCTGCTGTAGGGAGGAACACAGGACTTTGGTTTCTTTGCTGCAGACTGGGCTCCTCACTGCTCCTACACCCTCCTATACCCCATTGTTAGGGTAGGAAGCTCATGAATGAGACCAGACACTGCTCACTTGAGCTTTTCCAGCAGGCAGAGTTCTTCCCCTCTTCATGAGCAACCCAGCAGCAAGAAAAAAAATAATTAATTGCTCCACCAGGAATTTCTGGAAGTGATCAGGAGCTGTTGTTAGCCATCAGCAATCATTACACAGCTGCACTTGGTCATGAGTCCCTGCTGGCATTAGCAGAGGAAAGGGACATACTCCCCCTGTATTTACTCTGCCAGCAAGTGGAACAGTCCCTGGAGAGCTACAATGAGAGAGGAAGAATTTACACAGATGCAGACAGATAAGCAGAAAATCAGCCCTGCTTCAGGAAGGCATTAATAACTTTTTCGGGGTTGTTTTCAGACGTGCTTACAGCCATGGACTGAGGATTCAGCTGTCTGCCCACCATGGCTGTTGGAGCAGCACACACCCTTCCACTCTGAAACCTGAAACACAGGGCTTTTTTATGGATGGGAAATGTAAAGTACTGTGGTACACTTAATAAAACAATATTTTTTTTATACAGGCAAAATGAGAGAAATCTGATATCAGATGTAAAAATGTCCATTACATATTTTATTTTAATGATACTTTCAGACCTGCGGAAGTAACGACAAATACATGTATTATAAATTTCAAGGTATCTCTGACTGCCTTGATGAAAACTGTTTCTTCATCATACATTCATAGCTAAGTACAATAAAATACTGGTAAAAATCTTTAAGAATTATATGTCTCTGGTCCCAAAATACACCATTCCCCCCCCAGTGTTGATTAATCACAAAGATTTTTCACAAAATCCCAATGGAATCTGAAACTTTCAAGAAGTTTGGCCTCTGCAAGCTAAGTAACCTAAAACTTTAATTCGTAAAATGACAGAATGTGAAAATATGCTTGAACTACTCAATTTGATCTTTTCCATGCAGATAACTTCAATTTTCTTTGGGCTTTGCCAGAGGAAAAGTAATGTTTAAACAAATCTCTTTTTTCGCAAAAGAAATGTGACTAAAGTTCAACACACTGTCAGGAGGTGATAAATGGTCATTGGATGTGCTCAAATTTGGATCATCTCACAGAAAATTAGACCCATCAAGTTGACAAATGCTTCCCCTCTGTTTTTACATGTGGCTGTAAACAGTAAGCAAAGCTATACCTCATATTTTCTGCTGTGCACATTTAGTCCTTAGGTTCGTATCAGCTTTATAAGACTGAATTACATGAACTCCAGGCTCCACATGCTTTTAACTTTATCTAATGACTTTGAGTGTTGTGGGTTCATATCACTGTTCTAATTATTTGTACAAAGATTGTGGTGTTATCTATAAGAATGTTTCTAATTAATCCGAAGAATGTGTGTCTATAGAGATGATAATTTTGGAGGCTGTCTCACTTGCACTGTTTTTCTTTTAGCAAAGATTAGGAATCATTTCCATTGGGGTCAGCAGTGTAATGGGCCATGCAGAGTGGCACCTCTTGCAAAAAAGAGATTGTATTACCATTATGATAGTAGGCATTTTAGGATCATGTACTGTGTGTGCCTGTCTATAAGGAGTACAGCCCTCTGTGTGTAGTTCTGAATAACTCATGTAGCCCAGTTTAGCACAGAGGGGATGAATGCTGGAGGAAGCATGACTATAAGCAGTTCAGAAGCAGAAAATACCTGGGCTAAAGAGGCTTTTCTGTTCCATTGTCAGCTTGCTGGCTTTACCAGCAAGTCAGATAAGGTAGTAAGGGCATATGCTGATAAAGATTTTTATAATACATTTATCAGAATAATTTAGAGTCTCATGGAAAGATAAAATCCAAGATGCCAGTATCACTGCCTCTTCTTGAACTGGAGCAGCTAATGTTAATCACAGAATTACTTGTATTTGAGGACATCAGAACCAAAGGCATTATGTGACAAAAGTGCAGAATTATTAATACTAGATCCCAAACAGGTTTCAAATGGCTGCCATACTGCCCATGTAGCACCTTTACTATATGAGCAGAAGAAACCCAGGCAAAGCAAGGAGATCACCAGCCTTCCAGCTATTGCAGACAATTAGGCTGCAACATCTTCCTTGGCTAGCAAATTCAATACTAGCACACTGCATAGGGATGGTACCTGCTCTACTGAGCAAACTCTGAAAGAAACTATTTCAGAATAAGACAGGAATGCAGCAGCAAAGTGATTGTGACTCACAAGCTTTAAATACCAAATAGTTTTCAAATGTGCTTTGGAAACAGATCTCCATTTCATTGTGCTACAGGGAAAGGAGAAGCCAATGACAAAAGAAAATACAGAAGCAATTATGCAGCAGGATTTTAATGTTTGGAAATTTGACTTAAATGACTGGAGTCTGAAACACATTTCCAGTGCTATATTCTTTGATTAGTCTTGCACATATTTATTTGGTTCTTATGTTGTATCTCCTTATTGCTCCACCTCCATGGGCAGACTGAAAAGCCAGAGATCACAGTGTAAAGAAGGCAGGGAGAGTATAGTCTCACTTTGCTCAGGCTGGTGCCAGTGCCATTCCCTGAGACTATTTGGATTTGTCAACCCTCCATCTGCCTGCCCAAATTAGGACAACAGTGAATGAATCTGTAATTTCCCATGAACTCTAAGTCCACTATTACTAAAAGGTGATTGTTAACTAAGTGTATATGCAGCTCACCCAGTGAGTGCTGTTCACAAAGTCCCTGAGTAGTACATCTTTAATTGTAATGCCCTAATGTGAGCCTTTCTTCCTCAAAGTATTTTGGGATTCTCAAGACATGTCTTTCCCAGATAGTCACTTTTCTTAAGTAAAATTATTTGAATGCCAAATTCAATTTGACATTATAAACTTGTTTTAAGAACTTGTGCTGAGAAGAGACTGAAACTAAACAGCTTTGTGAATTGTACAGCTGGTTTCTGTTTGCTCATTACTTCCAAATTATTTTCAGTGAAATTATATTATACTTGTATCTGACACTTGAAAGGAAAACTAAAAAACAAAGCATTGCCATGTTTGCTAGATATTGTGAATATAATATTGCTTTCAGCAGTTTTCACTGATCCATGCAAATAATCATATGGTTGACTAGCTAGTCTAAGCTTACATTCAGAATACCGATCTATTAGTTAAACACATAATTTGGAGATGCAGTGCTCTGAAAATTAATGTAATTCAGCAATTTTAGTGAGCTGATTCAAATTTTAAAATGCCTGTTGTTGCCACAGCTCTGTGTTCTCACAGCTTGCAATATCTGTACAGCTCAGTGCTTTCAGTGTTAAATAAAGCAAATGCAGATTGCTTGTCTCTAACATTGACAACTGTTATGAGTGGCTTTCCCTTGCCATTGTCCTGAATGAAGAAGTTAATCTTTCTTCATATGGGTCGTAAAACTCCTGAAACCACTACAGCTTCTGTGGATTCATATACAGCTCTTTCATAACCTATGCAAAGATGACGTCCTTCTTCTCAGGTCCACATCCTTCATTTGAACATGCAGCTGAAGACCTAGCAATGTTTCTGGACATCATATGCTTGCTAATGTTAAATGTTTGTGAGCCTTCAGCAATGCAGCAACAATCCTTTCTTGAGTTATGTGCAGAGATCATTCGGATGTCAAGGTTTGCCTCTGGGGACAGCACCTTACTGACTGCAGGGTAATCTATTCTCCTCAGAAGCTTTCTCCAGCTGCCTCCCTTCAAATGCTTCCAGGCCAATGATTTGAGCTCTGCCACTGATTTACCAGGATAAGGCAAAGTTTGGAAAGCAAGAGATAGGGGCATAGGCTGGGAGATGAAAAACTGGGCAAGTAGGTTGCAATGTTAAAATATCCTTTAAATCTTCTTTAGAGCCTGTCACTGTCAAAAAATTAGCCCTTGAATTGAAGGAAAGCTTTGCAAACACAGACACTGGAAACTTGCGCAATGGAGCAAAATCACTTTGCTGTGTGCCATTGATAAACTATGGCTCCGGGGCTGACTTTGATGCTAACAGTTCTGAACCAGTAATGAGAACAGTAAAATACAACACTGTTTGAACTGCAGAGACTTTAAAAACAAATCTGTCATCAGATCTCCAAATGGTCTGTTGTTACTGTTCCACAACTTTAAGGGTCCTGACAACCTGCATGCATTGGGGTATCTGGAGGAGTTCGAACACCAGACTGTAGAGCCAGAAACATGTCACAGTTTTTTAAAAATGCAAACTATGATTCTGGAGGTAAACTCCCAAATTTGTGCGGATCTGTGGATGATGGTCTTGACTCTCAGCTGTTAAAATAGTAAAGGACTAGCACAGATTGCTTGGGGAGGTTGTACAGTCTCCGTCACTGGAGGGTTTCAAGACCCAGCTCAACAAAGCTGTGGACAATCTCACAACTGACCCTGCTTTGGGCTGAAGGCTCAACAAGAGATCACCTAGGTCCTTTCCAAGCTGAATTATTTTGTGATTTTGGTGACTCATTGTAGTTCCAAATTGCCTTTTAGATGCCCTGAACTGTCTGTTGATAGTAATTACTAGAAATTGTTAGCTGGATTAGCAGTATGAAAATGAAGATGTAAAACAGTATGCAAATTTCTACAAACAGAACGCTTATTAGACAGAAATAATGAGAAAGAGATGACAGTAAACTATGGGATGCTTGTCCTCTGTCACGAGCAATCTTCTCTTATGAAAATATATGGCCAATTTCTGAAGTCTTTCACTTACACATAGGCTTATTTTTTTTCCAAGAGGGATTTTCTCTGCTTAAGCTCAGTAATGACTTTCTTGGCAGCTGAAAATTGTTACAAGTGCATAAATGCAATCCAATAAAAGTAATAACCACTCTTTGATTTTAATTCAGACATGCTAACCAGAGTGGCTTAAAAGACTGGTCTTATACTGCTGCACACAATTCAGGCTCATTAGAGGGAAGTGTGACTATAAATCACAACTGAAGTACAGTTAGATTTAGAAATTCTGCTGGTGGTGCATAGTTTTAAATAGTAATTCCCTGTGGTGTAAGAAACATTTAGAAATTAGTATTTTGTGCAGTCAAGCAATACTAAGATAATGTGAAGACCAAAATACTCATGGGAAAGAGATTAAAAAAAAAAGGAAAAAAGGAGAGGAAGAATACAGAATAATAAGACAAAAGGTTCTATAAAAGAGAAGAAATATGACTAAAGTCTTCTGATTTTTATGTCATGAATACTATGCAGCTCTGATAGTTACAGACTGGGAAAATTTCCCAGATTCCTATAAATTCCTATTGGTTAAGGGAGCAGTACCAAATTACCAAGCTGACCAGCAAAATGGGGTGTTTTATCACAGACATTGGGTGAAATATTTTATTGGAAACTAGAAAAGAAGAGGAAGTTAATCATATTCTCAAGGTTCATTTTTTTAATCTGGAGAATGTTTTTGTCTGAGCCTAATAGCAAACCTTGACAATTACTCATCTATGAGAGCATCCAGCAGGGTTTCTCTATTTCATGTTTACTTAGTACTTCAGGAAAGTCAGTGGCTGCAAGAACAGGACCCCCAGGCATGGACTAAAGCAGTTTTTCCTTCTGCAAACCATTACATTGCAGATGGGTTTTTGTTAAGATTCCACATTAAATTCTTTATCTGCTGGACTGATCTTTGCTGACTTTGAAGAAAGGACTGTTATTTAAAGTAAATTCAAGTTTTATTTGCAATCCTCCTGCCTCTTTTTCATTGTGGTAAGAAAATAATTCTTTATGGAGCAACATTCAGAATTTTTTTACTTTAAAATTCATAACACAGGTAAAAGCCCTCTCCAACTGTTCTTTCAAATGGAAAGGGATCCAATTTAAAACATATAAGGAATTACAGCTTATTTGAAATGTCCATGACAGGTACTACATAGAAAAGTTTTGACACAAGAAAATAGAACTGATGGGAAATAAATAAAGTTGAACAAAGTAATATTTAAAATATAAACCAACTGGAAAATATGAGATACAATATCTTAATTCTTTTGGAAGCTCATCAGCACGTGGAAGATTTTGGACAAATTACTTTAGACAGGAAGGCTGAATCTTGTATATCTCCAGCTCCCACAGCCCTACTGTGATTTATGCAAAGCAACAGTAATCATCATCAGAGTCAGGGGAAAAAAAAGAGCAAGAGAATGTTTTCCCCTGTTGATTTGCATGTTCTGAATAAATTTGTATTACATATGCCTGTCAAATTTACAAGTGCATATAAAATCTTTGTGCAGTTTACACACAGAAAATGAGTGGTGACAAAGCGTGGAAGAGATTCAAAGTAGCTGGTGTGAAACAGTACAAAGATTTTTAATAGAAGGATTTTTAGCTCAACTGGACAATGATTTGTTTTCAACATCCATTTCAAATGATGGAAGCACTAAATGAAAGATACAGTAGACGAGCAGCTCAGTATGCAGTACAGGCTGGGCTGTGCACTCAGCAGTGCTACAGCCTTTGCTTTGCACAACAAGGTGGTCTCTATATCACTCGTTTTTGCCATATTATGTCAGAGATGTCAGTCTTTTAAGAACTTATTTAAGGGCTCAGAAATTGAGCTCCTGGGATAGAATTATAGAATGTTTTGGGTTGGAAGGGACCTTGAAGATCATCTCATTCCACCCACCCTGCCATGAGCTAGTCCTATCTAGCCTGGCCATAGACACTTCCAGGGATGGGGCATCCACAACTTCTCTGAGCATCTTGTTCCAGTGCCTCACTACCCTCACAGTAAAGAATTTCTTCATAATATCTAATCTAAACCTTCCCTCTTTCAGTTTCAAGCCATTACCCCTTGTCCTGTCACTACATGCCCTGGTAAAAAGTTCCTCTCCAGCTCTCTTGTAGACCCACTTTATATACTGGAAAGCTGTTATAAGGTGTCCCCAGAGCCTACTGTTGGGTGCTACGCTGCTTGGGATTCCAAGCACATATGGGGATGTAAGACTGTACTATTTTCTTCTTACAGTATTATCACTAATACATTACATTTTGACTAATACCTTATGCAGTCCGAGTGCTTTTTTAACTGGGATGATAATGGACCAAACACCACGCAACGCAAAACAATCAATGATGTTCAGCACTTCTAGTGAAACATCTCCACTAGTTTTGCTTCATTTCATGCATAGTTTATTTGCCCCTACTGTTGCATACAAAATAAACTATGAGAAATACCTTTTGTATTTAGCCTTTATTTTCATGGAGAGCAACAATGGGAGGGCTAGAACCATAGACTGGCAGTGCAGGAAAAGACAGTGTCCTTCTCATTATCCAACCCAGCCTCTGCATCCGTGAGGAGAAACTCTCTGATCAGGAAACTCTGAATGTAATTTCTATCCATATCAAGGACACAGTGGTCTTGTACTTGGTCCTTCAGGTGTGAGACCAGCACATTCAAGTTGCTCTTGGCTGCTCCTAGTCCCTTCTATTAAAAGTTTAACTCCCTGTGAAACACATGAGCTGAGAGTGATGCAGAGAATAAACAGAAACAGAGACTGACTTTTATCTGGAAATTAAGACCTTCTCATGGGTGAAGGTATTCAGTGGGTTATGAAGATGGCAGAGTATAACAGAGAATAACACATTTTCCTGAGGTGATTCTTTTTTTCTGGAGCAAAAATTAATTTTTTGGGAATTGATTCAGAAAATTGTACCCAAGTTTGAAAACAAATTTCAGAAGACAACACACATGCTCAAAACCTTTATCCTCCAAAAAGTATGTTGCTAATTTAATTTAAGACTGCTTAAGTGAAAGAGAGAGACTGGGATGCTGTGGAATTTAAGTTATGCCCATAGCTACAATATGCTGTAGCTCTCAAAACTTCAATGGAAAGTCTAGAAAGCTATTTTTTTTTTCTGCCATATCAGGTTCTAAATTAATATTTCAGCTTTCCCATCAGAAAAACAAATTGGTCTTTGGCACTATGTAATTATAATTAGGGGAAAACAGAACTAACAATTCCTAAGAGTCTCTCTCCCAAGACTAATGTGACTAAATACATGTGGATACACAGTGCTGCAGAGATTCTGAGACTTGCAGAGCTCCAAGTGGTTTCAAATATGTACTTTGATATTCAAATAGGAGTTACGTGATTTGAAATTAGCTGTGGATATTATCTCATATTAAAGTCACATCTAAAAGTGTGCAAATTTAAGTGCCAAAACAATAAAAGAATACAAAATATTTTGTTTTACACTGTATCTTCATTTTATTTACAGAATAAACAGAGGCAGCACAGAATTTGAAAACTGTATTGGACTTGATAGTGCCATTATACCCATAAAAACTCTGAAAATGTTGTTTAGATTTTTATCCCCCACCTATGAGCTATATGGACTGTAGTGCAATGAGAGCAGAGAAGCAAGATGCTTAATTGTTTTCATTTCCCTAAGTTTTTCTGAATTATTAAATAGCAATTTGCATGCCATTAAGATTTCTAAGATGTCAGTACAAATGACTCACTGTGAAGGAGTGGATAATGAGTTTCCAATAGAATCCAGGAGTCCATCTACTGAAGCCCCTATCTTCTCTAATTGAAAGTATACCTTATAGCCCAGAATATATAGCTCAGTGGCACTGCCACTGGCACAGTGCTCTGAGGGAAGAAAAGGGATTTTTTTATTAGGGTTCCAATATTTCATTCTGCCTCTTGCAGGTTTGGCCAGTTTCCTGAGCCATGATGCAGTTTCTATGACTGTACAACCTCTTGTGGGCCATGATTTTTGTCCTCAGGAGCAAGGACCAAGAAGCCATACACTCGGGGTAGCTGAGCAGCTCCCGGTGTGGGAGATGGAGAGGATTGTGAGCTTACTCCATGGTGTAGCATTAGGGAGGAGGTAGCAGCTCCCCAGGCATTAAGAAGCTAGTGGGGACAATGAAGGGATTTCAGGTAGAATCCAGGCAGTGAGGTGAGGAAGAAGATATTGATGAACCATTCTAGAGAAGAGCCTGGGGCCTGCTGGCCTCATCCAGAGCTCTGTCTGATGGTTACACCCATAATGGCAATGGGCTCAGCAGAGGAGGAGGATCTGTGAAGTTCTCAGTTGTGTTGCATGGCAAGTGTGGTGGAAAGTGAGTAGAACAGAACTGCATTGTGCTTTTGCATTTCTGTGAATGCAAAAGCACAAAATAAAATGGACTGATCACTTTTATTGAAAGTTAAATTTACGGTGCAGAGCAAAATCTGTATGTACAATGAAGTCACAGTGCATTCCACCAGATCTTGGATGTCAGCAATTATTCTGATATTCAGCCACACTGATTGCACATTTCTGTGCTCTTGGGCAAATAACGTGGGTCTTGGGGATGGTCCTGTGCAAGGCTGGGAACTGGACTTGATGATTCTTGGAGGTTCCTTCCAACTCGGCATGTTCTGTGATTCTATGAAAGAAGACAAGCCCATTTAATTATTCCTTGAGATAACAGTGCTTAATTTAGAAACAAAAAGTTGGATCTTAGAGCTGCATTGTTTATATCTACCTAAATGCCTCATGAGGTCATGTTCTTAATTTAGTATTTTATCTTAAAAAAGATGATACAAAAGTAACACCTTGACAACAGAACAAAGAAAATATATTTTAATTGAATTGTAACACACTGTATGGCTTTCTAGAGTCTTGCTAGATTGTCTGTCATTAAACTGAAATACCTATATTACATGTACTATGGCTTGGCATTAAGAAATAAGAAAAAAAGAAACCCATAAAATACTCATATTCTTGTACCATGGCAAAGGTCAATACGGGGACTGGTCTTTCCTAGTTTCTGGTTCATGACACAATAATTGTTTTTTCTTCTCCTAAATCTGATCTATGTAAGGAAAACAGTTCCTATAAGTAATTTTGAATTGGAATACTGGTTTTATACAGAATTTAGTGAAGATACTTTAAAGGGAGAACTCTCAGTTTGAAGCTGCTGTCATCATGTCTTTGCACAGAGATAGTACAGGGTATCAGTATCTGTCTCTGTCTCTCTCCCTCTTCAGTGCTATATTTATAGCATCCCCCTAGCCATAAAAGGTCTGGACTGGGGCTCTGACATTCCACTGACTGCAGGCATTATTTTTGTTCTGGACCTTGAAGTCCAGTCCTTACCCCTTGCCCTAACTACCTCTTTCTTCGCTGGCTTCATTGTTGCTGTCTTTTTGTGCTATTCATCCACTTGAGAGCTATTCCATTTGCTGCCATTCATTTGGGTCCTGGTAAGTGTTTCTTTATGCCGGAAGGCTTTATGTGTTCAATTATTTTTAATCAGAATCTGTAATGCCACGTTGATAGGAGCTCCCTTTATTCTTCTCAGCTCAGCAGTTATTTGAGGGACTTGTAGACATGAACTGAAGATATCTGAGGGTTCAGCTGTGAAACAAAATGAAGTAGTGCAAGAACTGTTTTATTATCCCTCAGCTATTATTGCATATTGTCCCAGTACTCTCAAATGAAGCATGGGTTACTGAGGTACAGCAGGAGTTTGTCATGTAACCTCCTCTGGGCTTGCAGATTGTGTAAATAACCTAAATATTTTCTAGTTGAGTAGGGTGTTTTGTGTTGTGTTAAGACATTGACTGAGCTGAAGGAAATGTTATCTTTTTTTTTTTTTTCCCCTACTTAGAAGAGTTTCTTTTATTTATTTTTTTTTAAGCTATTTCACTATTTTCACTGATTCATGGAGTAGATCTCTATGGTAAACAGCACAATAGGTGAAGCAAGTAAAATCACTACCTTTAAGGTGTAGCTGCAACCTATGGACAAATACAGAACTGTCTGTCTGCTCAGTAGTCGTTTTAAAAATTCAGTTGAACAGCTGCTAACATATAACTCCAAAACCTGCATATTCATCTAACTATGGCCACTAATACTTTTAGGCCAAGCTCTGCAGTGGTGAAATGCTGCACAGATCTTGAGAGGGAGTGTTGCCCTCTCAAGGGGGCTAATTAATGGACACAGACAAAGTGGGTGCAGGTAGCATAGATTTTATAAAATTTAAGAGATAGGAGTCAATCAGATAATCAGACAGTGCTCCAAATAGGAGCAAAATCCTTAGAAGGTTCTGAATTTCTTGTCATCTCTGATAGTGTCAGTCTACTGTATCTGATCAGACTAGTGTAACTCACTTACTCTGACCTATGAGCAATCCTTGATGTTTCAGAGGAACTATAAAACATAACTCATCGTGTGATAAAAGATCTATAAAAGGAGTTTCCTCTTACATGATGTGAGTTGGTGTTGGTCTTTGATTTGAACCAGGAGATATGACTGTGCTCAGTCCCTGCCTTACTGCCTTAGTTCTTACTCCTATCATAGACTCTTAATTCTGAGGACAGTGATATCCAGACCTTACAAGTTTGGAAGAAAAAGGTTTCCTTTGTAGATTTTAGCTTGTGCTTTTGCTCTGGTAAGGTGTAAATGAAATGCCTCATTTAACTTATTAATGGGCAACAAATGCAGAGCTTTATGCTTTTAGATCACCTTCCTTGCTATGAAGCCTGGAAGGTTGTGGGAATCCCTGAGCAACAGGACTGAATGGCTTTAGCATTGTGCCTGTTGTATGCATGATGAAGCCAGCTAATGCTGCAAATAAAGCTGGTGTAGACAGAGGGAGACAACTGTAGTACTCTGCAGAAGGAAAACAGGATGTTCTCATGTTCCTTCCCTTTCAGTGCAAGACAATACTAATCTGTACGCCTTAACATTGCTCAGCAGAGATCATAACAATTTGTAAATCCTAAACCTAGCTCTGCAGAGCTGGGAGAGAAAGCAATGAAGAAAAAGAAAGAAAAAAATTCTTCTGAAACTAGGGAAATTAAGAGAAATTACATACTACTTGTAGCTAACAAAGTGAAATAAGTAACAATACAAACTATTGACAGATATTAGAAACAAGGATACTAGACAGAATAATTGTGTTCTTTTAGACTGACATGAGAAAATAGCCAGCGTGATGAATAAGGGGATTAAAAAAGAACATAATTTTTTACCATAGAGAACAATGAGGTAACACTTTCCCATTCCTCCCCATTTCTTAGATAAAAACAAAAGAAATGTATAAACTGGTCTTCCTGAAGTCAGAGTTTCTCTGTGGTGAGGATATCATCAATTTATTTTATATACAGACTTCTGAATGAGTTTCTTGCTTATTGACTTTCTGCAAACAAATTATCTACTCTGTTATCATACAAAGAGTATCTCCTGTGAGAGACCCCTGCAAATATGCCTCTTTGTTGGTTTGTTTGCTTTTTGATTGTTTTGGTTATTTTTTGTTTTATTTGGTTGGTTGGGGGGGGGGGGTTGTTTTGTTTTTTCACAATTTGCCTTGGTTAGCATGAGTACCTGAGCAGTTACCAAAGAGAATAGTTTGCAATTTGTTGACTTGCTGTCAGAGCCAAATATTTAAGAAAAAGCCAAGGACTGAAATGTAGAAAGCATAAAGATCAGGGAAAAAGAATCACAGAATCTTCTAACCTGGATGGAATCCATAAGGATCATTGAAGTCCAACTTCCGGACCTGCACAGGACAGCCCCACTCAATTTTCATGAAGTCATGATTGCTCTCTAGTTCTGTAAGTGTATTTTATGTCAAAACATTAGATTATTTTTCATTAACATGAACAAAAAAAGAAGGGGAACAAGTCTCCTATTCTTGTGATTGATAATAAAAACCCCAGTAACAACCACCTCTCACCATTGTTTTTGGATCTTTAAAAATTCTAAACATTCCTCATTGTAGCTCATTGCTGTTAATAGGCAGGTACCTCTTCAGGGAAACTCCTAGCTATGTTGTAAGCTTAAAAAGAAGAGAAAGAAAGGTTATCATATGGATTAGTAGAAGCAAGCTTGCATATCAAAGAAGAAAAAGTCAGCTTTAGAAACAGTAAAATAAAACAAAAGCAAAGTAAAGACTGAATTGCTAGCTTAAAAACAAACAAGGGAAATCCTTTCTGCACTCAACCCTCATCCCATTTTGAAAGGGGAACTACCTCTCACCTGATCAAATTTCCTACTACAAGCAACTGCAAGACAATCTACTGACGACTGTGCAAACTGAAACTTAGCTGGGAGGAAGTTTCTTGACAATCTTGAACATGACATTCTAGGTTTAAAAAAAGGGTTGTTTGTATTGAGGAACATGATACTATTTTATGCATTGCATACAGACTGTATCCCTGATTAAACTGTAAAAGTATGATAAGGCCTTTTAAATTGAGCCCTGATATCACATACAAAATAATCAATATAATGCAGGTTTACAGAAAAACTGACGTCCTTCTCAACCTTAATGTTTAAATTTACTGTTAAAATATTAAATGGAATATTAAATTCAATCTGAAAATTGGACTAAAGATTAATGCAATGTTCATATGTTTTTTATTTCATCGTATGTAATCTTGTTGGAATTTCTCATGTCTTTTAAAATAATTTATTACTTTATTATCTGTATTGTAATTGAACAGAATTATTTACACTATCTCTGAAGAAGCTAGGCACATACAGTTTAATTAGTTTGCAGTAATGAGTGGAGAAGCTGAGCACTTAAAACTTGAATAGTTTGCAATAACAGGAACACTAACTACGAATGAATGAACACAAGAATGCAGAAGTTTCTGGTCATGATGGATGACATATGAGCATCTTGAACCTTAAATATGAATCTCTCTGAAAGTTGGTCACATCATAAAAAGATAACCCTAAATTCATTGCAGTTGATTTTTTAAGTTCTGTGTTAGTTTGTATGAAGTTATGTATTACCTGTATGCTAACTTGGGAGTTTCCTTGACAATAGTCCTTATGTTTGACCAGTTCTTTTTCAGGCACCGTCCTGTTTATTTACACTCAGCAGCGTGCAGCGAAAAACAAAATTAAGAGGCACCCATGATGTCTTTACCTTTCTACCAAAGACACCACGAGCACTATGACCGTGCATACCGCCACAAAGCACTGACGTCCACTGTGAGCCAGTACCAGAAGGAAACAAAGAGCAAATCTGCCGTCTATGCTCAAGGATCCACAGCTTACACCAGGGGCTCCGCAGCCCACCGCCATGCATCTGCAGCAGGCTTCAGCCTCGACACCTCAGCAGTGTACAGTCATGGCTCCTCAGCCTACGACCTCGAGTCAGCAGCCTACAGCTACGGATCCACAGCGTATGATCACTCTGCTGCACAGAGTAAAAGATCTGCTGCCTACAGTCTCGACTCCGAATCCCTCAGCAGGAGCTCAGCTGCCTACAGCCATGCGTCTGAATCCATCAACAAGCTTGCTGCAGCCTACAGGTTGGGATCTGAAGCCTATAGTTTAGGGTAAGTAGATTTGTCTTTGAAACAGCATTCCAGTACAAAAATGTCCAACCACCTCCCACTGAAATCAACGGCAAAACTCTCCTCCTCTTCCACACAAATTATCTCTGTAACTCTATGTTAATATATTTTCCTGGTGTGTTTTTTTCATTTGAATTTGGCAATACACTCAGTTTCGTTTCTTGGACTAATTCATGTGTGATGGTTGGACTGGCATAAGAAGAGCACTGTCAATGCTGATGTGGCTGAATAATGACACATTCAGGTTTCAGACTGATTAGGCATGAGCCACCTCTCCTTCCATGTCGTTTAGCCATATCAGTAAGGCTGAATTTAATACGAAAAGTTGAGATAGCTTTTGTGTTGAAGCTGTCTCTTATCTGGCCAGGTTGTAGCATTAAAAGGACTCAAAGCTGTTCATGCAAGTTTGAACTGAGGTGTCCATGTATCATTAATTCTTTGCTCTAATGGTTTCACTTTTATGCTTATTGATTCAAGAAATTGAGATTTTTGCACTGTGTATTTGTAGAGGCATACTATTTCCAAAGTAGGAATACCCTGAAGTGTCCATCTTGCACAAGAAGAGTAGCCATGTTTTTTTGTTTAAAGATAATAAACATTGCACAAGCAATTACATTAGCACAATATTTTTCATATAGTAGCCTCATATTATTTGCATGCATATATCTCAGAGAGTTACAGAAATTAGGGGAGTATTAAAGTAAGATTAGAGCAGCTGTTAGCAATAGAGGAAGTGATCAACAAATTATAACCCCAAACATCTGCCTGCTGTTATATATTAATATAAAATTCAAGGCATCATCAACAGAACTGACAAAGATTTGTCCACCAGAAAATTTAAATTTTGAAAATTGAATATCCTCCAAGGGTTGTAGAATTTTGCCCAAAACCAGTGAGGGAATGACTACCTGTACCACAGTAAACATACCTTGTGATTACAGCCTTCATTTGGCTTTCAGGAAGTTCAGGGTCAAATCTCTGTTTTCCAGGATTTGCTCAGGAATTTGAACCTCAGGCTGTTACAGCCCAGATGAATAGCTTTACCTGACTCCTCACTACAAGAAAGACATTGGAGCGTGTCCAGAGAAGGGCAGTGAAGGTGGTGAAGGGTCTGGAGCACAAGTTCTGTGAGGAGCAGCTGAGGGAGCTGGGGTTGTTTAGCCTGGAAAAAAGGAGACTTGGGCGAGACCTTATTGCTCTCTACAACTGCCTGAAAGGAGGTTGTAGCCAGGTGGCAATCAGTCTCTTCTCTCAGGTAACAAGAGACAGAAAAAGAGGAAATGGCCTCAAGTTGCACTAGAGGAGATTTAAATTGGATATTTAGAAACATTTCTCCACTGAAAGGGTGGTCAGGCATTGGAATAGGATGCTCAGGGAAGTGGAGGAATCGTCATCCATGGAAGTGTTCAAAAAACGTGTGGATCTGGAACTTAGGGGCATGGCTTAGTGGTGGACTCAGCAGTGCTGGGTTAATGGTTGGACCTGATGATCTTAGAGGTCTTAATGATTCTAGGATTCTATAACTGACTGTCTTAGGCTGGGTAATATCCAGCCTTTGGTGCTGAAGCAATTTCACTTGTGCAGATAAATAACCACTGAACAAGGCAGTGAGAACCTCATTTGTAATCTGCTGGTGAAGGCAAGAAAACTGGAGGTGCTGGGACTGCGGGTTATGCTTCCAAAGAGAGTTGGGTAGGAGAAGATATCCCCAATTTCTGCAGTGATGCAGCTGTGCCTGCACTCTGTTGTTAACCTTAACCCAAAACTTTCTTCTTCTTACAGAAAAAATTCCCTTAAAAACAGGAACATTACTGGAAGTTGTAAAAAATTATTGTTAACAAAAGTTGTTTCTGAGTCCCAGTTACAAGCACTTCAGTTGTCATATGAGTTTCTTCTGAAACCTGTATATTCTCACTAAGAAGAACTCTAATGTCAGCAAAGTAATATTAAAGGAAGTGAAATTGCTTAATTGGCAGAGAACTTAGAACACTTCCAAGTTTCCTTAGGTTTTGTGCAAGATAATAGCTTTTGGTTTAAATTAACATGTTTGCATATGTGGCACTCTGTAGTACAAGAGCTGCTGATAATTTGACATACAATCCTGGTAATCAGAGATAAGAATGTCTCAGCTGTAACTTCTTTTTTTTTTTGTGGTCTTGTCATTGTGTTGGAGGTTTGAGAAACAGATTGCTGCTATATAAGACAAGGACTCTGGAGATTAGGCACATGCTATTCAAATCTCTCTTACACAAAACTTAATTAGACATGAGAGAATATGTTTCTGAATGAAAATCTGAATATTTAACATGGTTTTATGGTTAATATGGCCTCTGTGTTGGTATTTATTTTGTTTTTGCAACCCATTTTTCTGCACTTTGCAAGAGAGAAAGTGGAACAGATAATGTGCTTCTACAATTAAATGTAGTGCTAATTTGAAGTAGCTCTTTCCAAGTTTGTACTGTCTTCCTCAGATGACTGAAAACACTTCAAGGGGTAATGTGGAGACAAAAAGGGTTACTAAAATAAATTGGACAAATCAAAAACTTTCTGTTTTCACCCCTATGAAAGCAATGGTGTAGACAAAAAAAAAAGGGAAATGAGTCTTCAAATTCTTTCAATTTTCAAAAAGTAGAAAGGGCCTTGTATTGATATGCTTATCTAAATGACCTTGTGGTGTTTGTTTGAAACCAGAATGGACACACGAATCCAAATCTAGACAAAATTTTTCAGCTAACAATTGATTATTGCATATCACTAGATATTAACATCAAATACACATTTATGTATAATGGACATAGTTTTGCAGAAAAACCAGTAAGCCCAACAGGAAAATTCACATGCTAAGCTTTTATTCAGGTCACTTCTTATTTTTATCTAAAGTAGCTTCTGCTAAACTTCAGTATTCTTGCAAAATTTAAGTTGCATCCTTGTCTGTAGTCACCATATAGAATAGTGTTCATAAAGCAACAGCGTTGACATGCAGTTAGTGCTATGTGAGGAATTTATCCTGGGGAAAATAGTGCAGAAGGACTAGGGACTTGGTAACCTGCAAGACCTTGACCTAGGCCCAACTCTCTGACATTGAAATCTTTCTTGAGTAGAAAGGGTTCCCAGAGCACGGACACAGCTTGTATGAGACAAAGCTTCCTTTTTCATGAGGACAAAAAATTTTCCGTCTGCAAGTGGCCTGTCCTTCCCCACATTTCTAGTCTTCTTCACACCACGACAGCTTGAAGAAGTAAAAGGAGAAAAATGAAAACTGACAAAATCAAGAGCAAGTATGGAAGCTTGCAGATTTGCTGGTTACAGTTTGCCAAAGCTGCAAAGCCCTGGGCTCCTATAAGAAATGTCTCACCATGTCTCACCGTGTAAAGGTTGCACCTTCCCACCCAGCCCTCTCCAGCACCTCACAGGGCTGTTTGTAGCCATTCCCTGCAGGAGTGTGCTGCTTCCCCTGAGGCGTGGGCAGCATCTATGCTGGTCAGGGCTGGCAGCTCTCTCCCACCAGCCAGTGTTGTGGCCATCCATCTTCCCTATCCAATCCCTACGGAATGGCAGCATGGGCAGGTTGGCTCCTTAAGAAAACCTTCCACGACAGTGCTCCATCCTTCATGTGCTTCTGAGAAACTTTGAGTCAGGTCTGCCAAAGCTGCTTATAGCACTACAGGCCTGTCAAACAGGATTGCTGGATTAAACCCGTTTAACTCTTTTTTTTAGGAAGCTCAGTCATTTGCCTTTGCTCGAACTTTCACTGCTTTTTCATGTGTTATTTTTCTGTCTAGCAGCATCAGATAATCCCATGTGTCACAGACAGATTATCTGCCACTGAAGGGGTCAAACACTTACTTAGAGGAAAAATAGAAGTTACTTGTGTGGCTCAGGCATTTGAATGTATTTTGCAGGTCAAGTGAAGCAGCAAAGAAGATGCGGTATAATCCAGGTAAACCACGCAGACAGAGTAGAAATGACATACTAACTTGCAATTAATTAGACTGCCAGACAGTGAATGTTCTTCTGAGCCCTTGACAGGGCTGAGTAAGTAATACACTTCAGAAACATGAGAAGACCATGATGTTGGCACTATTCATCCTTTGGTTTATTATAGGTGAGGGTTAAGAAGGTGGCTTCCAGACGTCATAGCCAAGCATGGAAATTGTTTTAATGAGGCCTGCTATGTGGAAACAATTCCCCTTCAAATAAAATTGTTGTGGAAGCTGTGTCAGGGAACAGCATGATTATTGACAACAATATTGCCTGGGCTTGTGACAAGCCTGTCAGCAACTTAAAATGAATGTAGTCACCAGGAGCATCTCTCATTTTTAGATACTGTTTTTAAAGAGCTTTTCTCTGAAAATCCTATTTTTTTCCTTTTCTGTAAATGGGTTTGCCAATCCACTATGTCCTCTTTAAAGTGAGTGAATTAAAACACTGAGTATTAGGAAAGAAGCATCTGCTAGAAAGAGAGCCTGGAAAGTGCCTCTTGGCTAATGACCTCCTTCAGCAGGTACAGCTGATGCAGACATTGTGCATCCCACCATCCCTTTCTGCTGTCTGAATAAAGTAAGGGAGAGATGTAACAAAAGTATGCTAAGGACATGATTTTGTGGAGGTGTGAAAGAGTTTACAGGTACCTTTTCCTGCAGGAGTGAAATAACTACGGAACAGGGTGTTGTGGTCTGCTCCCAGAATATATTACTACATTTATTGGGTGCAAACTCTATTTGTGCAGGGTGGGAATCCTGTCTCTTCAGGCACAGAAACAAGAACAGTGGTAACATACTGTCTGTCTGAGAATAAGAAACCAAACCAAAACACCTGTTTGGGAGCTTCAGAGGCTCTGCACAGTGTTGTTGTCTTTAGTTCCTCTGTTGGGCTAGGGGGAAAAGCTAATAGCATCTGTTTTTTGCATCTCTGCAGGACAATGCCTGTGCCGTTAGCATTTACAACTCAGTGACTCTATTAAGAGTGTAGAAAAATGCTGGCATCGATATTTTAACATGCTGGAAAATGCCAAGAAATTAGGACAGTAGGCTTGGGTCACCAACCTTGATAAGCCAGTACAGATAGTATCTGACCTGGAAAAAATATACGTATGCTAGCTGGGCATATCAAATGAGGCTGAAAGATGTTAAAAGGTCATGGTACTGTTCCTCCCGATGAAACTAGAGAGCACTGATACCCTGCTCCTTCTCCTCTGGGGAGATTCTGTTCCACATATCAGGTAAAAGGTTGGAACATTTTAAAATAAGGGGCAGGATTTTAGAATCTGGTTCAAGAAGGCCTTTGGGCCACTTAAATAATGGTTGTAGACATGGTTTGGGTTTTGTGTTGTACAGTAGGAAATAGTAATAACACAAAAGGAAAACAGGGTAAAATAAACCTCATGATAGAATAGTGTTTGTTTTCCCACCCAAAGAGCTCAATTTGAATGTGCATTTCTACTAGCCTTCATATATCTCTGCCTGAACAGAAATTATAGGATTTGGAAAGGAGAAACATTTTCTGTTGCTTCAAATGTATTCATCTCAGTTCTTGGCTTATGCAGTGCAATTTTAAAGAAGATTTTGGAGTGACTCTGAATATCTCTTTGAAAACACCAGATGGGTGCTCTGGTGTGGTCGTGGAGCAATTAGAAATTTAGGAACAGTTGTGAAAGAAAGCAAAAATAAAACAGAGAGCATATTGTGTCAGTGTGTTAATCCAAGGGATGATGGTAGCTGAAATACTAGGTGCAGTTCTGATCATCTCCTCTCAAAACGTTCAGTCTGAAACTAGAAAAGAGTCAGATACCTGTAAAGAAGGTGGTGGGAGGTGTGGAATACCTTCTTTTGGGAGAAGGTAAGACACTGGGGCTGTTACCTTGGGAAGGAGGCAAATGGGTGCGAGTGATGTTAATGTGTAAAATAGTGATAGATGAGCAGAGAGTGAAGAAAGAACAATTTTCACACAGCGTGGTGTGGAAGCACAGAGGAGATTAAAAAGTAGCAGATTAAAACAAGTTCAAAAGAAAGTGCCATTTTCATGTATAAGATTGTAAGCTCACTGTAATAGCCAGGATGCAACCTCTGGCTCAGATTGTCCCTAGATCTTTACTTGAAACAAAAAGGATTTATCAAGAGATTTATCTCTATATAAACTTCCTTTTTATCCATTCTTGACCAGGAACAGAAAACTGATCTAAAAAAGCACAACTGGCAATATTCAATGAAACTCTTCTCAGCAGTGTCTTCTTTAGTTCAGATCAACTTTCTGGAAGAGCAAATGACTGAAATATGTTGACTTGAGTGTTGTGTTAGCATCCTGAGAACAGCAGTCAATTACAGGATCCACATGATTCATTATTGAACTCACAGTTACCATTTACACTTCGGATAGCTGAGCGCTCTCTCTTCTGTACCGCTCCAAAGTATTGCTCTTAGAAGACAGCACAGTAACTCTTACTTCAGCTGCCACTCTCAGGGAAAGAACAGAGAAAAAGATATCTAGAAAGGTGTTTTTCTCTTCCTGAGAACATATACACAAGGGCCGACCAAGGGGTGCCACAACATGAAGGATCCAGGAGTAATAACCCAGAAAATAATCAGGTGGCTGCAGCAAAAGTGCCTCAATCAAGTGATGTAGTTTAGCAAACTTAGAAGAGAGGGGGAATCAGCTGGGCATGTATGGTGTTTTTATCCTAGTCATCACACCTCGTTAAAAGTCCCAGTTCTATTTCTTTTTCTCAAGCTCCATTGTGTAGCATTAATCTGAAGGATTTGGGGGTTGTTTCCATAAAGTGAGCTGTGAAAGGCAGAAAAAATGAAGATGAGATATTCAGCTTTAAACACGTGAAGGGGTTGAGTTAAAAAATAACAATCAAACAAACAGAACCTATAGGAATTTATTCTTTCATTTTAAAATAATTTTAGAGAGTTGTAAGTGAAAGATAGGAAATCCCCCCTATCATATAGGAAAGACATCAATATAATGCCTAGCAGGGTGTGATGGGAACTGCTGTGTATCTTCTCCATTAATTCCCTACATGAATACATAATATGGACCTTAAATGAAAACTAAACTGCCAGCAACACAAAACTCTCCTTTAAGGATGAAATGCTAGTCTGGATTTAACAGTGCTGTAAATGCCTGAGCTGAAATTTTCACCACATTTCAACTATTTTCGTGAAAATAGGAACTTCTTGGTGTTTTAACTTAAGTTCAAATGGTATGGTGATCCTTCATGATCTGGAAACAATCAGGAATCAAGTAGCCTTCTAAAAAGTCCAGCCTAAAGCCCTGAGGAAATCTGATGGCAGTGTCAAAATACCAGGTTTGTCCCACTTTAAAATAGGACAGGAAAAAAAGTTACCTGCTAAGTAAAGCACTGCAGCTCCTTACAGACTATAGTTCAATTATGAAAAGTAATGAATTCAATGTTTCACATCACTTATTTGATGATTAGTTCTCCCAATACATTTGTGGTTTGCCGTAGTGATTGTACCACATCATTGTCCAGCCTGGGACTGAGGCCATTGCATATCCTGCTTCATTGTCTCTTTTCTTTTTTATTGTACTCTGTCTGGACTGTCCCCAAGTGTTTTCTGCTTGGATTTGTGTCCCTCGAACTGGATCCACCTCTCTTGGACTCCCTCCCTGGCTACCTTGGGCAGTGTCAGACCCCACGGCATCTCTCTCCTGTAGACATGATCTATGTCCTGGCTGAACTGATGGTGCCTAATGGGCACCCTTGGCCCTAGTCCTGTGGTGTGTGCTACAGGCCTTCACTGACTGTGCTTTTTTGTACATCGAAACCAGGATACAGGGAGAGGAGGAAGGAAGGAGAAGCAATGGATGGTTGCTTTTACCCCCTGTGTGGAGAATTTTTTGGCAGTGATTCAGTAGGCTCAGTGATGGTGGCTATGAAGTGAGGACTTGGGGGAGCACAGAGGAGAGCAGCTGCCTCACTGTCATGCCAGGTGAGCTGAATACAGCTGAGTCTGATGAGATGGGAACTAAGAGAAAGGAAGGGAAACTCTTCCTGGCAGTAATGGAAGTGGCAGGACAAAAAGATGAGGGCTGGAAAGCAGATGTGAGAGGGGATGTGACATTCAGGCAAGGAACTAGACGGAGAAGGAGAAGAAATTACATTAAGAAAGTAAGAGAACTAGAGAATGGGAGACTGATTTAGCAAGAACTGTGTAGGGAGAAAACTCTGTACAAGCAAAGGGATGGGTACAAAGAAACGAAGGAAAGATGGGAGAATGAAGCTGGACCGATGTGATCTCACACAGAGTCTCAATGGAGAGATTATTACCACATATTTTGGAAATTAAGCACTCTTCTTGTGTTGGAGACACCTCTGAAGCTTGATACTTTTGCAGGCATACACTTTAAGGAAAACATTAGCCAAAGGATATAATATCTGTAATACTGCATTATGCATGTGTAAAATTCTCTGGGGCCCAGTGAGTTTTGATTATACGTGTACAGCATGCTGTGTAGGCACATCAGTGTAAGCTATCCATGGTATGGGAGGAAGGTTATCCCTGATAATGGCTGGGCTAAGGTGAGACACCCTGTACCTTAATTCTGCTCCTGTATCTGTGCATGTAAGTGGTGAGCTTATGCTGTGTAGACACATCTCCAGACCTGAAGCAGACTCACATCTGATTTGCTGTGGTGATGTTGCAACAGAGATGAATAAACACTTTGGGGATTTATAAAAGGCTGACAACTCATGAGCATATTCCCTAGTTCTTGGTGTTAGAGATGTGTTATTTTGGAGAGGAGGATGGGGGTGTTTAGAGCTTTGTTAACACAAGTTGTAACCATGTCAAAAATGAACCAAAAATTATTGCCTCAAATATGTGTCACATTTTTCATAATCCTTTCCAGGTTGGCGAGGAGGAGCAGCCATCCGTCTGGTTTGCTCTCCTTCTTTTCCATTTATTCTCCCTTTATCTGTGCTATGTTAAATGGTGCTACTTCACTCAGCTCTCTGCTTCCATTGGATTGGAGAGATGTGAGAGAGCAGTGGGTAAGGCAACACTGGTGACTGAGCGATGCTCTGCCCTACAGTTTCTGTAGAGAAATTTAAATGTGTAATTGCTTAGAATATATTTGTGCACTGCCACTTTGTTTCAGGACCAGACAATTTCAGGATTGTACATTTTGGAAAAGAAGAGGTTATGAGTTCAGATACAATCTTCAGAATTACTCAGTGGTCTCAGTGAGTTCAGGATCTGTCAAAACTGGGTATATGAACTCTCCAAGTCCCAAACCAAGAGCTATTAAATGTACATTTCCATCAGCTATATTCTCTATTTAGATTTAATATCAAGAGGCATCAGTGGTATGGTTGTAATGATGAGTTTGTCAAAAGTATATTTAGTTGTGTGTTTAATATCACTGAAGCTATGGCTATAAAGATTATAAATTCTTGCTTATAAAACAAAACAGCAATATATTTTAGTACTTTAATTGTATTTTGGAGTGCTTCTTAACAGCTTTTTTTCCTGAATTTAACAATATAGTTTTAATTTCAGACTGAAAAACTCCAATTTAATGATAGAAGATCAATCCTATAAGATGAGTCCCAAAGCAAAGAGAGCAAAGCAGAATTTGATATCTGAGGACAAAGAGAATGAAGCCATAGACTACTCAGTGCCCATATTCACAGGACGGTACGTTCATTTTCATTTTGTTTGGTATCTTATTTCTGACATTTTATTAACAAATTATAAAATAACAAATCCTTTAATCTATTTTTACACTCATGGATCTCATGGTGATAGTTTGCACTTCACACAAGTGATAAAAAGACAAAGATAAGTCAACTGGCTGGCAGAAAATCAGACATTGATCATCTAGAGCCAGGACAAATGAACCTATGTGTCTGGACTTTGTTTTGAACACATCGTCAGAGCCACCTTCTATGAAAAGAAAATATAATTATAACCCTGCTTATTAGAAACCTGACAAGCATGTTGTCCACATTATTTAGCTTATTCTTTTGGTTTGAAGACTTGTTCTGTAATCAAATGTCTCTTACCAAGTGTTAAACATAGAAACAGTGAAACAACGTGCTAATGTCTTGTCCTGGCTCAGGGAAAACCTGGAATGAAACCAAATACTTTCTCGAATCCATTGTAATGATTCATGCTGATCTCACGTGTTGGTGGTATTTATTGCATGGTTACTACTGGTGTAATACATCTTACTGCAGCAGTGTTCTCAGTAAAGCTGAATGTGAACTTTATGTGGAAGCCAGAACCAACATGTGCAAGGAGGCTTCCCTGCCCTTTTTTGGGTATGGCATAGTAATTTTAGTAGGTATCTCCAGTAGTTCCAGCTTAGCCACCTTTTCAGATTAATACATACTGGGGTGTAGTGTGGAAAACTGGTTCCTGGTTAGAGGCCAGGAGAAAAATTTCTTACCTACCTGCAACTGAACAGAAACCTCCCTATAACTTGTCTTTCCTCTGCACAACAGTATTTTTCATGGGACACTTCCAAGCTGTTTTTGGGAGCCAGTGCTTTTCTGGCTGCTGCTTAGTCAACACCCAATGGCACTTGTGCTTTGTATCCAAACTTGTGGTTTCACGTGAAACTGAGTTCCCTCTTGCCAGGGGAAGATATTGCTCTAGCCTTTTGAGCATTTTTGATGCTTTTGTGATGAGACCAGCAGTTTTGGTTTTATTAACTCCCTCCCACTATCTCAGAATAATTTCTTCGGACCCCTTGTACATTCCTGTGTTGGATTCACTGCCCTTTGATCCAACCAACACTGAGAAACACACTGTTGCCTTTTTAAAAAGTTGCTTTGGAGTCTTGTCTATATCTTCTGTGATAGAAACACGTAGTTATGTGACAGTCTCAGACAAAACTTGCAATAACATATTCTCAAGGCTTCTCACTACTTTTGCATCTCACCGGGTGTTTATACTTATGTAGCAGTTGATTCATCATCTGTCTCCCATGCCCTCAAGCACAAATATCCTCCCTTTTTATTGTATCTTGAGTCTACAAAAGTAAAATTTATAGTGTTGGGCAATAGTTGAAAAACATGACTTATAATTAGTACTTTGCTTTTTTACAGGCCCCTGTAATCTTACTACATCATGTTAACATCTGAACCAAACTTAAGAAATTATTTTATTTTTTTATTTTTTATGCATACAGTAATATGTAACTCCATGTGATGGTGTGTAGCTTCATTTATTTGTGTCTGTGCAATACTTTGGGATCCTACATTAAAATAGACTGTCAGATTCTTACATCATTGTTACTATTCTTTCTGTTGTTGGTATCAATCTTACTGTTTGCACATGGCAATTCAGAAAGTTGTATGTGCTTTTCTGCCGCTGAAAAAACACAAAAAGTTTGTTTGATGGTTTTTTTTTAATTTTAATTAGTTTAAAAGAGATTGTCAGGGTGCCCAACTCAACATGGCATGAAATGGTTTCTGGTTTAGGCTTTTTTCTGTTGGCATCATACTCACAACCACATGCCAAGATTGCAGAAGTTGCATGCCACATTCCTGTCAGATATTTATATTTGTTTGAAAGATAACAGCTGAAGTCCATTGAACCATGTGCATGTTATATGTCATTCCCAAATTCCCCTGTGAAATTAATGTGTTGTTTCCCCTGGGCAGATAGCTGTTAAAAAGAGTAGTTATTTATAAAGTTCAGCTCTCCGTGGGTTCATTGGAGCTCGTGCCCATGCTGCTGGATGACCTTCAGCAATATGTCACCATTTCCATTATTTAGCTCTAATTTGGAACCCTCAGGTTCTGCTGTAAAAAAACTCCTTTGCTCAGATTATTCACTTTACAACTGTTCTTCTTAAACACCTGGGCTAATCCTTGCAAAATAAAATTATGGACAGCCAGGCAGCATTCTAGACAATAAAACACCCAGAGCTTGATTTAATGCCATAGGTGGTAAAGATACTGAATGTGGCATGTCAAACCACTAATAAGCCTATGCTGAAGAACTGTAGATGGCAGCTACCCTTAAAATTATATTTTGTGTGCACCACAAAATGGGTGTTTGATCTTGTTGTCTGTTTGAAAAGTGTTTTCTCTTTGATCTGGGAAGATTTTAACAGGAAGAAATTATTAGAAAATCTAAATATTTAATACTGTTGATCAAAACCATCTAGGGACCACAACTGCAGATGAGTAGGATGAGTCCTGTATGAGTTTGGGGACTTCAACTCCCAGTAGATGCTTAATGCCTTGAGGAACCAGTCCATACTGTGAAGCTGCTGAGATCTTAACTACTGCAATTAAGGAGGAAATAACATCTGTTTGCCTTTGAAGAAAAACACCATGGATTAATTTAAACCCCAAATGTAGATAACTATATTAATATTCATTAAACTGATTTTTAAAAATTGTTTTTAAAAATCTTGGCCACATATCTGCAGCTTCAGATTATATTTGTGGGGGCAGCTGATGTGCTAAGTGAAGGGAATCTGTCATTCCACTGATTCTTTAAGGATCATCTTCTTAAAGCAGCCTGAAACACAGGAGGTTGAGTTTGACATAGGTCAAAGCTCTATGTTGTTAAGCATGCTTTTTAGTCTTTTGAGCAATTTTAAAGTGTAATTGAGTTTACAGCACATTTCACTGTTTGGCTGTCTTGCATCTCACCAAACTGACTTCATAGATAAGAGGCTGGACAATTAATTGTGAGCTTAAATCCAAATTTTCTTGAGTATTGAGATGTGCTATCAAGGAAACAGAACAAAATAATTCTTTCTAATATTATTGCTTTGTAGTAATAGTAGTGTTTTATGATAAATAGAGAGGCTGTGCTTGAGTGCATTCTGGAAACAGTAATGTGGGGGGTTTGTATAAACAACTAGTGAGGACATTGTTGTGCAGCTACAATTGTCTCCTGCCCCTTTGGTAGTGTTGTTATGAATGCTACAGCCCTAAGTCAATAAATGAAAATCTGTGGGTATGCCTTACACTAATCTTTATAGTGATGGAGATGTAAAACCACAGCAGGATAATGTGTATGGCATAGTTATAGGGAGAGGTGTTGAAAACGGCCATGTCTTTAGATGCTGAAATACTCCATTTTTTTGCAGAACCCTTTCATGTTTCTGGTTTGAATACATATGAGACTGTAGTAGCAGAAATATGGTATGAAACAGTGTTGGCCACTGTAGCTGGTTAATTTGATAGAAAGTATAAATGGAATAAGTTCTCAACATTTTTCAATGGGATTCTGCTTTTTAAAAATTCTTTCAGAGAAGTGAGTATCAGTGGGATCACAGACACTGAAGAAGAGAGAATTAAAGAAAGTGCTGCGTATGTTGCCAAGAGGAACCTTTTTGCCACAGGTGAAGGAATTAGTGTCAGCAAGGTGGCCAAGTCAACTTCTGAAGAGGAGCATCATGAAAAAAAATCAAGGAAAGTAGCGATCCGGGAGTCTGCTGAACGTGTGGCCATGAAGAAAACGGTAAAAGAGTAGAAATTAGGCTTCTAAACAGTATGGGTCTTTTTTGCATGGTGTTTGTAAAGTGCCTAGCATATCAGGGCCCTGGGCAATCACAATAATGGTAGTAAAAAACCCAAAGTATTTTCAGCGGAAATCTTTTGAATTCCTTAAAAGTCTTGTCATCCAGGTGTCAGATGGATTAGGAAAGATGAACCGTGCCTAAGGCAGGCACCAGGCACGCTTCTGTTGTGCTGGGAGAAAAGGACAGTGTAGGGGGCTGGGGAATGCTCTTTGGTCATGCCCACACCTACTTAAATGGCACAGTATCCGTCCTTCACCTGGATGATGAGGCAGCTGCTGGGCAAAGAATAAAGGTGCCGATATACGTATCTTGCCCATGAGTAGGTGAAATGGTAATTTCTGAGCTTTTATGGCCTGATAACAAGGTTGTCCGAAGTGTTCACCCCAGACTTTTAATTATAGGATGTAAATTAGGGAAGAATTAGGGTAAAGTAAGTGTAAATTAGGGAGGAACACCTGGAACTGACTTTCTAATTGTGTGCATTATTGTTTACTTCTTAAAAATAATACCCAGAACATAGTTATAAATATGTTATGAGTAGACTGGCAGAAAAGTGCAAATATGGTTCATTTAGCAAATTTATTACTGTTTTGAGCAGAAGAATTGGCAATACACTTATAAAATATGTTCATAACATAAGGTTGGAAAGGGTGTAAACAATTTGAAGATAAAAATTCAAAATCATCTTAAAAATTGAGAAAGAGTGAAGGGGAAATTTGATAACAGTCAGTGGAAATTACTACACACAGAAGGAAAAGATCAAGTAAATGTGGAATGCCTGGCTAGGTTTTTCAGGATCTGAGAGTTATAAAAGGTCACAAATTTAATGTCAATCAATTTAATGTCAGTAATATAAAAGCAAATACCAATCTGGAGTATTATCACTAACACATAGGGGGCAGTTACTTAATTGTATTAGAGTCTGTTTGACCTACTGTTTAATGAATGTTGAGGACAAATAGAACCTGTCCAGAATTGAGAAAAGATTGTAAGGAAAATGGCTTTTGTGAAGTTAATAAAAGACTGAGAGGATTATGAAAGCTATCTTCTTTTAATAATCTGAATACAGGGACATGTAATTCTCCATATATGTGAAAGTTAGGGCAGAAAATAAATAGTTTCATTTGCAAAAAGCAAGATTTATATCATATTAGTTACCATGGGAGAAGGAAACATCCCACCATGAGGAAAGGTTTGAGAGCAGGTCTGTCAGAGATGATCCAGGCATACACAATCTTGCATTAGAGCAAAAGTATAGAAGACATCTCAGTTTCAGGCCTGTTTCACCTTTCACTCTGTATTTAAAAGAATAAGTAATTAAATGGGGCAAATTATTTCACTTAGAATAGTTTTAAGGAAAAAAAGCTGAGTAAAATTGAATCTTCCAAGTTACTGTAGAAGGAGAACCTCTGAAAAATGAAAAGTTTGTTTTCTGTGCTCAGGTGAGATAGATACATAAAGCATGTCTGTCTGAAGTTTTAAATAAAAAATACAGATGATTTTGCAGGGAGTTTTTATATTAAAAATTTGCACTTCTAACTGCCGTTATAATCAAGTTTTATAATCAAGTTTATAATAAAATGTTTCTTTTCCAGCTAGAAGAGACTCAGGCATTCCATAAAAAGTTGAATCAAGATAAACTCTTACATGCTCCTGAATTTATCATCGAGCCTCGTTCCCACACTGTCTGGGAAGAGGAAAATGTTGTATTTCGTTGTTCCGTGGCTGGCTGGCCAGCACCCCGTGTTACATGGTAAGTTTGTATCTCTGGCACTGAAAGTCACCAGATAACCAACATCTGAAGTCATCTCAGTGAATGTGGTCATTTTCCTGGAAAAATATAAGTTCATTAAAAAAATAAATAAATCAGGTACTGATGACAGGCCTGTCAAACACCTTTCAAGTCACCTTGTACAAAAAGAGCAAAATATTAAAAGACAAAATAATACTTTGCATAACAGCACTTGGAGTACGTGGTTTTGGGGTTTTTATTTGATAGAGATATCAAATATATTTTTTCTGTCTAATGATGAAGGGATAATAGCAGTTTAATTTATCAAACTATCTTTAATAATGTTTTTCAAATACTTTTATTTATTTATTGTATGGGTGATGTTAATGTCCCTGCTTTGGTCAAGAGCAAGCTGCTTGGCTGCTCAGCAGTAGTACTGAATTGCCATGGAATCGAAATCTTATGATGATGATGTGAAATCTCAGTGATGATGATGTGTTCATAGCAGACATATCATCATTGCTTGAAGTCAAAAACTTCAGATAGATTTGAAACCATCCAAATATTCTGAAAGCTTTGGATTCTATTGGAAACATTCTATTCATTTGAATGGTTCTTGTACTAAATCTTTGCTGTAAGAACTCCAAAATATCTTCGTCATAGCCGAAGGTCTAATTTGACTTTTGGGTTAAAGTTTACTCTGACTGGAATTGAAGTTATCTTGATTAACAGTGACTTGTGACTTTATTTTCTCATCATCTGTTGAGCTGATCATTCTTCTCTCTCTCACAGTACACAGATACCATCAAGTTGTTAAGATAATAAGTAACAACTTTTTTTTTTGACATTATATGAGATTTGATGATCATTATTTAGTTTAAAAGATTCTTCTAGAATGCATGTATAAAATGTATGCATGTGTTTTTAAAATTAACAAAGATCAAGACAGTATTCAGCATTAATAGAGGTAGGTCCTACTGACCTTGTATTTGTGGAGACAACAGATAACACCTACTATATCATGATGTTATATAATACTCATATTTTGCAATTTGCTACTTGAATTGCTCAAGAGACTCTGCATTTATTTAGGTCTTAAAAGCCTTGATCTTGGGGCTTGACAAAAAATGCTACTAAAAGGTACCTTAATAGGCCAGAACTGATGTCCGCAAAGTTACTTGGTCCCTCTACTTAGACTCTGACAACTGATAGCCAGGTTCTGCATGGACACATATTTCCCGTCATGTAAGGGTTGCGAATGCCCTGTGTTGACATTCCTCCTGGAGAGGATTCCAGACAAACCCTTTGGATCTGGTCTCAACTGGACATAAGGAGTGGTCAACTATGCTCGTGGCTGTAACCCAGCTCTGTAACCGGAATCCTACCCAAGAACACGAGAGCTGGGTCATTTTCACTTTGGTTGAGATTCACCTTATCCCCAAAACCTGACATGGTTAAAGTGAGCCTTCAGCTGTCTGCCTTTGCTCTCACTGTGTGCTTTCATCTGAGTGCTAAATGTGGATGGTGGAAAGTAATACAACGTTTTACAAATCCAAGGGGATTTCAGTTTGCCACAGGCTACTAATGGAAAAAAAGGGTTCACATCCATTTCAGCAGGTGTCTTTGCTCTGAGACAGAGAACAGTGCTGACCTGGATCTGTCAGCTTTCATTCAGCATTTCTAACCAAATGTCAGTTGAGTATTCCAAATAGTCATTCTTTGTATAAGCAAAGAAGACCTTTTCATGCTGTGCCTGAAAAACTATAAAGCTTCATGAACTTTCTCTAAAGAAAACCTTACTGCCTGATGCAGCTGTTCTGTCTCCCTTGGAAAAAAAAGCACATGGAAAACCCAGGACATTTGAAACCAGTAGCAGAAAAAATAAACTATCAGTGCCTAATGACAGTGGGAGATTGCAGTCCAGTGTTAGCTAATGACTTGGCTATTCTGGAATTTGTGTTTCCAGAAATAACAAGTGGTCCTTTTAACACATGAGCCTTATTCTTCCCATAGATGACTATAAATTGAAACAATTATTTTTTACCAACCTGATAATGAAGACAAAAGAAGGGAAAGTCTCCTTGCTGCTGGCATGACTTGGTTAAAGCTCATTTCTGTACAGCACCCCATGCTACTGAATGACTTCACTGCTAATAGGATGAAAGTGTTGTCCAGTCCTTTGGAGAAAAGTTAAAGAGATTATGGAGTCAAGTCCTGTTTCACAGGATTTCGTGTTCTCTGGAAAATATTATTCTGTATTATTCTGTTTTGTAAACTATTTGACACACTAGATGGAATATAAAGATGTCCAGGTGTTCCCAGGCAGATCAGTCTGGGGGGCACCACCTCACAGATGAGGTGAAAAGTCGTGGCTAGTGTATTACTCTTGCTGGACCCATGTATTATTTCTTGTCTAAGCCAGGATAATAGAGTAGGAGATCTGTAATGAGGTCTGTCATCTCTGCAACTAATTGATGTCCAGAACAGGGAGTATTGCCCTGCATTGAGTCCCTTTTCATAGACATTTTACTGAGTGGAAGATCAGAATGAAAAGCATTAGGGTTTGTGGTCCTTGCTGACTTTGGCACTTGGAAAAATCCCAGTGTATTACTGTGCCCAAATAGTTGTAGCCAGGGAAATATTCTCTATTTCATAACACTGACATTGCTGAAAGACAATTTTCAGATTTATTGTGGATATGGCGTCATCTCAAAAGACATTAGACTAATAATATTCTTGGAAAAATAAAATTGCTAATTACTGATTTGTTTGGTGGGACAAGCCACTGACACCAGACCAGTTCCCTTTCCTGATTGAAAGTCATGAGATATTTAAAATCTGAGATGAAGAAGTAAAGCTCTTTGCCTCGTTATGAAGAGAAAGGTTTATTTAAGCTACATCAAAGAGATGAAGATACTTTTATCTATCATCACTTTTTTTAAATATGTGCCTTATGGAGAAGGAAAAACTAAAGTTGGATACTCTCTTAGGAAATACTTTCTGGACTTCAAATCAGTCCCAAATGTACTGAATACAATACAGTGTCTAATTTTTTAGACTTCTATGGCCAGTTTATTCCATATTACCAGTGGCTTACTTGCTTAAGACAGAATTCACTCAAACATTTACTTGATTACTCCATGTATTGTCCAGTATGGGCAACATTTTATGCAAGAATTGGTAAGAAAGAATTTACCATGAACCACTGAATTCTCACAGAGGGAGTCTCAAGCTGTTTATACAAACTCTGAAATTAGCACTACCAGCTCACTACTGATCAGTACTTGTTCATTCATTCCTTCAAATTACTTACTGGGAATTTTGAACAGTAAATTTTTCCTGCCTGAAGGTATTCCTGTACCAGAAAATACTCAGAGTGGACACCAGTCTAACCCGTTGGGACTTCTGTTAAGTTAGCTATGCAAGTAAAGAAAGAAGTTAACTTTCTACCTGACGTTTTTGTGAATGTAAAGGTTTTAAAAGTAGATCAAATATGCAAACAAAAAAAATGCATATGATACCAAATAGCTAATGATGCTACAGAATTTTCATTGTTTGCAATTTACAAAACTCTGAGATGTTGCTCCTGTGACTCCTCCTTTCCTTTACAAGTAGTAACACGAAGTTCATAGTAATACAAACTGATTTTCATCCCACTCAAGACTATTTTCTCCTTTTAATTAGAAAATAAAGTTTCCCTAGGCAGGTCAAAGACAAAAAGAGAGAGGTTACACTTCCAGAATAGAGTCTTCCTAGGGAGTTAGGATGCTGTTTATCTAGGAGAAATATGCAGAAACGGATGTTCTATTTCAAATATCAAGAACTTGACCTTTTAACATATATAATGATACACTTCTCTTTGTGACATACTGTTTCTTTCCTTTTCCACAGGTACAAAAACAATGTGCCCATTGACGTACAGGCTCACCCTGGCAAGTATATCATTGCAAGTCGGTATGGGCTGCACTCACTGGAGATCACCGCGTAAGGCGATACTAGATAATTTAACAAACAGCTCAAGCTGAAATGTTGCTATAGATTGAGACCTGCAAAATGTGCATATAACTCTTGGGGATGTAAGAGATATCAAGTAAGGTGGTATCAGAGATATGAGAGACATAAGCTGAGGTGAATGCTGTCTACTAAATGTTGAAGAAGTTCTGGTTTACCTCCGTAGAGGATATGCAATTTACCTGAGTTATTTATCTGGATGAGTCAGAAATGTGTGGGACATTTGTGATTACTTTTCCCACCTGTCTGCTTGATGAGTGCAGGTAAACCTGAAAAAAATTTAGATAAGGGTAAAAAGATGTGATTTAATAGTTTTTCAAATACAGCAAAGTTCATCATTCTCACTGAATTGAGGAACAGAACTGAGATGTCCTCAGACACAAGGATGATCTTTAACATTACTTATCCTCCAAATGGGAAATTTTTGCAGTCACTTTGCATAAAAAACATTGAAAATATAAGACCAAATCAGCAATAATCTAGATTTGACAATTTATATACTGGCAGGGGCCCTTTGAAAATATTTTGTGAAAACTACCATTTCTACAACTTCCATGTTATGCATCTTTTCATAGGAGACAGCAAATTAGAGATAAATATTATCAGATAGTTTTTCCTACTTGTGCTGTATTCTCAAATTCAAATACGAGTGATATTTGAAAAGAGACATTTATTTCAAATGCTGGGTTTTAAGACTGAGGAAAACTTAATTGCTACAGTCAGTCCAGTGTCCAGTGCATCTGTCTCCCAAGCTTTTACTTTAAAGATTTTACCCAGATTTTTGAGAATTTACTTAATCTAAAACATAGGAGAGAATGAATAAGTGTGTGTTCTGCCTAATCATTTCTGTAATTTCAGATGTGACTTTGACGACACTGCCCAGTACAGAGCCTCTGCTATGAATGTTAAAGGAGAAGTTTCAATTTATGCTTCCCTCGTGGTAAAGAGTAGGTTGCAAAATATTTCCTTCAAGTTTCTTCTGTTAAGATGCATATTACCTGTTTCAGTTTTGTGTCTCAGAGAGCCTTTACCTCAGAGTCATAGTGACTGGATTTGTCTTTTTCTATGTAGGGTACAAAGGAGAAATTGATGCAAGTCTTTTGCATGGTAGAAATCTTTCCATCTCTCCATGTAAGTTACAATATGTTTGTTTGACACTTTTATTTATAGTTGTGACATCATGACACATGACTAAGCAGAATATTTAGTAACATTATTTAAAAAGGAAGCAGGTCTAATTTGCAAAGGTCCTGAGCTCTACAGTTTCAGTTGGTGTTAGCCTCACTAGTAGGGCAATGGCATTGCTTTCTAGGTCTATTGGTTCATGTGAGAAATATCTTGTTAATATTGCACTTTGCTCTGAAATAAAATCTGTCAGTGAGAGAGACACTTCATCTTTTGCAATATGTAAAACATGGCCCGGGAAAAAAAGCTATGGGGTGCATGTGCCTAAGTAGAGTAGGTGACTTTGTTGTTCTTGTCTGCTGCCTGTGTGATTCCATGGGAAAATGCACAGAAAAGAGCAAATATCCAGAACCCAACTTGACTATTTCGGATATGAGAAGGTAAAAGTTGTTGTTTGTTTTACCCAAGAACCTCGCGTTTTCATGTGATTTGCAGTATTGCATAGATGCTTCCATGATAATAAAACAATCCATCCACGTATGCCAGGTGGGTGAGGTGTGCTAGGGAACCCATGAAAGGCTTGAGAGATGAGACTTCTGGACCTTTCTGTTATTGTACAAGCACAAATAGAATCAGAGATATACTACAGAGGCATACTAGCTGGCATTTATATGCCAAAGTTCTAAAATAATAGAAACAAGATTATGTACCACATTACAAAATATAATGCCATGCATTTCCAGTGTAATTTGGGATCTATCACTTGGTTATGGGAAAGAAAGATGACAATTACACATGTCCCTTGATCATAGAAGGACTGAGTATAGGCCAGTTGTGTAAAAGGAAAATGTGACCTTAGGTTTTATCAGCTGAGCTGTTCTCAAAAGACACATGGAACTGTCTGTGCCATGTATGTGTAGTACAAGTGTAAGGCACTTGGGATATTCTCCCTGGAAGACTGCACAACTTGGGACACACAGCATCAGAAAAGATAAATTCAGGAACAAGCACAGAAACATGCCTGGGGGATTAGAAAGCTCATTTTATATTAATAGCTCACCAAAAGGTTTATTTAGCTTCTAAAAGGAAAGGGTGAGTGGACACATGACTGAAAATTCAGAAATTAAATTCTGCAGGAGCCTCTCCCTGATAAAACGGACTATCTGTAAGAACAAGAGTTGTATGAATAAAGAAATAGTTGATTCTTTGCAATAGAAAGGGCTTGGATTATTTAACACTGCAATAACCTCTGAAGATGATGTTTTGATACATATATTGTTCTTATTTATAGCTTAAACTTCAGATGAAACCGTATTCTTAATCACTGTGTACTTTTCCCTCGTACTCTTATCACAAAAGCAAAGACAAAGTAAACAGCCAGATTATTTTTTTCCCTTTATACAGTTGCCATTACCCCTCATGGCTATGCTTCCAGGTTTGAAATCAGCTTTGTCGACAAGTTTGATGTAGCCTTTGGCAGAGAAGGCGAGACAATGAGTCTGGGTTGCACAGTCATCATCAATCCTGATATCAAGCGCTTCAAACCTGACATCGAATGGTACAGAAATGGTGAGAACGTTTGACAATAAGAAATACAAACTTCTCTCATGTAAATCTTTACATATTTCAGCATATGTGTTCAAAATGATTTGCCCATCACTTTCATCTTTTTTCCAACAGTAATATTTTCTCTTTTTCAACTAAAATTGTTTCAGAATTTAGCATTTTGATGTGAAACCACAGAAAACTGATAAGGCACTGTGGAAATGTCTTCTAGGAATTTTTTCTTTCTTAAAAAAAATTCCAAATTAGAAGCATTTCAATCAGATCCAAAATCTATATGGCCCATTTACAAAGTCCATATAGCTTTTACTACTTATTTATATGCCAAGACATTTCTTAAATAATTGCACAAATATATCGTGCAACAGCTGATAAAAAACCTGTTGCTTTCTGAAGTTAAACTTTGAAGACAAAATTGTCATGAGAGCAGAATTGGCTGTGATTGTGTTCAAAGACAGAAAGTTATCTAATAAGAATGTTCTCTTGTGTATTTCCAATGCATTCAAATCTATCTTCCACACTCAGTATGTATTCCTCAGTAGATCCAACTAGTTCTCATCATGAAATTCTCTAATTCCTAGGTGTTCTTATTACCCCATCCAAATGGGTCCAGATGCAGTGGAGCGGGGAGCGAGCTTCATTGACACTGACTCATGCAAACAAGGAAGATGAAGGTCTTTACACTCTACGAGTGGCGATGGGAGAGTACTATGAAGAGTACAGTGGTTATGTCTTTGTTCGAGGTAGGGTACTCTTGTGAATAAAACTCACTACAGAACTGAGGAAAACAAGCTGGTAAAATCAGTCTCAGATATTTGAGTGCCTTTTTTTTTTTTTTTTTTTACATCATTAAAAAGAGAATAATGATTTTCTATTAATAGATTCTAGCAATATAGTTTCCAGTTGTTATCTCTGTAAAAAATTCAATGTGTATCTCATGCTTTGATGTCATGTGCCAGAACTCTAAACTCCTGATGGAGGGGAGTAAAGAAGACAGTCAGACTTTTTTCAGTGGTGCCCAGTGCCAGGACAAGAGGCAATGGACATAGGTTAAAATAAGGGAAGCTCATCTAAACATAAAAAAATCTGCACTTTTTTTTTTTTTTTTTTACCGTGGGGGGGGTTGAACACTGGAACAGGTTACTCAGACAGGCTGTGGAGTCTCAGTCCTTGGAGATACCCAAACCTTGATTTGACACGGCCCTGGGCAACCAGGTCTGGCTGACTCTGCTTTGAGCTAGGGGCTGAACTAAGCAATCTCTGGAGCTGTCTGCTAATCTCAACCATTCTGTGATTTTCTAAAGTAATGCAGCAAAGTGTAGAATTAAAATGTTATTTTTCTGAGTGCTGTTTGCTTCTATCATGAGAAACTGCACATTGAATATCTATTGAGAATTATTTCTTTAAAAGGAGCCATTGCTATCAGGTTATGTTTGCTGATTCTATATCTGTCACAGCTGCTAAAAGCAGCTGAAGTGTGTAATGCTAATTCAAAAGGCTCTGGAAAATCTTGGCTTGGAGACCGTGCCCAGAATGGCTCTGTGTTGCTAAGTCCAGCAGAGCTGTGTGAGATAACAGCCTGCTCAGAAAATGCAACTGAAGCAGATATTTTCAGCACCTGAAGAAACAGTCTCTTGAAATGAGCATCTGTGACAAGAAATAGGACTTGTCTTTCTTTATTTGTTTTACATTCTGCTGTGATAAATGATCACCCTCAATCCTATTACAACTTCCAGCAATGCAGGTGTGACCTGGCTGTGAACTCACTACCCCTTTCACCATCTTACTAGCCAATAGGTGTCTTTGCCAAATTCTAATTAGATTAATTATATTCTACATTCCTATTTAAATGGTCCCCACAGCATTGGTTGGTTAGTATATTCCTCACTGCTCCTCCTAAACAAATTTGCTCTAAATGGCTAGCTATGGTATTTCACCTCAAGCAGTTGTCTTTTTGTGTCACACATAGAAATCCCTGTGAGGGAAGGGAGCAAAGCACTGATCAGGCTCATAACATTAGGTCTTTAGACAGGCTTTGAGAGCATGTGTGACTCTTCTGCCATGACTACAGGTCATCATTTGTCAGCAAGACATCAGGGATGAAATCCTAGCCTCCCAGAGGCTGAGCAGCAATGCTGGCTGTCCCAGCTATTTCCCAGTCTGTCTTGGAAAGAAACTGTGTTTTCTCATCTTCTGTCAATTGGTAAATATGGACAATTAAAACCTTTTGTAAAGAGGTCACTGAAAACATATTCTTATTACTCTTAATGTTCTTAGGATTTTGTAATGTTAACTGGATTGTTTACTCTATATGTGACTTTTAAAAATGCATCCAGTTACCTGTAATGAGAACCTGGACTTGGCAACTTTGTGCAGTTTCAAAAGCTCCATGTGATGTTACTCTGTCTATAACAGAAGACACAGTGTAAAGTATGGCTGCTTTTTAGGAAGACTACTGTTTTACTAAATTAAGTATGTTAAGTGCTTTTATAAGGCATATTTTTTCCTGAAAGCCAAAAGCATGAAAAATAGGGATTACTGTATATTGTAGTGCAAAATCCTGTAATGCCTTGTAATATTAAACCTTTTTAAAAAGTTGGGGGGTTAGAAGGAATATATGAAAAATATTTATTAGCAAAATATTGTTTATTCGGGTATATACATCTTAGGTCTTCTCTTAAAGTAGCTCACAACAGGCCTCAAAAATAGTTACATGTAATTGTACAAATTGATGTTATTCTGCAGAGAAACAACATGTCTGATTTGAAAGTCTTTCACACAGTCCTCCTGCAAGGGTTATTTCTCTTTACATGAAAATTACATCATCTCACAAATCAGACTATGTGTAAACAGTAAAATTCCCCAGTGCCCAACACCATGCTGTTTTTCAAAGCTTTAGATAAGATATGTCCAGAAGCTGATGCTGGTGTCAAGGCCCTTTGACACCAGCAGGCCCAGATTTGTGATAAACACTTGAAAGGAACAATATACTCATCCTTATGAAGGTTATATTCCACAGTGATAATGTATGTGTAATCTAATTAAACTTCTAAAGGTGTTGATACCTTTGTGGTTCATAGCTAACCAAAATCAAACAATGAGTGGAGATAAGATATTTAATTCAATGTTATTATATCAAATCGGTGAATACTTTTGATTCAACTATTGCCTGGCTGTAAGGCACAGTCTGCCAAGTTTTTAGTTCAGCTGTGTCTCTTGCAATTTCCTAACTGGAATGCCTGGTACTAATTTTATTTAAAATGCCTAGGGGAGTTACATTACAGTATGCTGTAACATATTAAGCATTTGTAAATGTGGCAAAGAGAAAACCAATACCTAGAAAAACACTGACAATATAAAAACAAATGCTTTTTGAAGCCAGTAATGCAACTTCCTTTTTTTTTCTTTTTTTTGGCTCAGTAGGAACACAGTTCAGTCCTTAAAGATTAATAATTGTGAAGGAACTGTGGTTCACATTTGGAAACATATTTCTCCATCCTCATAGATGCTGATGCTGAAATCCCTGGAGCCCCTGGTGCGCCACTGGATGTGCAATGCTTAGATGCCAACAAAGATTATGTCATTGTTTCCTGGAAGCAACCTGCTGTTGATGGAGGAAACCCCATTCTTGGATATTTCATTGACAGGTCAGTGAGCATGCTGAACTGGAGAATTCACATTGCTGCTCACTCTAACTTGAAAAACTAAAAGCACATTGAAAAACAGATAAAATAGTCACTTGTTATTTTTGTTCTTATTGGTGACCAGAAGGAAATTGCTTTTTTTGTTTTATATTGGCTGGGTCCAATGTATTTCGTGGAAACAACCACATCTTGCTTCATTTAACTGCATAGAAAGGATTTTGGAAGATGCTGCATAGCTCAAGCCCTCCCTGCTTCCTCTGAGGCTTGAGAGGCCTGGGCACTTTGCAGTGTTTGGTAGCTTACAGGGTCTGCTTCTTCATCAGGCACCTGTGGCTCCTTCTGTACAGGGCTCTCCTGCCTCTTTCCTAATAGTTACTTGTACCAGAAAACAAAACAGTATCTCAAAGGGAGACTTGGATTTCTTTCTTATATTCTGTTGTTATCCGAGCTCTTAGATTCACAAGCTTCATGCAGATCACGCTTGCTTGTTTTTCTCTGCAACAATAGGAATTGGAAATAATTTTTAAAAATATGAAACCTCTATGTGTCAGGCAGTGGTAGGAGCATAGAAGCCTGGGATGTAAGAAATTCAGTCAGTATTTTCAGTCTTGCAATGATCTGCAGTGCTGGTAATATTTGTTTGAATTTCTGTAGCAGAATACATCATTAGTAATATGGAGCTCCTGTGGGCTTATTCAGATGCATGTAAAAAACACCCAAACATTATATAAATATATATATATATGCATACATATATACACACACACATATATATATGAAATATGCCACTGTGTTATGCAAGATATTGTATATCTTTAAAAAGTCAGCATTGCTTTTTGAAATAAATCTAACATTCAAATATAATTTTACTGTTTTGCTAACTTTAGAGTGTCAATCACTGCTGTAACTATGCTGCACTAGGTCTGAGCTAGAGCTCTTTAACATTCATTGAAAAATTCTGAACAAAGGACAGGACTAGGCTGTGAACAATAATATCTCATTTTAAAACTAGGCTATTGAGGGATGTTAGCACCAAGAGTAACTGCAAGACAAATGGCATTTTGCTTTTTCTCTTGTGTTCACTTCCTTTGTTCTGCATTTGCTGCTAAATTCAAAGCTGTGTTGATGCTCTCCAGTGTTTGACCCCACTGAAGATATTTAGATACCCAAATATTCAGCCAGGGTAGCCTCTGCCTTGTAGAGTCAGTGGGTAGTCCAAGCCAGCAGGACTAGTCTGTGCTAATGCTAAAGGCAAAGCTTGGGCATCCCTCACCCCAAGCAGAAACCAGAACCCGAAAACTGCCCTGAGTGGGACAGTAACAATTCTCACAAGAGATGTTTGCATGTACCAAGAAGTCTGGGTAGGAACTGTAACATTCACTTTGACAGATATCTGATCATCAATAAAAAGTCTTTCCCAAGCTAGAAGGTCATGATCCTATTGATCACATTGCTGGATACTGGGAAGCCATCACCATAGGCTCCTCCTGGCTCCCTGAGCTGAAGCGGCTGCGGGATATCTCTTCCTTCTGCCAGAAACCAGCCTCCTGCCATGTGTGAGGCTTCCCAGCTATGTGACCAGCACCACCACACTGGGTCTTGTCATTGCAGTGATTGTGGCCAGCACACCACAGGCTCCCTGGGCAGCCTCAGCAGTCTCTGAAGCAGGCTGTGGCTAAGTGCCTGACTTTAACCCCATTCACAAGCCATCTCTGTGCTGTGCTGGTCCCAGAACTCACAGTGGAGGTCTCTGCACCCCAATGATCCCACTATGTTGCTGGATGTACAGTGCAGCACTGTGCAGGAAAGATAAACTAGTCACCCTCTGGCAACTGCAAGAGAGACATGTATTTCATGTCCCTTCAAGTATGCTAAAGCTGACACTCCCTAAGCATACTTTGGAGGGTTTAGGCCATAAAGTGAGTTCTGCTCCTGTCCCTCTTCAGGAAAGAAGGGGTGCAGCTGCGAGGGATTTGGCATGTAGCCAGATGATACTTCAGCCCTGATTCCTTGGTGCAGCTGCTTTGGTGTATAAAGCTGCTGAGGAAACTTGTGTAGACCAGCCAATGAACACGAACAGGTGGTGAAGCTGCGAAGGCATGTGGGTGCCCCAAGTCTGTGTTCTTCCCTTCCCAGCAGTGCTCTTGCTGTTTGTATTTTTCAGGTGTGAGGTTGGCACTGCCCACTGGACCCAGTGCAATGAGAATCCTGTGAAGTTTGCTCGTTTTCCTGTCACTGGTCTGATTGAAGGTCGTTCCTACATCTTCCGAGTCCGAGCTGTGAACAAAGCTGGTGTCAGCCTACCGTCCCGGGTGTCAGAGCCTGTGGCTGCTCTGGATCCTGCAGACAGAGCCAGGCTTAGAAGTAAGATGTGCTTTTTGCAGGTTGCTTGAGAGGCTTAAGAAATCACAAGCCATTATAAAAACCCAACAAATTATGGCTATGAACGCAGAAGCCTTCAAAATCCCGCTAGAGGGAGCAATGCAAAACCAAAATATTCTTTGGAGGCAGCTTTGCCAAGAAGAAATCATCTCAGTGCTCTTTGCACAAAGTGCTCTGTCTGCTGAAATGGCTTTGGCTGGCTGTGGTGCTACTCTCCAAACTTGCAGGAAGAGGGGGGAAAAGGCACAGGAGAGCTAGAGAGACTCGCTTTTGTTCAGACAACAAAAAAGATGAACAGATCCTGACAATAGTCTCTCTGAGCCACAGACAAGGGTGGCTGATTCTGTGTTCATGTGACAGTCTTGCAATAATATCAGCACAATACCAGGACAGCTCAACAAATCTCAGGCTCTCTGCTTTAAAGTTAGCATTTTACAAGTCAAGGATATTTCTTCTTCTGTCCTTGCAATGTCTCAGGCATTTTGCTTCCAAATCCACCTCTCTACCCATATGCTACAATCAATTGCTTAAAATCAATTTCTACTTCTACTGAAAATATGTTTTTATATATTTCTGAACATATATATTTAAAACGGTCCAATGTGAAGGGATACTGTATGCAAAGTTACAGAGCTCCAATAGTCCCAGCTTGCATGAGTTACTGTATACAATGCTACAAGCTACAGACTGCAGCCAGACAATCTAGGTTCCCATTCAAGAGAAAAATAAAAGGCCAAAGAAAGGAGGCCAGGAAACATTGCACTCCATCATATTTGTGAAACCCTAAATCTAGGGGACTAAGTCTTTTCAATGGGCAGCATAGGATCTTTCTCAGGAGATGAAGTCTGGTTTTGGTGGCTTATTTCCATTATATCTCCTCTTCTCATCCCTCATGATCTTTCCTCCCCACCCGCTCCCTCTTTGCTCGCATCTCCACAACAGATCAGCCAACATAACATGAACAATGTGGAGGTGGAGAACAGTGTTTGCAAAAATTATCTCTGAAAGCGCCTTGACCTGGTTATAGCTGAATACATAACTGCAATAATATGATAACATAGAGGTGCTGAGAGAGCCACCCACATTAAATCAAGTGGATGTGTTGAGTCAGGCTGAGATGTTTGTGACTGTGCCCCATGATTTAAAAGCTGGTAATGTGAAGGAAAGTGGTTAAAAAGTGACAAAAAGCAGCCTGCAGGAATTTGGCAGTTCCTTTAATAAGTGAACTGTTAAACCAAAGGAATAGAGGATAGAAAATTAAGTTGAAATTAATTCTCTGAAAATGATGAGCTGAGTGAACCAAATAGCTCTGCTTGTCACCTAGGAGACATCAGTGACATTTCAAGAACAAATACATGTTTCAGTGGATTAAATTTTCTGGCTATGTTAATTGCTGAGCTGCTCTCAATATTCAAGCTGGTAAACCTGCAACTAGCGTGGGTAACTAGCTTGCTACATGAGTAACAGTCACAGCACCAACCCAAAAGGGAGCTCACAGGGATCTTGCACATATTTGTTTTGAACCACAAAAGAGTCAGTTTTTTCCTTGTTTCAGAAGTTCCCAAAGCCTCCCATTTCCATGATACGTCTGACATTTGTTTCAGGTCACCCTTCTGCTCCTTGGACTGGACAGATTATTGTGACTGAGGAAGAACCTGCAGGTAAACACAGCCCTTTTGCCTACAAAAGTCTAATGTGAAGCTGGCTGAGTAATTAGAACTCCGGGTGAGTTCAGTGGACTTTGGCACGAGCCCAGAGTTCCTTGTTCTGAGAGTCACTGAGCCTCGAATAACTCACAGCTCAGTTGTTGAGGTGAGGTTTCATTATTCAGGATCCAACAGAAAAACAAGCTTAGAATTAAAAGAAGGACATTTAAAATCAATAGTTAGAAGACTTCTAATGCTATAGTTTTAAAAGATACCAGGTGCCAAGGTATATTAATACTCCTATATTTTAATTATGACACCAATTCTGATAAAAATATGAAGGAATTAAATATTAATTTCCTTTCCTATTCTTCTCCCCTGTTTCTCAGAGGGTGTTGTTCCTGGTCCCCCTACTGACCTCCAAGTTATTGAAGCCACCAAGAACTATGTTGTGCTTAGCTGGAAACCTCCTGGACAGAGGGGTCATGAGGGTATCATGTACTTTGTGGAAAAGGTAAAATTGGACAAAATCAAATTATGCTGTGGCAATCTTTTAAGTTTGTTTTGCCATCTCTTCTGGACTTGTAGTTAACTTTCATTTCTGTCTGAGACTTTCAAACTAGGGCCAGGACTGGAATTTCATCAAGATAGTTGTTAAACTATAGGTTAAGATAAACTAAGAAGAGATGAAGGAAGAAAAACAGGAAAGTGAATGCAGAATGTCACAAACTGTAATACTCTTTTGTGAATTGTGTTATTCACCTTCCTTGGAGTAGACAGAGCAACAAACTCCCTCTACAATGAGAAAGCACAGAGCAAAGTCACATGTTTATGTNATATATATATGACATATAAAATATAGACATAAAATTTGTATAAACGAAGCTTGTCTGGTAGGACAGATTGTAAACATTTTGGAGGGAAGCATTCTGCAAGAGTTTCTTGGCATCAGCACTTTCTCTTCCAGCTGCCTTTTTATATTTATCCTCTACATTAACTTTCCATTTGCTTCATCAACTCAACAAAGATGACAAAATTTCTTTTCCAATTTTCTAGAATAGAATCCTTTTTAATTTCAGTGTTCTGCTTTCCTGAGGTGTTCTTTCATGGCTGCTAGCCTAGAAAAGTCTTCACACCATCACCCTTTTCACTTGTATCTCATGGCTCAGAGACTTTTTTATTGATGCTTTTGCCTGTCAGGCTAGAGGTGTCATCAAGGGAGACATAAATATCTTCCCATTATGTGTTTTTCATGTATTGTACAAAATCTGGTCTAAATAAATGAATTTCACTTAGCAACAGCCTTAGAGAGGGAGAATATATGAATTTTGAGTTTCCATATGAAAAAGCTTTTTAATAACTGATTGCATGCTGAGGACTCAGCACTAATGTCACATAGTCAGAGAACATTCTCCGGAGAATTTGAATCCCTCAGAATCCAGAACCATACTTGAAATAATACTTAATGTAAATGAAAAATTAGTCATTAGTATTAGTAGTATAAGTGATCATGATATGTAGATTTCTAGCCACAGAAATAAAAGCAATTTACCAACAAATTGCACATGTTAATTTTTTTTCTGGAAAATGAGGGTCAGATTCCTTACTGTGGGAGACACACCAAAAACATTGACAGTGACACAAGAACATCTAGAAGCAACATTAGAGTTTTGCTCTTTACGTGATGGTGAAATGTCTGCAGAACTTACTTTGGAACTGGTCCAGACTAGATGCAGTTATTAATAACATCACATCCTTGTGGTAGAGAGGTGTTTGGTTTTGGTATATAAAACCCAGTAAACTTTTAAGTTTTCTGGCGTAGGTGGACATGTGGAAGATTCATAAGTTTGAAATAGGCTTATTCTGTGGAAAGACAAAAAAAAGGGATGTGTCTCCCTGTTCTCCACAGCAGACATGCATTTGATGGTCTGACTAGAAAACTTTCTTGGGTTACACACTGAGCTTTCAGAGACTTTTGTTCCAAACATGGTTTCTGGGTTTGACTGCAGTGTGTTGCCGGCACAGAGGACTGGCAAAGGGTGAACACAGAGATCCCTGTGAAGTCTCCTCGCTTTGCAGTTTTCGATTTGGCTGAAGGCAAATCCTACTGCTTCCGAGTTCGCTGTTGCAATTCAGCTGGAATTGGTGAACCCTCCGAAGCCACTGAAGCCACTGTAGTGGATGACAAACTCGGTAAGTGTGTGATCATATATATTAAATTACCTTCATGGTAACTTTTCAGTTTGTGATGTAATTGTTTTTCTGTAGGCAGAAAATAATTCAAGTATGAAAACTAGTGAATGATTTATTCTCCTTATCTAAAATAATATTGGTTTGGGTTGCTCACCTTTAATGTATGTCAAATGACAGATATATACCAAGGAAATTAAGCTTCAAATAATGATGCCAAGAACTGCAAAGACCTCAAATAGCAAAAGAAAATGAAAACTCAAGGAAGTGCAAAGTGTTTTGTTTTACTTAGTCTTTATTGAAAATAAGTCCAGACATCAGAAGAGTTCAGTCTGCCTTGTTTGCCAAATTAAACAGAAGTGAAGAATTTAATACTTAAATGAATGAAGAGACTATTTTCACTGGAAGAGAAGCCAAGATGTTCAACACAGTAAAGCATCAGTAGCTACACCTACATAAGCAATTTGTTTCCAAACAGCAATGCAGATTTCAATCCAATTCCCAGATGGTCTCTGTTTGCTTCATATTGAGTTCTCAGAGCAGTTTGATACACGTGAGTTACGTTTTTTAAGAGTGAAACATCTTGTCTCAAAAAACATTGCAGATACACTTGGCTACTTAACAGGGGCATTGGTTTCTGGCTTATCCTATGGGCTGCACAAGATCGTCAATGTGCACCTAACACAGATTACCTTTTACAAGCACATCTCTGGTGCAGATACTCAGTACAAGAGAATGAAATAAACATCATTTGAAGGACATTCCCTGAATCACAGGCAATGGACAAGTGAGGGATCTCATCACCAAAGGCTTGAGCCTACTGATCCTGTCCTGTCCTTAAATCACAGAAGTTTTTTGAAGGTTAAATCTGTACTAGTCATACTAGTATAATTAAGAATAGAATGCCATCCTTATTTTATTTGTAAGTTTTGACTGGCTGGTCACTCATTTATTTCTGCTTCTCTCCCATAGATATTCCCAAAGCTCCTGGCCGTATTATGCCAACTAGGAACACAGACACCTCAGTTGTTGTCACCTGGACAGAGCCCCCAGATGCCAAGGAGCTGGTTGGGTACTACATTGAATCAAGTGTAAATGGATCTGGTCATTGGGAACCATGCAACAACAATCCAGTGAAAGGCACAAGGTAATGAATTTTAAAGCATGAAAATTATAGTCACCAGTTTCTGATCTACTGGACATAAGTGCTTTCCAGTCATTAGCAGTAGTAGAGTTTATCTCTCTGTGGTAGCCAGAAGACTTGAATCAGTCTTGCAGGTGAAGTTCATGAGAATTATAAAAACATACTTCAAAATCTGGGTCTTATCCGAAAGGAAATTATAATCAACCTTATATTAGAAATAATTAGGCAAGGGGGAAAAAACACAGACATTGCTAGTGAAGAAAGGGAAGCAGCTCACTAGTTCTCGCTGTTGGACATTTTGATGAAAAACAGTACAGCGAGGTATGACTGAATTTACAAATGTGGAAAACCAAAATGCATAATGCTTGGAAGCAAAGTGCTTTGTTTTGGAAGACTGCTGTAAACATTTCTGGACTGTGTATTTAGACTGTCAGGAGGGCATATGGACTGTATCACACTAACAATATTACTTTCTAATTGCTCTTTCACTTGCAGTCATCAAGATATTAATGAACACTCTTAAATATTTGGTACAAACTCACATTTCTTACTGATACAAAGCTTGGTCTCTAATCAGAAAAAATAATCAAGATTTAAACGTTCATGAAATCAAATTTGGGGTTATTTGAATAAGGATGTGATCTTCAGAGTCTGAAGGAATAATTGCAGAACCTTGTCTCAAGTGAATTGATGTCAGTACAGAAGTAGTCCCTGCTTGTTGTGACTGATTGTGCTTACTTGTAATTACTATCCATGACAAAATCTTCTTAAAATAAGTGAGGCTCTCCTAAATACTCTTGGACCACCTTTGTTGTTTAGAAGAGCATTGTAAATGCTTAATATATCAAAAGTACCTAAAATGTCAGTTTCCTGAACACAAGCACAACAATTTCCCCTTAGTATTTTTTGTACATTTGTATTGCAACAGCTGTATATATCAATATTATATACTTTCATATAGACTTCCATGGTTTATGTTGTAGTTATATCAAGTATTGGTGAAACTTCATGCTTCATGCAAAGTTTCCTTTGCTTATTTTAAAATACGAAATGTGATCCATATTCACCTTAGAAATAAAAATATTGTTATGAGTTACTACATACTGTGGTATAACTACACTGCCTAGGTTTCTATCACTGTGAGGGAACTTTTAGTCACTATGATGCAATGTATGATGCAGTCAGGCGCTGGCTGCCTGTTAACTCTTGGTGTTTCTAGTTGAGTCAGTCTCAAAGCCTTGGTTGTAGTTCATAGTTTGCATTATGCAGAATGTTTTGATCTTTTGAAATTTGTTTTCTACACACATCCTGGTGAAATCAAATGATTTGGAAAAGTCTAGTAGAATGGGTAGGGAAAATTCCACTCTGAAAATTTTGATTCAGGTTTTCTTTTTCCCAAAAATAAAACTCTCATTTTGTTTTCTGTGTTGTATTTTCTTCATACACTATTGCATGATGTCAGTGTTGGTAGTACAAGACATGACATTATGAAGTAGAACAAAATAAAAGTAACATGCAATAAACACCACTTAGAATACCTATTGAAAAATAAATGTTGTTTTAAATAAAAAGTTTAAATTTTCAAACCACAACTTAAATAAATGATTCCACTCTTGGAAAAATTTGTGGTTTCAGGGTGGACACAAGTAAAAAATATTATGAGACTTTTTTAATGTGACAATGGTAAAAAACTTATTTGACTAAAATAATTTGTCTGACTTAGATTATTGTGTCATGTATAGAAGCAAGAAACTGAAATGAAAAAAAATCATTCAACTCTTGTATAATGCCCTGCAATTTTTTTGAATGCTGCAATTTTTCATTTATAATTGATAGTGATTTATGTGGGCATGTGTTAAAATGTTACAAAAATGTCCTGTAAGAAGTAAATATAGACCTTACCTCTGCAGAGTTTCACTTTTTTCTATTAGAAAGTATGGATTTTATATATTAGCAGAAGTCAGGTAGACCCTGTGGTAACACAAAGACTTGTACAGTCTTAAGAAGGAAAGAGTATTGGTAAATGTTATGTCTAAAGAGACATGGGTTTAGACATTGTCCTTGTGTGTGAATGAGGTATTTAGATACATTCTGCATTCTCTGACCTTCATATAAGTGACTGGGGTCATGGTTTATCCTAGGTTTTCAAAAACCAGAACAAACTTTATGGAAGAAATATTTTCTGTTCCCCCTTAAGATTTTTATTTTCTTTATAATACTTTCTAAGTATTCCTTCTCTGATTTGTTTTAGATTCATTTGTCATGGGCTCAGCAATGGTGAAAAGTACATTTTCAGAGTAAGAGCTGTTAATGCAGCGGGGCTCAGTGAATTTTCACAGGATTCAGAGCCAATAGAGGTGAAAGCAGCCATTGGTAAGCTATTTTCCATTGCTCTTTTCAATGGTATATATGTTGGGTTTTAATTAAGACGTTTTCAGCAATTACTTGTAACTAATGGTTTCATTTTATAATGTTGTCTACAAATAACAATTTATCCATAGATTTTATGCTCTCACAGGTATAGTTTCACAGGCACTGCACACTTGTAGACTGTTCACCTTCACCATCCAGTCTTCTTCAGGTGCTTCTTGTGAACCACTGTATAAGGGCACTGCCAAGTTCACTTCATAGGCATGTGGAAAATGGAATGCCATTTGATTCTGTAATCTGGTATATCACGTCTAATGCACACCATCCTATATACAGTCAGTTTCTAAGAAACTTGTTTCCATTCCTAAACCTAATAAGCAGTGCAATGTGTCTTTTGTAAACCTTCTATAACCCTGTGTGTTCTCTCTTTGCTGATGGATTATTTCTGCTTGCCACTGCCTGAACTAATGCATAAAGATTAATGAGATCATCAAGCTAGAATAAATTGCATGTCTGCAACACCCTCACTCTCATTTTTATCAAAACTGCATACCTCTCAACCTCAGAGCAGAGAGATGTGTCGAAAGGCAATTTTTTCAGATCGTCTTGAAAGGATCAAAAACATGACCTGGAAGATCTAATACTAAAATAATTGTAGCAAATTAAGAATACTATTAACTTTCCATGTTTTTTCTGCTCAAAAAACTAAACATTGTTAAAAAAAAAGCATTATTTGTGAGCAGGCTGAGAGGTATTCTGTACATTTAAAATATTTGTGAATTCAAAATTAACATTTTGTGCATAAACCCAGTGAGTTGTCATATTTTGGCTATAATGTATGCATTTCTTAATTCTGTTGACTAAATGAAGTAAAAAGAATGTATTCTAATTCAAAGTGTCTTTGCTGTTTTCTGGCAATTATAGGGGGAGGATTGCTTCATGGTGTGTGCCCTGAACTGAGTGGTAAAGCTGGTGGACTAACAGAGCGCACTACCAGCTGGGAAGGCATGCATGAGACCTCCCAGCCTATTTTTGACACAGATGCTTTGCTAAAATGCAATGCTGAATTTAATAGAGACACACTGCCCAGTAGCTATGACATATTGGGAAGTACAGGAGACAGTAACATGAGAGAAGTGGTTAAGGATACTGTCACATCTGCACCACAAAAAGTTGCTGCTAAGCAGACAAGTAAGTCTCAACCCGGGGAGCTTTTGACAGTGGAAAAAGTTACAAAGAAGAAAGATACAGGTGAGAATTAATAAAATACATAGATTTTGCTGCTTTGGTACATCTGCTTCAGATTGCTGTGACCTCTGTTCATCCGTGCCTCAAGCAGATGTGCTCTGTGATGATGCATCTTCCTTCAAACCCATTAATTATGTGCTCAACTCTCCATTAAGATCATTCTGCATATAATGATATTGGAGACCACTTTACAAATTTAGTGGTTACTGAAAATGAAACATATAAATATGTTTAGTAATTTAATGACTTGTTTGACTACATATTAATGTATCCAAGATACTATATTATTTCTAAACCACTTCAATAATTTCTTAGGAAATGCTTACCTAGTCTCTGAGTTGCATATATATATATATATATATTATTGCAGCAAACAAAATCTGATTATGATGGTGAGCATGAAAATCTGTGTTGTTAAGATATATGAAGATTCTTTGTGGATTTATGACTAAACTACAGTTTATCTCTGACACACTCTGAATGTTGTGTTCTATCTCAGACTAATAGCAATATGTAAGGAGAAAAACCTATCAAGTTATGATATGCACAAAATCATGTTTTATGTTTTCAGCATCTAAACACCCATTGTGCCCAAGAAATGTGGGGCTTGAATTTCATTTAAGTCCCGGTACCTGGCCAAAGAATTGAACTCCTCCCCAGGCCTCTGAAATGAGACTCAAAAGGCTTGTGCAAAACGTTGAACATAAACAAAGTAGAGGCACCTGGGGCTAGCTGACACAGATAGAAAACATTAAAGACAAAAGGAAACATATATGATATGGGATTTCCATCCCAAGTAAGACTTCAGGGTCACAAGTAGGGCTTTTCACTGGTGTGTGATACATTGGGTGCAGGCAAGCACTTCCCTACTAGATACAGAAGAAATATAAGAAATCGGGTTGGGATTAAGTGACTGATTTCTGTATTATTAAAAAATAATCTAAGAAGGAGGATTATGCCGTGCATTTTTTCAATAAGTTCCAGTAACAGAGATGTTCCATTTCTGGTCAGTCTACATTGCCTGTCATCATACTGTCCTCCATTAAGGTAAGATCATATGATGGGTACAATGATAAAATTTGCACAGTGTGTAAATTTAAAAAAAAAAGAAATAGATAAAGTCCTTTATTGGGAGAGAAGGATGTGATATTACCTAGAAAAAGAAAGGAACTACAATGAATATTGTATTTGTGAAAGAAGGCTTGCTTTCTACAAAAGAAAACAATTCATTGCATCTCCATTTTTTTTTAATTTTTCCTGTAATGTTAGTTTCCATTCCTCATTTTTCACAGCATTAAAGTGAGTCCTGATCACTTGCATCAGAGCTGCAATTGCAACACATTCTTCCGTTACATATCAGCTTGCTTTTCAAAAACAGGAGATCCTGAAAACTAATTTCTATGCAGTTTGGACTTCTGCATTTGGTTTGTGGAGGCTTTTGTCCTGTGTTTCTTATTCCAGCTCCAGAAACTTCCCTTGAGCACATAAATATTGTCCTAATTAGGAAACGCGGGGTGGGAGACCCCTAGATGTGGTAAGTAAAAGCCAATCTGACAACAGAAATATTGCTTCCTACTTACATGTTCTTCACATTGAAACAGCTGCTCCATCTCCACCTTATGACATTGTGGTACTCGAGAGTGTTCGTGACTCAATGGTATTGGGATGGAAACAACCTACAGTCACTGGTGGAACTGAAATTACTGGTTACTATGTGAACTATCGTGAAGTGGTTGATGGAGTTCCTGGGAAATGGAAGGAGGCCAACATTAAGGCTGTTACTGAGAGGGCATACAGGGTAAGAGGTTAACTTCTGTTATTGCTGGGGGTGCAGACAGTATTTCCAAAACAAATCTCAAAGACAGGTTGGGTTGAACTATGGTTCAGTGTCTAGATAGCTGTTCAAAGGGTTTAAAATCCCTTATGATAAATTTGTTTAGCTCTTTTAAAATTCTCTGCAAAATTGTTTGTATGCTTGCCTGTTAGTCTGGCACAAACTATCCTCTGTGAATTCACTGGCATAGTGTGATTTGTAAGTCACACCCTCACAAGAAATGACATTCCTACTGGACTTGGTAGACATATCCCAGTGCTTCCTGGTGCTGGAACCAGCTCTGTGCCAGCTGCTTTTTGTGATCAGTTCTTGATCCAGTTTAGAGGCAGTACTAGCCACAACCTCACTGAGCTACTTTAGAAATGAAAAGCAATGCCAGGACTGAGTTTCACCCCACTGTGAGGACAATTCTTGCCTTAAGGAAATTTGCTCTGTACTATGAGACAGACTAAGATGATTGTTGAGCAATAACCTGTTTCCTTCCTGACTACCAAAGTGTCTATCAATAGGAAAAGGAGATTACAGCTTGAGTGTGCTGAGACCACTCAAATATACTCCATCGCCAAGCAGAGGGAAAGCCAAGACAGTTATCACCTTAAGATGTCAATAATGCTTCCATCTTCAGGCACACTTAAAAGAAAGCTCATGCATTCAGTAATTGTCATTGTGACTTTCTTCTAAAGCCTTAATCCAAAGTTAATAAGTACTATCTTATTGATCCTGCAGATCGAAAACCTGAAGGAAAACATGGTGTACCAGTTCCAGGTGGCTGCTTCTAACCTGGCTGGGGTTGGGACACCCTCCCAACCCAGCAAGCCCTTCAAATGTGAAGAGTGGACCATTGCTGTACCTGGTAGGATCCGGAGTGGGACACAGCCCAAGGGTGCTCTGTGATCTAAGTCCTCATTGCATTCAATTTGCAGGGCAGTCAGTGGGGCCCTAAAGTTCATGCCTAGGCTTGAATCTCCATCACTCTGATTTAGTACCTTTACAGTGATGCATTACATAATCCCAATTTAATCAGTAGCATTTTACAAGCAACTTGTATTTTTTTGTTATCTTTCCTTCTTGTTCCACTATTGTGTCTGACACTTTGCCTTCTAGTTTAAATAGTAGACATAAATACCTGCCTAAGGTACAAGGCATAGAAGAAGGAGGTCTTGTAACCCTTGTCTAAATGTATCACAGATCCCTGGCCTTTTAACACTCATTGAAATGAATGAAACAACCTTCACTGACTTCAATGGACTTTAGAGCAGTCCTTGAAGCAGGACATTAGCTTAATAATTAATTTATTTCCCAGAGTTTGAAAATTATTTGTTGATTTTGTAAGTTCATGAATATTTGATCAAGATACCAGTCTCAACCAATTAGATTGTTTTTTGTCGAGTCTTTTTGATTGGCATGAGTTGTATTTACATCAGGTCTAGATACGATACAGAGGAGCTGCACATTATGTCAGTTCTGGGTACACCGTGGTGTCTGGTTTTGGTTTTGGAAGTCTTATGCACTGGTCCCTTTGGGATTTATTTTAATGCCACAATCCAACTTTTACCTTTCAGGGCCACCCCATGATGTCAAATGCACAGAAGTTAGGAAGGACACTCTGGTTTTACTGTGGAAGGAACCAGTTTATAGTGGGCGTAGTCCCATAGTTGGTTATTATGTTGATATGAAGGAAACTGAAGCAAAGGAGGAACGCTGGAGAAGTGTCAATGAGAAGCCACTTCAAAAGAAATACCTGAAGGTAAATAGCTGAAGATTCAAATACTGGTATAACAGTATAACCTTGAGGAAGTCAGTCTTCAGTAGCATCGTCCTGTATTGATCATGGTTCCACTCAATGGAATACTTAGCAGGCTATGCTGTGCCAAGGATACACACGTGTCATACCTGTACGGTCAGACAAGACAGTAACTCAGAACACAAACTGGTATGACAAGCCTAAAAATAAAAGAAAGCACTGCCAAAACCAAAAACATTCCTGTAACACAGAAGACATCCCTAGCATCTTCTGGCTCAAAGGATGTCACTATACTAAAACAGATGGCACAAAACCAGATATTGTGATAATGTGGCAAGTGATTCTTCCTAATACAAAGTACTCTCTCTTCACACTTCACAGCAAGTTAAACCCAAGCTTTTTGCACTATTATGCTACATTATTTTGTGGAATGACTTCTAAATAAGGGAACACCAGCATCTCAGTTCTAGAGATATGTCTGAAGTAGGTTTTCTATTGGTATGCTTTTCAGAATATTTGGAAGACAACTCATTTTAAAGCATGATCCTTTCCTATATGTTTTAAAGGAGTATTCACAGGTGATGTAATGTCAGTATAATTCCCTCAGGTCACTACAATTAAATCTGTACAATTAAATGCCCTCCTGTTTCTAAATAGGTGTGGCTGGCACTTGTTACTCTGATAATTTCATTTTTAAAAGCCAGACTTTATCTGCAGTAAAAGACTATGATGTTTCAGAGGTCAATGTACCTCTGAACATCCTGTTCCAAAACCAATGCTCGTTTTGAAAAATAATCAATGACAGTAGTGACGCTGTCTGAATGTTAGCTATGCACACAAGGAAGAAGTCATACAGATAAGTTATGTCACTCTGGAATTGAAGGAAAAAAAAAAAAAGAGGACTGGAAAAGAAACAAAACAAAACAAGAAAGGAAGTACAACTGTCAAGTATCCAGACTGATCTTAATAAGTATGAAATTAAAATCAGTGTATATATATTTGGTTCCTCCAGATCGGTGGCCTAACACAAGGTGTGAGCTATGTGTTTCGTGTGCGGGCAACAAACCAGGCTGGTGTTGGGAAACCATCAGATGTCACGGATGCTGTCGTAGCTGAAACACGACCAGGTTTGTTAGAAATGCTTCCTCTTTTTCATCATATTTACACAGATTCCTGTGACGTGTTTACCTGCAGGCTACATGCCAACAACCTGACCTCTCTTAGGTCAAGCTTTTTGACAAAGCAAGATATGAGCTGAGGGTGTTATCTTAGTTTCTTGTCTGGTATATTTTAAGGTCAGAAAACATTTTCTTACTGTAACTACAGGTTCAGAAATATGAAGATACAAAAAAATGGTAAGATTTGCATGTATCTGTAAGTAGGTGTATAAGCAGAGAATCCACTAAAATCAGGTCAACCAAACAATACTACAAATATAGATTTTGCCCTACCTATAATAAACCAGTTGTTTATGCTTTATTATTTTCATTTTCTTATGTAATGTGCCTCAAGAAAGGGTAAAAGAAATTACTTTTTTCCCTTGGCTTTTAAAATAAAGTCTTTAAAAGCACAGTGAAGTCACTTGAGAGACTTTCAGTAGGAATTCAAGTGCAACTCTTTGCTGGAGTCATACTGGAAGGGTGGCTCCAGCATGTCTGTAATGCCAGCAAGAAACCCAGGAACTAGTGCAGAGGCAGCATCTCCAAACCTGGAACTTCAGGAAACCCCTGGGTTTTATTTAGCTACACAAGTAACATTTGTCTCTTTGGTCAGAGACAACAACTTTTTGTCACGAAGTTCCTAACAGGAAACACAAGCAAGGGCTTGTGGCTCACTCATCTATAGATCATTTTAGAAGTGTGAGGTTCTACAAGGTGCAAGAATGAATTCCCACATGTCTTAACCAAATGTAGTATAAGGTTAGTATGATGTAAGAAAGTACAGGGCTACAACCCAACCTGGATCTACCATACACTCTCTTTTCCTCTGACAAATTCCCTTCCTACACGTGCAGACTCCCATACCTGATCTCAGCTTGGAAGGTTTCCAAGAAACAAGGAGGGCAGGCAGACAGGACAGCAGAGAGGCTGGGGACAGCCAGGCACAGGGAGCATGAGTAGCAGTGCAGGGGCACAGGCAGAGGAGGTGGCTACCTGGGCAAACTGCTGCCTACTCTGCCTGCACAGTAAGGCTGATGGCCGGTCCTGCCTGGAGAAACAGGCAGGATTTATTTGGGATGCTGTTGACTCTAAGGTGTTGTGAGGCATTGACCAGGCATCACCAGCAATCACTAGATCCTATTCCCATCCCAGATACCTTGGGAGTATTTCCCTGTGGTCATTTTCATGTTTCTGACCCCCAGGTCCATTTTTACATCTTCTGTTTGCACAGCAGCACTGGCCCAGCTCTCCTAAGTGCCTGGTCCTTATGACCAGGGCAGCAAACATTCTAACAAGCATTGAGTTAGCTCTCAGTGAGGCTGTAAGTAAAAAAAGTCTGAAAAAAGAGGTCTGAAGCTGGGGGTGTAAAAGAACTGGAAAACTCAAGAGTGGAGAGACTGGGGTGACTGCTAGTGAGACTGGGATGACTGCTAGTGAGACTGGGGTGGGAAGAAAGTACTTGAATGAGTAGATAGTCAGTTGAAAGTATGTAAGATTGGGATACGAGGACAAAAAAAGGCCAAGTGTGTGAGTAAGAAGGGTTTGGAACCATCTTGGATGAAGACAAAACACTGTCAGTATCTCTAGACAATTCCTGCTGGAATGCTACTTTTGGCAATTGTGTAAAGTTGAAAGACAACTGAGCTTTCTAATCAAAGAATGTAAGCAAATAATATCCTGAATGAAAGTACTTGCTTTCATACAAGTGCTGCCAGTTGCCTTTATCCAATGAAATACATAAATGTAATGATGTGATACTTTGCATCCACCTTCTTTTCTTTGAAAAGGATGTTTCATTTTTATAGTTATCTTCTAAAATTAAATGGAAAACACCAACCACATAAACAAATACCAGTCCAGGATACTTTTGAGCTGTAACTTTGTCTTTTGCTTAAAGTACTTTGGTGTGTGTGTATCTCACAGAAAGCAGGGGAAATCCAGTAACAGTCTGTAACTCTTCCCCATTGCAGCCCTTAGTCCCTGTATATTGGTACAAAGAAAAATTAGAACTTGATCCTGCATCAGTCACTTGGGAAGGGCTTAAAATTAATGAAATGCTATCCCATTCAACTTTTCTGACTGACCATATTCAAAATAATGCCATTAACTCCAGTGTTTTGAAGATGTCTACTTTATGTTCATGTTATTTTGTTCCTGTCAATGCAATAAGATAAATGGAAATATGATAGGACTTCTAAGTATTTTATTTCTTATTATGACTGCAAGAGAAGCTCTGGATGGTATGCTGAAACCACCAAGCTATCTAGAGGAGGAAATTAAGACTACTAGTCCTATGACAGCTTTTTTGGCTCTGCTTTGTAGGATAGGTGGAGAGAGGTCTCCAGATGTAGCCAGTAATTTAGACAGAATTTTTTTTTTTTTTCCACTCATATGAATGTCAGAGGTAAATTTCACCATCACTTCTGGAAATAAATGCTACGCATTGTTATCTTAATAAGAATACTTTAAGAGAAATATAAAAGATTCTGTTATTCAAATGAACCCTATGGCTGTAATTCTTTGAGTGTCACATAAAACGCCATCAAAAGATTAATGTGCCAGTGATCTACAGGAAACTAAACACTAATGAAACTTCAAGTGATGAATTTTGCATATACTAAATTGAATTATAAAATAATTGCAAATATGCTGTTTCCTAATAAAATATTTGTAGACCTTAGACTTCATTTATCATATATTGGTACTTAATGTGCTTCACTACTGCAAAGGCTGGTAAACAACAGTACCAAAATCGGAATATTAATCTCATCTTTCATTGAACACTTATGGTAAATTACAAAGACTAAGAAAGCTGCATGCACACAAATTGTCATTACAGGAGCTGCTCGTAGTGCTGGAAGAGACGTGCATAGTATTAGGATGATGAAACACAGAAATCTCCTTGTTTGCTTGAGGGTTATTAAGAATTATGCTGAAAATAAAGCATTTAATCTCAATGTCAGGAAGAAGGCTCTTGCCTTTAAGGTACAATACTTTGTGGAGAAAATGTGTCATTAGCATTCTGGGCAGCCCAGATTTGTCTCAGCTCAAGTAATAGGACATGAGTGCCCTATTCAGATGCGAGATCCAGCTCAGAGCTGTTCAGAAAAGGAGGCTGGATGTCCTCCAGCACCTCTCAATGCACATGCTCTCCCTGACATTCTCAGACAAGTTGTTGAAATGAACGGTAACGCCACAGATGACAAGCTCGCCAAGTCACCCGAATCCCAGATGAAATTCCCTCAGCTTCACTGGGGTGCAAGGGAGCAGGATAGAGGTGCCTTCAGGTTTCTGACATGGGATTCACCCCCAGAGCCTTTCAAAGGACAAACTGGGTCACCATATCCAGCTCAAGGATTGTAGGTACTGGCAAAACAGGGTGGGCGACTTAAGCAGCTAATTGCAAATATTCACTCCCTTTGTGGGCCCAGGATTAATGGTGCAGACGGCGGCAGGGCCGGATGCCAAGCACAGCAATTAAACCAACCTCCTGGAGCAAAGCCAGTGTCACTGAAAATGCGCCTCAGCCACACAAGTGTGCACTGCTGGGGCGACTCAACTGCTTCCTCTTCTGCCTCCTGCACCTCTTCGAACGCCCACATTTGCACACGTTATTCCCTGTATAGCTGTTATCTTATTAGGGAACAGGAAATTCATGCTGCATAATGAAAGCTCTAACTACCTCCCAGCATGGAAAATATTTCTGTTCAATATTTCAGACATTTAGTGGATTTAGAGGCTTGCTTTTTTTCCCCCCTTCAGGTTTTTTCATAGCAGATATCGTAACTCTCATGTGTTATATTAGCTTATAGAAGCTTAGATACTTAGACTTGCTCAAATAAATCAGTTGATTTATGATGCTTTTTAATCTGTGGATTAGAAAAAGAACTGTTCTTATGAACTGAAGACCAAAGATGCCAATAAGTGCAGCAATTTATGTGCCAGCTGCAAAAATGTTAAGAATCTACTTAATCCACCCTATGAATGGTATCTATATATATATATATATCTATATTGCTGGCTTCTCTGAGAAACTGGAATTGCCTTGTTTGTCTCTTTAAGGAACCAAGGAAGTGGTGGTTGATGTAGATGACAATGGAGTCATTTCCTTGAACTTCGAATGTGATCAGATGTCTCCAGACTCTAAGTTTATTTGGTCCAAGAATTATGAGCCAATTGAGGATGACTCTCGACTGAACATCGATACCAAAGGCGGAAAGTAAGAGCCCCCAGGGGTAACAATAGTCTCATGTGTGAGAGACAGTCACAGAAATCCATCCTTTTGATGTATGACCTCACTAAGAGCTAAACCTGCCTTTGTAACTTGAAGGCTGAGTATGCTGTTCTCCAGCAAGTCCATTCACAGACCATTTGGAAATTGTAGCTGACACAGAATGAGTCAGACCTCCTCTTTAGGAAATTTAGTTATGTTTAGGCATGGAGGGGGAAAATTTGTGCTCTGTCATCTTATAACCTGTCAATAGAGGCAGATTATTATTATTTATTATTATTATTCCTATTGCTATTATTTTACATCCCAAAATAATAAAATTATCTGGCTGCTTGCAAAATTCTTTGCCATGTAACACAGCTGTAATCTTTGGAGCTGCTGCAGTAAGCAGGGCTTTCTTCTGATGGCACCACCATGGTCTCCAAGCCTACTCTGTTTCTTCAGTCTTTTCACAGAGGAAGGCATGGCAAATGCACAAGTTCAGCTCTTGAAGGGCCTATGTGCTCTTCTAGTGATATAGAAGCCATACTGAAAGAAATAGTGGGCTCACCATAGTCATAGTGTTGCATATAGAAACTGGATCAGCCTGTACTTACAGTATCCTTCTAGGGTCATCAGGGACTTGACAACACTCTTCTTTGGGTGCTATCTCCATTTGTAACACATATGGTAGAACCTACCCTGGTTTATAGTCACCAGAGCCAAGCATTTGCCTGTTCAGTCAGAACAAAAGCCAATTCTAGACTATTTTTACCTGGTGCTATAGACATAAAAGAGGGGTTTGATTCAGACTAATCTCACCTATTTATCAAAATGCTTTTTTCCCCCCCAAAGGTCAAAACTTGCCTTTAAGGATCTTGGAGAAGATGATTTGGGAATTTACTCTTGTATTGTTACAGACACAGATGGAGTTTCATCAAGTCACACAATTGATGAGGAAGGTAGACACAATGGCTATTAAGCATGCCTGATCTGCTTTCACATCTGTTTTTCCCTGCTGCTGTGTCTCTCAGATCTGTAAGGCAGGCACACCTTATATTATTTCTCTTATGTCTTTTGCAGAAATGAAACGCCTGCTTGCTCTGAGCCATGAACGCAAATTCCCAAGTAAGTGTATCCCATGTCGATAGAGGAGAGTTTTATATGCAGTGTGGTATCACAAACCTGATGTCGTTGAGGATGTCCCTGCACATTGCAGGGAGGGATTGGATTAGATGACTTTTACAGATCCCTTCCAACACAAACCAATCTATAATTCTATGGTCACAAAGCTCCTGCCACTATCAGATAGAGAGGTCACTGTAATAATTTCAAGTGAAAGTAGTTTTGAATTGAAATACCTAAGATTCCTTTATTTTTTCCTCTTTGTTTCAGTACATTTGTGTGTTACTGGTGTTCTTCACAATCTGTTGCAGGCTACTGGTCTGGGCCTGTAATAAGTCTATATAACAGCTGGAAAATAAGCATCACATTGGTTTTGTTTCTTCTGCAGAACAGACTTTCATACTTACTCAGCATACCTAACCCAATTTAAAAACCAGAATTTGAAAAATTACGTAGCTTTTCTCCAACTGAAGTTAACATAAATTAAGATTAACAAAGCAGGCAAATGTAGTAAATTCAGCTGAAATTATATTTATATACAGAATTTGCCTGCTGAAAATCATTTCCCCCCTCTTTCCTGTAGCACTTGGCAATATGAGCATCCTTTCTGTTGCTTGGGATGATATTTTTGTCAACTCACAGATCTCCCGTACCTTTATGATATCCTGGTTGTAGCAAAACTCAGTTATTTTCATTGGAATTGACCTTGAATAAATAGGAAAAAAATACTGGATTGTATAATGAATCCTATTGCACACAGTGCAATGAGACTTAAACCTGTCTCATCTTCTCCCACTACCTTCTCTCACTTCTGTTCAAGGCCCTGGAACGCTTGTTTTAACATCTTCAGCTTTGTGTGTGCACTGCTGGCACCTCTTCCAACACAGCACACATCGCACCTCTCAGCCCAGTCAAAACTTGGCTGCAGAAATGGCCTTTTTGCTCACATCACCTCTCTTTCTCATTTTATTCTTCATATTTTTCATATCAGCCCTACTCTTCTCAACATATTGTATCACCTTTTGACAGCTTAATGACAGCCCAAACATGCCTTGTTTATTCCTGCTCCTCCCAGTTATTTCCTCCTAATTATATTTTCACACTGGAAGTTGGTCATCACAAAAACTGGTTGCATACCCTGTCTCTTCCCTTCTGAAGGCTCTTCCATGCTTTGTGTTCACAACTAATGTCACAAAATAAGCTACTCAGATAATATAATCTTTTTTTCAGTATATGAGGTAACAGAACACTTCTAGTTGTGCATGAGCTTTCAGAACGCACAGGCAAAATGGGAGATCACTGCAGGAAGTATCCTTAAGGAGGAAACTCTCTTACTTGGTTTGGTCACTCCAGGCCATGTAAACACACACAAAAGAAAACGTATATATGTATTACAAACATATGTATGGGGTTGTGATTCAGCTGACTGCTTATGAGGTTAGAAAAATAATCATGAGCTTCTACGGATCACTATGAAATCTTAGTCATATCTCCAGAAAATCTGTTTGAGGATTATCCAAATTCTTAAGAAACAACATTAGTTGCTAGGGACTTCTGATTTAACATGAGCTCTTGCATGTTGCCTTGTATGTACTTCTGAGCAGCAAGTAATGGTTAACTTCTGCTTAGAAACACTTGCAGCCATTAACTCCCTGGGAAAACGGATTGCTTGAATAATGCAGACTTTCAGAAGCCAACTCTGTATGGGTGCAATAGTGTGTTGGTGCTAGGTTGAAACAAATTCTTCTAACTCTTCAACTGCCTGAGGACTCCCTGTCAAGTGCTGGCAGTAATTTGTGATGCTACACAAATAGTATGTAAAGCCTTGTAAGCATGATGGCTGGAAAATGACTAAAGTAGCTGTCAGTTGGTACTTATGGAAATATTTTAAATAACACTGTTGCTTGTGACAGACTGTGATGCAGATTGTCCAGTTCCTTTGGGCTGAGGAGCAAACAGCCTTTTCCCCCAGAAGAATCCTTTTGCATCCTTTCAGCCCTTTATTTAACAGCTTCTGAGATACTTTCCTCTCTTCCATGTTAGACTAAGATAATTACAGGAAAGCCAAGTGGGGGTTTAAAATTGCTGTAGCGCTGACAGTGAGACAAAAGCACTGCAGCCTGATGTCTATTCACACTCCCACTTGCTTCCTGTAGCATTTCAGTTGCTTTGTTTCGAGAAATTATGCAAGCCCTGAAATTTCTTCTGTTTCTTATATACAAGGTGATGAGCTGGGTGCGGAAAGCTCACACAGACCATTTTGCACAGCTGTGGCACACTCCTGTGGGGCTGTCTTTGCCCTGCTCCCTCATGGCCATGCTACCCCTCCAGGCTTTCCCCTCTCTGGTTAAGCCTGTGTCTTTTTCATAATTGTCTTAATTTCCCTATGACTGTTGCCTCACCCCTCAGAAGCCTCATTTTCACTGGAGACAGTCCCTGTGCCACTCAGGCACCCAAAGCATACACACAGGTGTGGGAGGGAGAAGGGGCGAGCATGGGAAAGGAAGAGGTGAGGGGTCCTCACGCCCTGTGTGTTTGGCACTGGGGCGGGATGGCAGCTGTGCTCCAGAAGGCATTCCAGACATTTAGGACAGTGAAAATACAAAGATGAGAGAAATTAGACACTACTTTGGTCCCAGTCCTCTCCTGCTGTAGCTGAGTCTTTGCATACATGGTGCTAAAGAAACCACCTTGGGATTCCTCTGGGAGGAGGTGTGTCTTTGTGTTATCACCAAACTATATCATCACATGTTTTGCAACGTGTTTGTACACTGTCCTTGCTGTTCTGTGCTACACCCACCCTGGCACTGCAGACTTTACACTGCTGAGAAAGCAGAGACTGGGGGAGAGGTTACATACAGCAGACGTAATCCCAAGAACATGACTTTCCTTGAGAATCTGAGCATTTGCTGAGACAGATAAAATGATGGAAGTCAATAAAATGAGCAATATGCCCCAATATCAGAGTATAAATGCTCATGCTTAATGTTGCTGATTATGGTGTCTTAAAGAAGAGTTAAAGTGAAAGCAAGCTGAGGACTATTGCTAACAGGAACAAGGAAATACAAAAAAAAAAAAAAGAGAGACTAATATTACCTAAGGTATATGGCATGATTTTTACAAATTTCCCCCCCCAGTTAACACAATGAATTGGTTTGTATGTGGCAGATTTCAATTATTTAAAGGAAAACAAAATGTACTGGGAAGACTGAGGGTGTTTTGCAATACTTGGTTAATTCTGGGGATGGAGTTTGCACTCAGCAGAGGATCAGCGAGTTTGCAAAAATCTCCCAGCCTGCATCTCAGCAGCTGAGTTTCTGATCTGGCTTTGTGCTTTGGAAGTGTTTTTATGTTTGTTTGGGTTTTTTTCCCACTGAGTCACTTCACTGTCTTACAGTAATATTGTTTGGCAACTCATTAAACACGGGTCTGCACCATAAGGACTCACCATGCTGCACAAATACTTGCAGTTTACCTTTGAAATAGCCTTGTATTCAAATGGAGCATAACTCAAATCATGAACACTTTCAGTTTGTACAGACCTTGTGACTGAAGGATCAAAAGATTAAATCTCATCTGTCATCCTATATGTATGTGGGTGGAGAGGCATTCTGTCTATATGAAGAGCTGTCATAAGCTAGTTACCTTGCATACAGTATCCGAGTATGAAAGGATAAGTGGCTTTCCGATTGTAGAAGAAAATAGTTGTTGGGGCACAGGTAAAATATATGCCTCATTCTTTTCTTTCTTCTTTGTAGCTATCCCACTTACCTCTGAGCTGGCAGTGGAAATTTTGGAAAAAGGAGAAGTGAGATTCTGGTTGCAAGCTGAAAAACTGTCTGGCAATGCAAAGGCCAACTTTGTATTTAATGATAAGGAGATTTTCAATGGAGAGGTAAGCCTTTTCATTGCTTGGACGTGTTTGCATTTTTATGAGTATCAATGAGTATTAGTGTCTCTGTCTCCAATATACTTCCAGCTAGTGTTCCACACTAACACATTTTCATGAGAAATAACATGTCATGGAAAGCATTCATTAGAAAGATTTTTTTCATAGTTCTGAGCTCCAAATGTATTCTACTGCATGCAGTTTACAGAAGGAAGTTTAATGCCTTCCTGCCACTTTTGTCAGTACCACTAACTAGTGGGGAGCATAGCTGTTCCTTCAATAGGGTAGTCACAGGTAAGCAGCTACTGTGGTCTTCAGGGAATCACTGCAGTAACTCAGATTCATCCTATCTCCTTCATCTGTGACCCTAGAATGCGCTGGTGCTTGATTCTCTCCTCTCTTTGCTATTTGAAGGAATTTATTACACCATGGAAAAATTCCCAAGCGATTGTTTTCAGCAGCAGAACTTGTTACTCCCAGGGACAGGACATGGCATGCTTTTGTTGCAACATTGGTATCAGATGGAAAAGAGAGATAGAGCATTCTACACAAAACCCTATAAAATATAATCATCTTCAAAGAGTTATTCTGAAGATACAAAAACCTAAACCTTTCTTATGAAAAAGAACACAGTACTCACCATACAACAGGGATGTCACATGCTTGTACAGCATGAATAAATAGGCTTCACCTTTAACAGATTTACTTAGCTGGAGCTAAAGATAGTGTGAATCTGAACAAGTGGGTATCTGAATAAAGAAAACAGAATTCTATCTAAAAGTACACAAATGTTCACAAGTATTTTCTCTCTCTGATACGTATTACTTGTTTTACTTTCCATTCCTGAAGAAATATAAAATGAAGGTGGACCAGAAGACGGGCCTTGTTGAAATGATTATGGATAAACTTGAGGACAAGGATGAAGGCACTTACACTTTCCAACTGCAGGATGGAAAAGCAACCAATCAATCCAGCCTTGTCCTCATTGGTGATGGTAGGCCAATCCACATTAGACAGTGGGCTGGAAAAATGATACCAAGGTTACTTCAGCTGTCATCTTCATCTTCCACTGTTTTCAATACCAGTAGACATTCCAGGTTTTTTACATCATGATTTTGCCTGCCTCACACAGGACAGGGCACGTGTGTGAACTGAAAATTTTAAAGTGATAGGAGGAAGGGGAATTTTTATTTACAGAAATGTAAAATACTGCAGCATATCATGGTTTGCTTTTCTAAGGGTGGAATGAAAATTTCCCATGTAAAAAGCCCATTCAGCCTGAATGGAAGAAGCAGCTGCACCTGTTAGAGCTCAAGTGGCTGCTGACTCTGCTGCTGCTCATTTGCCTTCCTACCAGGAGCAGAAAGCAGCTGTATGATTGGGGATTGCACATCATCAGATGGGAGACATTAAACTCCTGATGACTGCAAGCAGCTGGGAAAGTTCAGTTAGCCATAATCAGCTTCTGACACTGAAATATTCAGTGAAAACCTGACCCCTGGCTCGATGCTCATTGACATCCAAGGGACAGAGTTGCTCCTAACTGTTACAGTGACATTCAGCACCCTACAAATGGCACATGAAGTTTAACCTTACATTTCTTACTCATTTTAATCCCTAGTATTCAAGAAGCTACGGGATGAAGCAGATTTCCAGAGAAAAGAGTGGCACAGGAAACAAGGTGAAAATATGATTATTTATAGGAATTGCATGTGTTAGCCTGTTAAGAGTTTGTTTACATTTATATATATATTAATTTGAAATAGATGGGTTTTGTTCTGTCACATGGTTACTTACATTCTGAAGGAGAAATAAGAAAAACAATTAAAATAATTAAAATATAACAGTATTCTTGTCAAGTAAAACACATCTGTCTTTGCTGACCTTTAAAAATACATCTGTAATTTTAAACAGGTCCTCATTTTGTGGATAAACTGGGATGGGAAGTTACAGATGAGTGTAATGTGATGTTGAAATGTAAGGTAAGGGACATAAAAAACACTGAGTACCATATTCAAAGCACCTACCATTACTTAGATGGCAAGGGTGGGAAGGGACTAAAGACACATCCTTTGCTTTTGTGCTCCCAACTGCATATTGGATAGTGACAGTCTCTGAAGGTTAATCGTGCTGGGGTAACAGCTCATTGCATGTCACACAATAGACTGGAAAATAGCTTGAACATTTCTTTTCAGGTCTGTCAGCCACCCAGTCGGGGAAAGGCACCTGAACAGGAATGACAAGTCTTTATAAATCCTGTAACTGTCTCATTTTTGGCCTGTTTGTGTGTGCAGAAATCCTCTGGGCAGGATCCCCTGTTTCCCTGGGCTCCTTTTGTCTCTCTTTTCATTCCTGCTGTTTTCCCTCTTGCCTACCTCATTCTCAAATGGAGCCTTGCAATAATTCACTGCAGTCAAGTTGTAAAGCTTGCTGTTCTTTTATGAGGGACCTGACCAGGCTAACCCATGTGACACCAAGTTCCCCTACTCAAATGAAGAGAATCATTGTGATGTGGTTTTCATCCATCTTAGGTGGCGAATATTAAGAAGGAAACACACATTGTATGGTACAAAGATGACAGGGAGATAATGGTAGATGAAGAACATGACTTTAAGGATGGTGTGTGTACTCTGCTGATATCAGAGGTGAGTGACTGTCCTCATTAGCCCTCAGCTGAAGTTACTGTTACAAACTCAGATGAATGATATGATCTAATCTAATGCTCCAGCACAACAATTGGAAAAGGAAGTGGGTTTTAAAAATGGAAAAATGCACAAGGCATCTGTGTTTTAGTAAAGCAAATATCTGTCTGTAACTGCTTGTTCGGGTTTTCAGGAAATGATGACAGAAGAGATTAACAAACTTGTCACTTCCTTTGCATGTCAGTTCAGCAACAGATTGAGACCACATTTCCATTTCAGATAGCATTTGGAATGTGCTTGTCACTCAGGCTTTCAGAGGACCACCCTCTCAGTCACCACAGGGGTCTGGTCTGTACCCAACCTTGCATCAGACTTGAAGAGGGACAAGGTCCTGCCTACCAGGATCCCCCTGCCAAAGCCCATCCCATGATCCTAGCCAGGGGCAGGGCAGCTGGGGGGCACTTGGGGACAGGAACAGAATATCAGCTGGGTTGAGAAGTAAAATATATTTTTTTCCTACAGTACTTGTTCTGAAAACTGGTTTTACTATTATAATATTGCAGTTCTCCAAGAAAGATGCTGGCACTTACGAAGTCATACTGAAGGATGACAGAGGAAAGGACTCCAGTGAGCTAAAGCTGAAGGATACAGGTCAGAGTTTGCATGCTCTCAGCCACACCAGCTGCCAGCCTGATTGAAGTGGGTTTGGGGTAATACAGGCACCTGCACATGTTGCCTTCTTGTGGCTTTGTTCTGAGATTTTTCAGTTCAAATAACATTTGAATACAGCTTACTGCATCTAGGTTCTTTATAGTTTTGGGAGTATATGATAACTAATGCTACACAAAATGATAACAAGTTTCCTCAGGAGACCATCACTAAGTGTACAAGTATACAAAAAAAATTACAGAACTAGATAGCATTAAAAGCTTTAATATTTTTATTATGTTTTGCTATTTATTTAGGGCCCTTTCCATTTATTGCATTTACTATATTTTTAACATTTCATTTGTTTCCAAGCAAGTGGAGAAAACCCTATCCATTAGAATATATATGGATGGGTTAGCATTCCAGCTGAATAGTGTTATTTACAGAAAAGAAACAAAATAGGTTTGTTCAGCTGCAGCAGTATTCATCAAGGCTGCACTTAAATAAAGTGTGGAAACTAAAGTAATAGGCTACACTTTAGCATTACCTGGATTTCTAATATGCTCTAAAAGGTAGGTCTGATTGCTTTTTCCTTCCTACTAAGGAGCATAATTTAGAGCCAGTACTTGTCCTATTATTGACTGTGCTTGAACTGCAGACACGAAGTCTTAGTCTTTGGATTTTATTTCCACAGCTTTTGCAGATCTGATGAATGAAGTATGCAGAAGGATTGGTAAGTCCTAAATTCTCTTTTCAAATGAATAACTCATTGTGACACTCAGTGAATGGCTGCATGGCTGCATAAAACCATGTGCTCTTCTTTCAGCTTTATCTGCAACAGACCTGAAAATCCAGAGCACAGCTGAGGGTATCAGACTGTACTCCTATGTTACTTATTATGTGGAAGATTTAAGAGTAGGCTGGGTGCACAAGTAAGTAAACAAAAGCTTTGTAAAACTCAGTGCAATTTTGTTTTTACAGATGCAGAAAGAACCTGGTTATGTGAGAGATGAGGCTCATAAATTTGTTCTTGTCTCTCATGAATCTTTATCTCATGTGAATTAGTTTCAGTCAATTGCATTCACATGAAACCAGTACGAGAGTCTGGTGTTGGTGGTGCTGGGGCCTTGTTGTTTCTCTTGTGGAACAGATAGTCCCCTGCTATGGGATGGTGTCAGGACTGTGTTGCTTCAGAGCACTTCTCACTTCCCCAGTGGGGGCTGCATCTTTCCCTGACTTTCAAGGAGTGATGCAAATATAACCTGAGAGACAGTCCTGAGATACCTGCCCTGGAGGTTTGCTTGTCTAGAAGACACAATTCACTGAACTGGGACAAGCGGGCATGTCCTCTTAATGTATGACTTCATTTTTAGAAGGCAAAGCAAATTCCAGCGTGTGCCCGAGGCAGTAAAATCCAGACAGTCTCTCCTGCGAGCACTACAAATCTAACCAAGAAAGACAGAAGAACTGAGATTTCTAAAACGAATTTTAATGTCCAGTTCTCCATAAAATTAATGGGAGTTGCACATCCGAATGATTTTATGTTCTCTGAGTCCTCAGCCAGCACATAAAGCATGCCCTGGAAAACCCTGAGAAATAAACAATTTAGATTGCTTAAATCTATTATTACTGTTCTTGTCACTTCAGGTAGACATGGTAGTAGCTAATCTTTTTAGGATGGAATCTGAATTACTGATCTCTCAATAAAACTCATGTAAATGAGGCACTGAATACCCAGAATGTGCTGTAGCAGGCTGGTTGTAACTACTGGCACTGATGCTAACCAGCACCCTGTCACAGAAATGAAAGCAGTTTGAGGCCTTCCTGTTTCTTGGCACCCATTTTGACTTGGTATCATCAAATGTTCTAAGTATTTCAAACAATGGTACGTGAATGTGAAGTATTCTGGGGGGGTTTCCCCTCTCTCTTTCTTTCTCTCTTTTCTCTATTTAATTTCTAGAAACTTGTTTAATCCTTCAGCATGTCAAATTAATATGGAAAAAAAGTTATTTTTTCCCTTCAGTATATTCAAAGTTATCAATTTAAAGATAACAAGAAAATGAGTAGCTTATTTGACAAATATCTTTTGCCTTATCCAGAGCAATTAACTGCTTAGCTGGGGAGTTCAGACTTTTTTTTTTTTTTTTTTTGGCAGAAGAAGATGCACTTATGTCAAAGTGTGTTTGACTGTAAGTGCCAAACATAGCACAGCATCAGAAAACATTCCAACTGGGCAAACACCATTTGTGACAAAAGTGGGGTTTTTTTAGATACAGCCCTCTACACTGTTTTTCCCAAAGCAGAAGTGAACCTATGCTAAAAAGAGAACAGGAACATTTCAGGATTCATGGATTACCCTTCAGAGATGTGGCTTTTAAATTTGTGTAGTTCTTCTATGGCTCAGGCCATAGAATAAGATGCATAACCTTTCCACAAGCTTTGAGGGGAGCCAGACCTTGAACAAGGAAAGGTTGTCACACCAACTCTGCCCAGTTGGCTCACAGCTTCAGGAAGGATTTGTCTTTAGAAGTTCCAAAATATGGTGGCATACCATAGCATCCTGACCATTATTTCGTAACTGCAGATGTACTCAGTGACTCAACATGAGCTCCAGTAAAATGAAAAGGTAATGTTGTTTTGTATTTTTCAGTGATACCCAGATTAAGTTCACAGACCGAGTGAAGACTGGTGTCACAGGGGAGCAGATCTGGTTACAGATCAATGAGCCAACTCCACAGGACAAAGGCAAATACATAATGGAACTCTTTGATGGAAACACAGCACACAAAAAGACAGTGGATCTTTCTGGACAAGGTAGGCCATTCTCTCTGCTAACATCACCTGTCTGTGGTAGCATAGGAGCATCTTCAGCGGGATCTTGCTACAGGCCTGTTACCCTTTGGGGTCTGTGTGTGCACCCACCAGTCTGCCACTTTTTGTAGGGACAGTGCCATTTGTTCTCTCCTCTTTGTGACCTGTGCTCTTGGGTCATAAATTACAAATGGCTTTTTTTTTTTTCCCAAATACCCACTTACAGTTTGCCTATTGAGACATCAGTCCAGTTTCAGAGCTGTCTTACAAAACCCCTTGTGTTGCTGGCATTGCTTGGCAGTTTTAAATATGAGTTGCAGCACTGAATGCCTTCTCTATCTCCCCCTTCCAAGTAATATTTGGAGGAGGAAGTGAGGGACAATTTTGTTCTGTTACATTTCTACTGTTTTTATTTGTTGGATTTAATAGAGCTACTTATTCTTCAGAGAGGCCAAGACCTTTCACCAGCATGATGAAAGACTGTTAGGGGAACAGCTAAAATTATTTGGACTGACTGTTGGAAGATTTTACTCTGAAAGACCACTCAGATTCTAGGGAACAGATTAACCCCTTCCAAACTTCTGAGTTTCCATTCCAAGCTGTTACCATCCCTAAAGCTTCACTTTTGGTCTGCAAGCTCCGTGTATGAGCAAAACCTTATAATAATCTCCATGCTGCTTCTTCTGTACTCTTTCTTCACTTGCTGAGAAAAGACATTTCTTCCCTGAGAGTTTGACCCCTCACATGATGGCACCTTAGCCTGAATTTACAAAGGAGACAATAATTTGCTCATAGTCATCAGTGTAGGACTTCAGAGCAGGTGTGAAAAGCACTTGGAAAAAACATATCTCTTGTATTCCATAAACAGTGATCTCTGCAGTAGGGTATGTGCAAGATAATCCAGTGCACACCACTGGGGTGCAGGAGAAAAATATGAGAACTTGATTAGTACATTTACATAATCTATAAATAAATATACATATATTGGGAGTGCATGCTCAAAAAATTTTTATATAGGGGTGTATAATCAGAAAAGTTTGGGAGGTCACTGCCCTAATCTATCATTTAGGTATTGTATTGTGCATTTCTTCTTCTGTTTTGTAAGACTACTTCAGCTTACTACTTTCCTGCTCTTTCTTTGTCTTAAAACCTTTCTTCTAGAAGAAAAAAAAGTGTGTTTGTGCATTCATATGCATATATGATAGCTGCTATATACTAGATGGCCTTTGTTAGTTGAACCTTTCAGCATTTTAGGGTTCATGCAATATACATGCATGCATGCATTAATATTTTTTTTAATGATGTCTGCAACTTGAATTTATTTTTACATTTTAAACTTAAACTTGTGACAATTTACCTCTAAACCTACTTTTTTTTCCTCTTTACAAAGCATTTGATGAAGCCTTTGCTGAGTTCCAGAGATTAAAGTAAGTATTGTGCCTTCTAAATAGAGTAATGGCAGCCATAAAATAGTATTTGTTTGTTTTGTGCTGAAGCTGACTATATCTTATGAAACAAATCCTAGTCCTACAGAAGCCCGTAGGAGTTTTGCATGTGACTTCTTTGGAGCAACTGTTATGTAACAGTTAGGTAACAAAGAAAATTCAGTATTGCCAAATGATGAGAGAGATTTTCCTTAATGGATTAAAGGCAGTTAAAAAGATAATCTACTTTTCAATCACTCTAAGCAAATTTTAAATTAAACTGGACTTTCTCTTTGTTTCTTTCAACTCCAGGCAAGCTGCGATTGCAGAGAAAAGTAAGTTGGCCTTCTTTGACAATGGTTGCAATAAATTGTGAAGGTTTTCTTCCTTTCTAGGAAGGCTGTGTGTTGGGAAGGAGAGGGCACGTGTATGTGTGTGTGCTCATCCTAAAACGAGTTTGTCCTTACACCAAGAAGCAAGTGACCTTTTAGTGATTTAACATTGGTGCACATTGCAGCTAATCACACTACGGTTATGGGTTATGTTGATTTTTCCTATCTAAGCTCCTGTTCTCCTTACCAGTTAGAACTTTATTGCTGAGATCTCTCATGCATGTTCTCTGCAAAGTCACTTTGTTTTCAAAGATGGAGGAACTAATTTGGCCAGTTTTGAATGCTCTAAAATATCAAAGGATCTGCATTACATACAGAAATTGATAAAAAACCAATAGTGGCTTTTGTATTGCTTAGAAGCTCCTCATACTTTTGCCTCTGTGTCAATTGCAACACAGCAACTAAAACAAAAGTATGTATTAACTACTTAAGGAGCAAGTCATCAGACTTCATCTTGAATTATTAAACTCAATATTCTCTCTATTTATAGAAAAGTGCAAAGAAAAAGAACTTGTCCCACTGCAGATGACTTTCAGACCTGTATAAAAATGAGGGCAGAACTGGAATTCAAAAAGTTATTGAGAAAAATGTGTAGAGAGATGTGAGCTAAGTCCTCCTGGACATATATTCCAAATAGAGTAGGGCTTGGATATATACAGAGATTCCTACATGCCCCAGCTGGGACAGCAGAAAGGGATCAGTAATAGACCTGACCTGGGCATTTTATTCTAACCCTGGATCCTCCATAAGGGGCTGGCGTGTTAACTGACAGAACACAGTTCCTTTCCTGGTCTCACAAGGTTGTTATCTCTGTGCTCCAGAGCACATCTTTTACAGAACACATTAGAGGGGAACATTCTGTACAGTCATTTCCTTCCTCTGCCAAGCTCCACCCAGACATGTAACGAACAAAATCCATTTTCCAGAATAAGTGCACCAAAACCTGCATGTGATTGGCTTATTTGTATTTGTGTAAGATTTCTATGGGACCCTGAGCTAGGTGTCATTAATTTCCCTTTGGAAACCCAACATCTTTAGCTTACTGTACAAAAAATTTAGAGCACCAGAACTCAAAATTTTAATTTTTTTTTTTTGTGTACTCATAAGTAACAGTGAATTGATGCCAAAATCTGCAGGACACAGCATATGTACTTTAATTCCCCGCTGTAAGTGATTGACATGAGCTATTAACACATCTTGTGCTGTGAATTCAACATTTTTTAAAGTCCAAATGACGTGCTAAAAATGCTGAATAGTTCTCTGACAGTGCAGATATCAGACAAGTTGTACATAAATAAGACAAAAGGAAAGAACTAGAAGAGAAACGGAATCTGGCACACAGAACCCAACACACAGTTGATTTTGAGACATTAAAGAAAATTATGCTTCTGTATTTTCAGATCGTGCGCGGGTACTTGGAGGTTTGCCCGATGTTGTCACCATCCAGGAGGGCAAGGTACAGTAAATTAACTGAAGCTTTACACAACATCCCAACGGCTTGAATGCCTTTCAATTATAAGAAAACATTCAACCATTTGTTTTTTTTTAAAGATGCCATCTTTAAAATCTGCTACATTATTTATTTGTCCCCTGCTTTCTGTACGTAATTCAATGGTCTATCACAGATGGTTTTATGTATTCAGGGCAGTGTCTTAAGAATTAGATAAAAGTGAGATGACAATGTGAGTTGGGACTAAAACTCCTTATATAACTAGTTCTTTAAAAATTCATGCACAGGTTTCACAGTTAAATTTTTTTTGGTAGCAGGACATCAAGTTAGTTAAATTCCTTTTTTACATGGTAGCTAGTCATTCTATGTCTTCTGCAGTTAACTTCCTTGCAATGTGGCATGATGGTCACACCTGTCAAGGCTGGATTTTAAATGGTGTAAAAGCAGTAAACCAGAATACCTCTAATCTCATCCAGGCAAAAGGAGAAAACTTCCTCTGTGTCACCAGGGTAAAGGACAGGGAAGTCAAAATAAGTTGCTGGTGTAACACTGGATTATATTAGGAGAGTTAGCTGAAAGATTGTTGTAAGGCACTCCCAGAGGTATGTCGATGCTTGAGCACAGAACAGATGACCCAGAAAGTCAGTTCTCAATCTCACAGCCTTTTCCCAGCACACAAGTTGCTGCTAATAGTATTGAGACCAAGCAGTGCCTGCTCTTTGCGTCCCGCTGCTCTGCCATGAGCAAGTTTCTCTTCACAGTGTGTGTGAACGTGGAAATAGGGCACATGAATGCCACTGAAAACCTGTAATGTGACAACTACAGTAAGGCAGCTTTTGGTTATTTCTGGCTTTATCTGGCAGTAGGTCAGCCGGGTTAAAAGTATTTGATTATAGGTTCAGCAGAAGTGTTAAAAATCTAAAATCTTGTTCTGAATCACTTAACAATGTGAGATATAGCACAGCCGACTGCACCAGTTCTGGAAAAATTAAGTATGTTGGCATTACAAAATGAAATTATGTTTGATTAAACCTTTCTTTAAAGGATTTAACAGTCTGGGAAATGCTGTAGAAGTAATAAGCACTTGTATGAGTGTTGTAACTGTAGGTAGAAGACACAAAGGAACAGAACAAATTAGCAGATTCTCAGCTCACCAGTGCTTGTGCTTGAAGATGTGATTCTCATAATGCTTTGGTAGGGGTGATTATTACCAGTTTTAAGCATTTAGCCAAAACAGAGTTGATATGAATCTGAGTAAGAGTTCACTGAAGCAAAATGTGTAGTGAATATAAAAAGAGTTTGTAAAAAATTAGTTGCAAAATCTTACCCAGACACATTGTCCTTGACAGCAAGGACATTTGTAATGTTTGAATAAATGACTGAAACACTCCCGAGACAAATATCCTTGACCTTATGTTTCTTGATTCAGTAGATGATCGTTTTGAGTAGGACAGAGTGCTCAGGGAAAACAGAGCTTGTTTTGGTGGTGTTGGCTCATCTGTCTGTTGTTTGCATATATGCTGGAGAAAAGGGAATGCAGTTCTCCCTTGTGTAATTCATGCAAATTGCACAATCATCGAGGATTTTGAAAAACAGCAAATGAGCTAACAGAAGTCTGGCAATGGCAAGCTTTGATTGTGAATACTCGTACAGCCACAATCACAGAGTTGTATGAACAGATTGGTATGCCTAGACTGAACTTCCAAGCATATGCATTTCTCAAATTTAAGCTTAACATTGTGACTGTGATGCTATTTATTAGATTTTTACATGTGAACTGAAGGATATGGATGAGAACAAATGGACCAGTGTTTACCTAGTGTTAATCAAATAGAATTCCAGATGGCCTAAGAGGCTTCCACTGATAGACATAAATGCTCTTCAGCAGCATGGTATAACTGGAAAAGGCTAAGTGTCAGTTCATATTAGGGAGGAAATTGAGAATACTAGCGTAAGTTTTGAGTCCAGCTGGCCAAATTAACCTAAGTGGCTGTCTTAAGGAAGGCCTCTAAGTGGACTTGATTTTTAAAAGGAGAGGCTTAGGATTCTGACAAGCACATTCAGACATAGAAGCAACATGTAACATCCTTCTGCCAGGAGTAGGTGTCCTCACAGATAGGCTGGAAGCAAGCAACAGGTTCCCCTGACTGAGCTGCTTCAATTCTCTCACCAAACCATCCATGAATCTGTGTGCTACTATGCAAGAGGAAATGGCAGTACTTGAAATACAAGGATACATTTCCGTCTGTCACTTAGGTACTACACTCATAAAAATGTGCAAAGGCAGAAAAGATAGTGAGGAGCACAAAGGGTCTGCACTTGCTGCTGCTGGTTGCTCTAAGAACACACACCTCAATGTCCCAGGTGCAGGAGTACAGGACACACTTTTTTTCACCATGATAAGGATTTCATATTGAACACAGGGTTATAATGAGGGGTTTCAGTGAGTAATAAAGATCTACACAGGCACAGATGATCTCTTGTCCAAAGAACAGAAAATCTGAAACAGATAGGTGCAGTCACGGTGAACAATCACTTCTCCTTGGCTATGGAATTACCTTCCAGAAAACTAAAGAAGTCACCTTCTACACAGTGAATTATAGGATATGTCTCTGCACATTAGCAACTGGAAAATAAATAAAAAGACTTGGGAACATCAAGAGGAGCACCGATGTCAAACATGAGCTGGTGATGCCATGTTAAGGATAATGTAGCTATTTTAAGGAATGATTTAGAAGAAGAAACGAGTCATTGCTGCTTGAATCTCTTTGAATTAAGGAGTACTGACAGCACTTCAAACACCATAAGTTTGAATGATGCCACTAATAGAGCTGTCTGGACATGGACATCAGCTCATTAGCACTGTGGTGGAGTGGCAGCCAAGGTCACTCAGTGTTGATTTCTTGCTTGCTAAAGAATCAGAAGACAATAAAGAAATACCAAGCACCGGAAGATATGTGTAATGCCTGGCTAAGGCTGAGGGCATGTCTGTATCAAGAGTGATAAGGAAGAGGGAGAAATGTAAAACCTCTTCTTTTCCCCTTGTTTTTCAAAAAGATGGACTGATATGGCAATCAAAACCACATTCACACCAGTGGGCTATGAGAGAATCAACAGCCCCATGTGGTCACCAGCTGTAGGTGCTGCAGGAAATCAGATAGAGGCTATTTCCACCATGCCATAACCACCTCTCACTTGGAATCTGTTCTTCCCTCAGTACCAAGAATTATGTGTTGTTGATGGAGGAAAGGCTTCCTCTTCCCTTTTGTTCTCATTTTGGTCCTTTGAGCAGGCATGCAGGATTTATTTGATTTTTATTTTGCTCTCAGAGATATCAAAACCTCTTTATTTTTATAGAAGCATCAATTTTTCTATCTGCTCATTTCAACAGCCTTCTGGGCATCTCTTTTTTGTCCCATCTTCCACCATTACACTACCAGATAAGAAGAAGAGAGCTGAAGGGAAGGTAGCTGGGTAAATAGATTTCTCACTGTGGATTTTAATCTTGACAACCTATAGGGACAACCATGTGAGTGTTCTTCAGTTGTCTCTATTTTTGACACATTTTTATAAAGAACCTTGAAACAAAATGGAAGAGAAACTTGATTCCAGTCAAGCGAAAGCTTGTCTATTCCTTATATGTCACTTAGTCCGTTCCTAATGAACCACTGAAGACCATTTTCTCCACAGTAAATATTCATCAATTTCCAGTAGAGAAAAAGTTAGATTCCCTTTGAACAGTATTTTAAATTTAGACCAATGTACTATCTAATACTCATATTATTTCCTAATACTTTCCTAAATAAAGCTCCAGAAAAGGCCTATGTACCATTGCAGTGCCATGTGAACCTTTTTCACATTTGACTCTCTACATGATATTCATCTTTGCAAACACTTTTCAGAAGATTCCCATGGCACTGTGACCAGGGGCTGGGATCATTCATATGTATCAGTATCAACCAAAGATGAATTTCTCAGCTGACAAGGAAAAAAAGAGGCCTGAACATTGTGTGCACAAGAGACTCACCAGCCTACTGAAGGTAGAAGAAGCTGCCAGTGATCTCTCCAACAACGTGATTCTCTGACAGTGAAGATACTTCCTTTAGTCTTATGGGACTCAATTCAGCCCTTAGAAACATTACTAATATCAAAGGGAAATACTTATATGAACACCAAAGAATGAGTCAAGCCGGTATTGATTTTAGTTAAAAATAGTTTTACAGGAGTGCGTAAAACACTTCCAGCCTGTTAAAAGAGCTGTCAGGGCATAATTTAAACAAAAGATTAAACAAAATATTCCAGGGACACTTTGCTCTTAGTTATTTTAAAAAATGGGCACACCTTCTTTACTTATGGAATAAAGATATATTGAGCTTAATGTGAATGAAACCATCTGACAGTTCATCGAATTCTTACTTCAGGTCTAAAACACAATGCAGATAATATCTAATTTTATATTAAACAATATGCAGGGAGAAAGCTGTGCTAATGATTATGAGAAGAGAGAAGAAGGTCCATAAAATATTGAAAGCTTTTAATGGCATTTTTGAATTAACCAAGTTCTTTCTTTTCCTTTATGGATACCGAAGACTGACATAAATTATTGATTACTGATGATGGTGTGTATCCATTTACTAAAAGCAGGAAGCTAAATGGAGAGTTGGAATATTTAGAGAGTCAGGCATCAAAACCCACAAGTATTTACTGACTCATAATTCCTTTGTACTTTCTCTATAGGCACTTAATCTTTCTTGCACTGTCTGGGGAGATCCCACCCCAGAGGTCTCATGGCTGAAGAATGAAAAATCATTTGTATCAGATGCTAATTGCATCCTGAAGTTTGAATCTGGAAAAAATGTCAGCTTTTCCATTTCTACTGTGTCTACACAAGACTCTGGGAAATACAGCATTGTGGTGAAGAACAAGTACGGTACAGAGACCAGCGACGTCACTGTAAGTGTGTACATACCTGAGGAAGAGAGGGAGTCTGAGCAAGAAAAACAGAAATGAAAGCATGAATTTAAGTCTAGAAGACAGAAGTATGGGGGAGATTTTGGATGACAGGCTGACATAATCCGTGTGTATAAATGGCTTTCTGCTTTTGCAGGCAGCCCTGGATTTTTCCATTCACTTCACTTCTGCTTCTAGTACACTTATTTGTGCCAGGGAAAACAGTGCCTTTCCTAAGTATTTTTTAACTGATAATCCACAGAAACTAATTGTAGCATCCTAAGCCAAGCCAAATGCATGCTGGCTGTAAACACAGGTTCAGCATTTGACCCTCTCCCTGGAGCGTCTGGAAGGAGAGGGCCAAGAATTGTTTCAGTGGAAGAAACTTATGAGGTAGATGGAAGGATCAAAAATGATCAAGGCATATTTGAGCAGCAGTTAGGATTTGTTCCAGCTTTGGTAAAGTAGCATAGATGGAATGTGTTAGATCATGGAGAAATTAGTGCTGTTTTTTGTCTGTGTTAAGGCCCCTGTGTATTGCTGTGTTAATTTAGAGAGGCCTTAATATGGGTGTCATTTACATCCCAAAATATTGTTTAATCCACCCAAATGGGGTAAAAGTACTGTAACATAAATGAAAATAAGGCTTAAGAGGCCAGGATACTAATATGTGTGCGTGTGTCTGTAAAAATGTATGAATTCTCCTGTATGTTCACAAATAAACTGAATTCACTTCTTTTCTTCCATCCCAAGCTTGTTCCACTGTGTCTTGTTTTACTAGTCACAGCTCTGGTAGTTGTGCACAGTATCTTAGTGTCTTAATACTTTCACCACTGTAATTACCTTTAGCTTCCCTTTAGATCCCCGTTAATCTTCACTTTGCTGTTCACGACAAAACCCACAATGGCATCTCTTCACACTTTTCTGTCCAGACCTTTGCTACTTCACATCTCAACTCAATAAGGTATTTTTGCCAATTCTGGCACTGGAGTAGTCTCATGCTTTTTCAATGGACCCGCTCATGAGTTGTGATTGAAGGGTGTTAGGTAAGTACTTTATTGGACCAAGATGTCAGTTAATTTCATCCAAACTTAACACTGGAGATTCAGAAATAAGGTATTTTGTCAAGATCTTTTAAAGCTACAAAAAGAATCTTCACTGGAACATAGGAAAAAATGTGCTTTGGTTTTTTGGTTGGTTTTTGGGGGGGGACTTGTTGGTTGGTTTGGTTTTTAGTGGGGTTTTTTTGGGTTTGGGTTTTTTTTTTTTTTAGAGAAAAAAACATTTGTCCAGATCTTTGAACACACTTACATAGATTGGAAACTCCATGTCAGCTATTTTACAGTGCTTTATTTCTTATTAGCTGAGGAAAAGCAGCAGATCCTGCTGGACATATATATGATTACAGATGTGATATGAGAGATATATATATATAGGATAGGATCAGAAGCAGTTATCAGCCCAATTGCTAATTAGGAGAGCAATGTTCTATGTCACAAATCTTTTCATTAGTAGTCTCAAAACAGCACAATTCTTCACCTCAAACTCTAAAGAACTAACATATATATTTCCAGGACAAGCATGATCTGTGTGCACCTTTCACATACTTTCCCTTGTCATTTTTGGCTTCTGTGACTGCAGACATAGTACTGTTTGCCAGGGACTCATTTTGGTGCAGTATTGGCTTTTTTGTGAGAATACCAGTGCTAAGTGTTGTACAGTTAATGCTCACTTAATCCCTTGCCATCTGAGGTTTACTGTCAGCTAATGTTAAAGGCGAAGTGGAAGCATGAGGGAATTCTTCAAATAGATCCAACATAGTTATCAATGGTGAAAATGTTTATTTTTGCAATTTTTTAATTTTTTAAACAGTTTTTATAAAGGGCTAATAATTATGATCTTAAAAAAAAATAATCCAGATTTAGATCAGACTTAGAAATTACCAAAACATGTTACTGTGTGCCTAATTTTATGCACTAATAGTATCATCAGTTTCAAGGAACCTGTTATCTGGCATAAATATTTTTTCTTTCCAGAACAGATTTCACATCACAGGGATTTTTAACAAGAAATTATGTAACGATAACTTAAAGCTAAAAATATGATTTCAGAGTTTAACATGAACAGTGTATGTGTTCACACAGCCTTATCATCTAAAATAGTTAAAACTCCTGTGTCAGACTTGATGCCATCATTGCAACTTAAAGGTTTACTTGTGTAATTATGGACATTAATAATCTGTTATAAAAAAAAGTTCAGACTATTTAGTCACAGCACCTGCATATCAGAAAAAATAACACGGCTTAAGTTTTAGATTTCAGATATAATCCTGAGAAGATCTGTAACTTGAGATGCAGCAAGCTTTCTGAGTTTAAAGAACTCAGAAAAATTTAAATTAAAAAAAATTAAAATTATTTTCTAATTTTGCTTAGAATGACATGAAGCCAATTCAAAGATGATATGCAGGTCGCTCCATCTTTGTCCCAGGACAAATACCTTAAAAAGAGCAGTGTCACAGCTCTTCCATCCTCCTGAACAAGAACTAGACTATGACTTGCTCTTTGCAATAACTGATAACTGATGTTTATTATTTAGTATGAGCATATTTTTAACAACAATTGCATTTTGGCAGCAGCTTATTTCTGCTACTTTGCCTCCCTCCTTTTGGCAGAACTGACAGGAAATACAAGTGGGTCACCTCCCAGGTAATAGGCTGGATTCTTGCTTTGGCAGACATATGTGTCCCTGAAAGGATAATAGCTGCTTCGGAACGTGCTGCTGCCAGGGATTCAGTTATGGTGGTTTCAGACTGAATTTGTGATGTACCCATGTTTCTTGCTTGTGCACTTTTTGCTCTTGCTTTGCTTCAGGTCAATGTGATGCCTGTGTCAGGGCAGACTGACACAGTCCAAGGACACAATCAAAATAATAAAACTGTATCTAAAAAGAAAAAAACAATGACAAGCAAACGGAAGGAAGGGGAAAAGAAAGGTAAGAGTGCTTTCACCTTTGTGGTCTTCTATTCCAATGAAAAAAAATGTTAAACATAATGGAGTTAATAGTCTGTGCCAATCAATATTTCATAGGTCCCAATCAATCAAGTTTACAGCACATATGCTCTTAATCAACAACAGATGCAAAATATGAATTGCCAGGTTAAACTGCAGCAAGATTTAAATCAACATTTTTAAATCACCTTTTCTACTTCCACTGTGACTTCTCACCTTCACTCACCTAGATGATTAAAGTTTTTTAAGTCATAATAAATACTTTTGTATTTCTGAATGCAGAAGAAAGACTTTGCAATCATGTATACATACACAAATAGTGTTATTTTTCCAAAGTGAGACTCATTTCAGCAGCTGGACCTTTGACACTTCACCCCAAAAAAATAGGTCCTGCTGATTAAGGGACCCTAAATGCCTACGTGTTTGAGAAAACCCTGATTGTATAGCCACTATTTGAATCAATTACTCTCTTTTAGCTTTATGTCGTTATTGAATGCTAAAGTTAGAATTGTAGGTAACCATTTTTTCTTCAGTTTAGAAAAAGGGTGGAAAATCAAAAGTTCTCTGGTGATGCAGAATTCTTACATATCACAGATTATTATTGTTCTTTTAGACTCTTACTATGTAATTGCTATTTGGACATTTACTTCTTCTTCACAATTACAGCTCCTCATGTAGAACATTTTACCTCCAAATAAGGCTTAAATTCCAAGATTATCAGGACATGTTTTACCTATTTTTGCCTAAGTATTTTTCCTTTGCATACAGGGTGTATGCATGTTATTGCTGACAGGACATTTTATACTCTCATGCACTCCTCTTTCTGCTCCTAAGGCAAGAACAAATATTTTACTGCATTTCTTTCCTCTCTTGCCTGACTGGTATGAGTAGATATTTCTGAGCAGTCCTGTAAATTAGGTGACTTAAATGGGAAGCAATTATTTACATCTGTAAATGTTTTGCAGGATCTACCTCATAAACATTTTAATTAGAGACCACAAAGACTTGAGCTTGCTTTTGGTGCCATAAAACGTAGTAACATTGTTTGTGATTTTGAATCTCATTATATGGGTTGGGAAGAGGTAAAAAGCACGATAAGGTCATAACCAATGTTCTAGAACTGTTGCTGAGCACAGTAAATAAAAGGGAAATTTCATTACTTCTTCCAAATCAGATTTTATTAAGCCACAAGTAGAAGAAATTCTTGCTACAGAACAGACACCTGACCCAAATGAAATCCCTCCTGTGGAAACAGAAAAGGATACAAAAAGCAACCAGGGAGCAGCAGCAAAGAAGACTCATGGAAAGGCAGGAGTAGCAGAAATGGTTCCTCAGACCACAGAAATCTTGGATAGGCAGGGAAAGAAACCAGTGGAAAAAGCAGCCATGGGTAAACCCCACTGAACTTGAATGAAGAATGTGATCTTGCCGTGAACTGGATAATAAATTCAAGCTGAGATTTCATGAGTGTTATACTTTTAAGACAAAAGTTTATTAGTGGGCTTTATTGTAACATTTGTAATACTTCCTAGCTTTAAATACATAGTAGATGGGCACTTACATCTCAGTACCAGATAATTGCACTGCAGGAATTTCTAAGTACCTGAATAATGATCTATGTACTGACAATGTGATTTTAATTACTAAAAAATGTCCATGATAAGAAAGTTCATTAGAGCAAATCCTGTCCAGAACTGACATATTTACTACACTGTAAAAAATGTTGGTATCAGTTATGTGGATGTGTTAATCAACATTTCTAGGCTGTCATAGAGTGAGGCAGACACTACATACTTTTCCAAGGAAACAATACATACAGTCCTCATAATGCCTCTACTTTTCACCATGATCAGTTTGGCCACAGTGTAAGGTCTCTGGAAACAGAACCATCTCCTATGGATGCAGGGGGGGTATAGCTAGGTTTTGTTTTGATCCAAGTTTCTTTCACTCAAGCCTCTTTCATGAGGTGAATCAGGATGACATCTGGCCGTTTCTTATCACCAAGACTCCCGTGACTGCTTTTCAGTCCTCTCCACTTCATTAACTCCCTCATGGCCTTGGTGAGTTACTGTGGACATGGCATTAACCCATAAAGTATGAGCGGCCCTACATGCTGATTTTCCTCCACACTTTTTGCTACAGCACTCAAAGTTTTGCTAAACCCACTGTCCTTCTTCCCCTCAGTGACTCAGCCCAACCCTTCCCCTTCTTCCACTCACTAGTATCAGGCCCACTGCTTTCTTATCAGAGAGTGTAGTTTCATGCTCCATGTAAGTAAGGAATAAATACAAGCCAAGAATCTCTGCTGTGCTCATTTGCATTCGTTAATGTGTTCATTCATATGTTTATGTATTGAGGATATAGGAAAATATGACTCATTTGGAGATGCTTAGATACCATGGAAGAAGCAGAGTTCAAGCTGAAACACAAACCAGTAAAAATAAAGGTCAGAATTCATTTCGTTACTACGCAAGCTGAGTTCAACTTTAAAGTGACCAGAAATTATTAAACATGAGAAATTAAAATAAGATATTTTAATTACTAGGAAAATATTCTTGTTGATTTCAATTCTTAGAAGGCTCAATCATATTGTATTGTCTTTTTCCAGATGGATTATTGATGAAGGATTACTGAATTCCGCTGGTATGGAATTCAGTGTTGGATCTATGACAAACATGAGAAATACCAGTTTCTAATCCATTCTAATCCAACTGCTAGATAATAAAGCAAAGAATCTCAATAGCATGTAAATGCATACAAGTCAAGACACTGGTATCTTTGATGGAAAGAAATCCATTTCCTTCTAATAGAATTCCAGTAGGATTCTATTCAACTCTTTAAAAGTGACAGAAATATTCATGCTGTAGGAAATACTGGATGGAACATGTATATATAGGCAATTAGAGTAATAACATCTCTGTAAACAATGTAAAGGATTTAGGTAACTTGGATGGTCCATAGTAAGTGACAGAAGGGTGTACAATGCAACAGAGAAAAAAATCAAAATACTGACTGCTACATAAAATGTTGGTAGGAAAAACTTAAATACAGACTGAACTGCAACTAAAATCATCCTACTAAATTTAGGTACTCTTTGATACACAGAGCTTGATTCAGTTCTACATCACATCTTGTTCTACCCATCTGTGTAGTACAGCACAGCAGTGAATGACATAAGCATAGGTCCCACAGAGAAATGCAGTAAGGAGCATTTCCATGGTAGGAGACTTTTAAAATGAGAACCCAAATACATGTAATTTCTCATGCCACTGCTATAGAAAATGATAAATATCTGCAGATGTGCAATTCCATCACTCTGCCAGAGTTACAGAGTCTGGCCTTTCAAAAGCAGTACAAAGCTGCAGGTTGTTTCACACAACTCTCTTTTGCCATGGCAATTACTTCAACCTGCCTTATGTCTCTAAAAATCCATCACCTCTTACAGCTCCTTTGGGTTGGGAGCCTGTCTCCCACAAACAACTACGGCAGTGTCCAAGTTATATATAGAACAGGCTTTACCACTGAGAGCCTGATCCAATTCCTGCAAAATGCCACAGGGGTCTTTTCATTAGTTTTAATAGAAATCAAGCTAGATCTCAAAAGAATGTTCTAAAAATGTCCCAAATCTCAGATTACAAAGCCCATTTTGCTCACCGTGAAGCCAATGGCAGATCTCTCTTTTGCGTCATTGTAGCAAAATCAGGTCGTAGCTTTTTGCTGAAAGGAAAATCAGTTTTCCTGGTATTTCAATTAAAACGTCTGGAAATACCTTAAAATTGTTTAAATAAAATGTACTAGACTTTGGGGGTTTTATTGTTAAATTTGGATGGTTCCTCAGAAAGCTGGAAATGGAGTCACATCTGTGTTGTTCTACGGGAATCTATCTGCTTTCCAGAAGCATAGTGTTGTTATGCATAGTAATAACATAAACATATGAAAGGTTAAACACCTCCCCTTTTTTCATTTTGATTATTTAAGCTGTAGTTGTTCACAGATGTATAACAAAATGTTCAAAATTAATATTAACAGAATTGTTGAATATACTAAAGCTTATTATGTTACCATGGTTGAATAATGTCTTCTTGCATTTTAAATGTATGACTTGTATTCTATTCTCCATTGTAAGTATGAAAAATTGTTTCAGTCGCTGTACATTACATAATGATAGAACGCAAATTATTTCTGTAGCAACAGAATGTCCTATCAAACATACAGAATCATTTGACTACATTTAAACTCAGGCACTGGTTGCAATGTTTAACTGAAGTGCTACTTCTGGTTATTATCTTATTTCTCACTTACATGTTCCATTTCAGCACACATTACTCTTTATATTCAAATTTATAACTGTTATAGAAATTCATATTCTTGTGTAATAACAACTGTATTTAACAGTACGGGGAAGTGTTGCAATAAGCTATATTATCTAATCACCTTCCAAAAGCACAAATGGTGATTTTTGAACATTAAAGAAGATGAAAAAATAAGCTTAGCCTTCCACTGTAGTGAAGACAGTGTGATTCCAGCTGTCCATGAGTTCTTCTGAGAATTAGTTCTGGATTTGTCAGCCAATTATTGAGGGAGATCTGTCTGTGGTCTGAGACTGGCAACCATAATTTGGTAATACATTAAGACACAATCTTTGAAGCACCTATTTGCAAAGTGAGATCATCCTTAAACATAAAGCATAGGGTGGACTTTTGCTCTGTATTTTGAATGACAACTAAAAGGTGCATGCACGAATGATATTCCATTTAATCTGCACTTACACTGACCAGATAGACATCTGCAACAAATCTTTCCACACAGGTTTGGGGGGGGTTGTTGTTGGGTTGTTTGTTTGTTTGTTTGTTTGTTTGTTTGTGTGTGGGGGGGGGTTTGTTTGTTTTTTGGGTTTTTTTTGGTCTTGCTAAAAGGACAGGAAGTTTTAATAATTGAAGCAAAATGTTGGACAGGGAAAAGAGCAACAAGTGTTGTAAAGAGAAAAATGTTAGAGAAAACTGCTCTGTTCCGCAAAGGCTTCTAGAGATGAAGGTATTGTGAGAGAGATGGTGAGGGGCTCAGACCAATGGAGAGGAAGGAAGGCACCAGATTTGGCTGCAGGCTGCTCCTGACTTCTCCCCTTGTCTCATTTCCCATTTCACTCTGTGAAAGGTCTTTCCTGTAATGTCCTTCTGCAAATTTTCAAATGAAACACCTTTCCTTCCCTCTCTCCCCATCTTGCATCTTCTACCATCCATCTGATTCAATACAGTCATTCCCATTTACTGTTTCATCACACATATAGCAGGATCAGAATAAAAACCTCCTATGTAATTAGGCTGTGATTTTGGCAAGGATAAGGAACTTCTTAACAGGAGGCCTGAAATCCTATCATATCTATTATCAGAAAATGGTTTGTGAAACACCTGCTAATGATTGACAAAGAATGGAGAAATATTGCTCACATGAGACTTGATTTGAGTGTGCTGGCTTAACAAAATATCCTAAATCTACACACAAGTGCATCAACTTGTGGGACTACTGGTGTGCTTAAATATTTTGGTGGTTCAGGGTACAGTTCCTTACAGCCCTGAATCTTTGCTATTAACTTCCTTCATTTTTTTTGACTGTTAAATGGAATTAAAAAGATAAACTAAACTAAATTGTAACATCCTGTCATAATGTCACTCTGATCTCAGAGAAGTTACTGAAAATATTCTTGAGGGATACATGTTAGTTGTGACTAAGATGCGGAAATAAGGAGTCTCACAGGTTTACAGAATAAGAGATGAGTCTTAACAACATTAAAGAAAAAAAAAAAAGGATATCCTGTCTGGTAGGTATGGAATTAATGACGGCTCCAGACAGTATTTCTGGGTGTTGTATGCATATAAACATGCAAAATGACATAACAGTAACTCACCACTAATGCCAGCATTTTTTTTTTTCCTTATGTGGTCAAAGACCTTTTTTTTTTTTTTTTTAATTGCTGTAACAACTAAGCACAAGGCCATTTTTTCTTTCACCTACAAATGCTGGCAATGTGTTAAGCACACCAATGCAAGCTGGGGACTGGTGATACATCTCTACACCTACAGCTCTCCAGTATCTGCAGAACCACAAATTTTCTGAGACTTCACCAAAGCCATGCCTAGCACTCTATATCCTCCCAGACCTGTGATTTACCTCTGGCACTGTGCTGGAGACCTTTCATCACTTCTTGCCCAGCCCTAAGCGGGCTCTTTCACACACTACTGCTGCTAGACATGATCTGGCAGCTGAAGAGCCAAAGAGCCACTGATTTACATAACACACTCTCAAATTGTCTCCCCTCCACCAAAAACACCAAACCAGTAAGCAGTTGCTCTCATCACACCCTTCCCTGTCCCTGATGGGGAAAGCAATAGTGACAATTGTGGTGAAAAGGCAAAATGAACGCAGATGAGATGGCAGGTTACCTGTGACCTGGAGGCTCTGGCTTAACCACCAGTGAGTTGTGGTTCAACGGGGATCACAAATCATGCATAGTTGTAGAGAGATCTTATCTACACCACTATGGTGTGTACTCCACACAATCAGAAGGGAAACAAACCTCATTTGATAGATACAGCTATGGAAAATGCAAGTAATTTTATAGCTCGATTGTAATCCTCTATGCATAAGTGCAAAAGTGTAAAGAATACAAAAGGAGAATACTGAGGGATGTCTACTTCTGCAGTCTTGTTTGTCTGGAGATGGCAATTTTGGAATCATAAATGTTACCTAGAGGGAAAACAGTGTTTTCAAATAAATGCTCTTTAATCAGAGCACCTATTCCAGGTTTGAAATAGAAAAATATGGTTAACCGTTTGTTACCCCTTTTCAAGTAAAGATTTTTCTGGTTTATTTTTATAATAGGATCTAGCTTAATGTTGATATATGAGGACATATGATAGATATAGCCCCTATCTCTTATTCCCCTGTGAATAGGGCTGTCTGGGGTTGAAAAGGAGAATCCCCACACCCAAAAAACACACTTGCTGTTACGACCGCAGACATAAGATCACAAAAACACAAATGAAAATATTCTGTTTGAACAATTGCTGATGTGGTTACCCTCACAAACTAAGCAACTAAGATGCCAAATAAGGAACTCTGCAAAGCAGGGAAATGATCTGTAGCACAGACTGTGTGTTTGCGACAGATGTTATGCTAATGTGACTAGGTAATTATTATTGCAATGTTATATTCAAACAGGAGGCCTCTTCAGAAAGCTGCTACAGCTGAAAAATGGTTGCACTGAAGGGTGGAAAATTGCTCCATTAGTCTTTGTTGCTTCCATGTATCCTGAGTCCTGGAAAGTGTTCCAAGACTGACTCAGAATTTCTGACATGACAATAACATCATCAAAATGGGCAGGCATGAAATCTGACCTTTCTTTTTACATATGTATAATATAGTTACCCTATCCATGTAATTCTGTGCTTGTGTCTTCTTCCATGAACCGCTTTCTTCAAAAATCCAGCCTGCATGCTATGCAGGGATAGATTTGTTTTAGTTCCATGCTCAAAGGGATTTAAATATATTATCTGCAAATAAGCAAACTCAGTGGCTATAATCTTTTAGGCAGCTTGTCCCAGGAGGTACAGATTAATAGACAGACCTTATCTCTTTGCAGGACTGGTAAAAAAAAGATTGCCATGGATCTTTTAAGAGATAGGTACACTATCACAACAAATTTTGTCTATGTATTACTTTGTCTGCTAGTGTGTCTTCTTGTCAGTTGGATTGAATACTCTGTTGAGCAGTCTGATTTCTTATCATGTGTCCACTACATAAAACCTTTGTGAGAGCCTAAAATGGCTCTAACACCAAGTGGGGCAAAGACAGTTTTTAACAAAACTGTTGCCAATACACTGGTGGATGAAAAAGCAGTTGGTTGACAAATAAAAGCAGAGTAAAATAAAGAAGTAACATGGGCAGTGATAAAACACTTAATTCCGTTTTGCAAAACCCCAATTGTATTTTCAATTTTGCTACTTCTCCTTTTCCCATTTTTATACTTCAAGTTGTTTGGGGCTAGAATATGATCCTGTTTTAGTGCATATTATGTCTTGGTATCATCTGGGGCCTCTGGGCAATAGCATGACTCAGGTGAATAATAACACACAACCAAGCCAACCTCAGCAAGCAGCAGTGAATCACAAAGGCAATGGGCAAATGAAGCTGCTGACCTGAAATGCAATCACGGCCTGCTGGACATGTTCTGATTTTGCAATTCTACAGTTCCATTACTAAATACATAAATAAATACATATTGTACAATCACAGATTCAATTAGGTTGGAAAAGACCTCTGAGATTAGGTCCAACCCGCGACCAAACACCACCCTTGTCACCTAGACCATGGAACCGAGTTTCCTTGAACACATCCAGGGATGGGGACTCCACCGCCTGCCTGGGCAGCCCATCCCAGTGTCCAATCACCCTTCCTGTGAGGAAATTCCTTCTGATGGCTGGCCTGAATCCTCCCCTGGAGCAGCCTGAGACTAAGGCACAGCTTGAGAGGGCAGTATATAGGTACAGAGAGACTGTGGTATAATCCCTCTCTCTCTCTCTCTATATATATATATATGTATGTATGTATGTATGTGTATAAAACACACATCTATATGAAAAAAAAAAAGTATTCCATCCTCCTGCGCAACTTTCAGGGTAAGGATGCAGTGACAGCCCCACGACGGCTGCGTTTGTTTCCCAACTCCCTGGCCGGAGGTGTTAGCCCAGCGCCGCGCCCTACAAACAAGGTGCCGGGATGCGGTACCGGGATGCAGTTCCCGGGATGCGATTCCCGGGATGCGGTGCCGGGATGCGGTGCCGGGATGCAGTTCCCGGGATGCGGTACCGGGATGCGGTGCCGGGATGCGGTACCGGGATGCAGTGCCGGGATACAGTTCCCGGGATGTGGTACCGGGATGCGGGTCCCGGGATGCGGTCCCGGGATGCCGCTCGGTGCTTCCCAGGGCCGCTCCTGCTCCCGCCGCGCNACGGGCAGGGCGCTCCGGGCGGGGGGCGGCGGGACCCGACCCGGGGCCGAGCCGGGAAGCGCTGCCCGCAGCCCCTGCCCACAGCCCGGGCCAAGGCGCGCCCTGCCCGCCCTGCCCTCCGCCCCGGCTGTCCCCGCCGGCCTGGGCCGTCCGAAGTGTAACTGCACTGCCGGACGTGAACTGCGTTTCTCCGCTTCTTGTTACGGGGTTACTGAGTGCATGTAGCTGGCATGGGTGACTTTAGATGGGGCAGGGCGGTATGCCGTTTCAACCTGTGCGTTTCCATCCGGCAGAATGATGTCATAGATACACCTGTGCACTTCGTACGTGCGCGTCATCCGGTCACCTCCCGCTCTCCCCCCGGCCCAAATTCCACTGTTGTTACGAGAAGGAGTTTGTTAGCCACATCCCATAGTGGTATATGGTATTATTCAGGATACTGTCAATAGTCTTACAGAACCTAGTCTGTGGAATCATAGAATATCCCGAGTTGAGGGACCCGCAAGAATCATTGAAGTACAGGCTGAGGTTTTTTTTTTGGGGGGGGGGGGGGGTGTTGTGTGGTTTTTTTGGTTGGTTGATTGGGGTTTTGTTCTGTTTTCTTTGGTTGGTTGGTTTGGGGTTTTTATACTTTTCAATAGCATTTCCCGGGACAATTTTGCGTTTCAAAATACAAAATGTAAAGCCTTACCTACATTTTAAGAACGTGCAGCTATTCATTAATTGTAATGAAAAGTCCTAAGTCTCAAAATGCCTTCACTTTGTGTCATGAAAGTGTGGGCATGTCAGTCATTCTGTAGATACCTAGCCAGTTTTTGTATGCATACTAGGCAGCGAGAGCCAGCCAGGGTTGTGCCTTCTCTCCCAGCCCCTGCTATGGTTCCCTTGCATCCCAGAATACGCAGGAATGTACATAATTCTGCCATCTCTTAAAAAAATCAAGTAATGTCTCTTTACTTGAGTGGTGTAAAGGAATGATCAGCGAGGTGCTCCATAAAATAGTATTATATAATAGAATATTGAACGGATAGGCTAAAGTTTAAAAGTTTCTAAATGAGCTCAGGATGTCAGGAACTTTGACTGCAATGCTGTATTATCTGGTTTATTCTTAATTGCAGCAGAAGTAACTAGATAGTGCTGAACGGCTGTCATCAACAGTTACAATATTGATTTTTAAGCTTGTAGCCTAGGCTTTCAGTCAAACATACCGAAATATTTGGGGGTTTCAGTGGCCTGTAAAAACAGAGGTGGTGTTTGTACTTTATCTTATTCTTGGCAATTAATGTTTTGGTTTGTTACAAAATGAAATGTAGTTTTTTGTTATTGTTTACTTGAAAGACATTCACATAAAATGTTTCAGTTTCTCAGCATGGAGAATCTTTTCTCTTTTCCCACTACTTCCAGCATTTCCTTCCATTAGTGTAAAGTCTTGATCGATTATGGGGAAATTTGAACTGCACTTATTACACTTGTCGCCTCCTTATGTGTCTTGAGGCCCTGAGCAGCCCTTTTTTCGACTGCATGCTTTATGACTTGGTCTATGCGCCAGACAACTTGGAATCTGGAGCAGATAAAGCTGAAAGAATTTTGTTCAAAGCCACATTGAGAACCTCTGTCAAAGCTGGAGGTTAAATGAGTTGCATTTGTTTCTCTCTTCCTGGAAGATGCTCACATGGCTAATACGCTAGATCACAATTTTCTGTTTTTCCAGTCTTCCATATTAAGTGTAGGATCACAGCATACAGGAAAACAGTTTCTTACAGTCTGTGTGATCACAGAATCTCTGGGCTTAAGTTACAGTTTCTGAAAAATAAGGTGTTGTATTGTTGGGGTTTTTGTAAAATACTTTATATATAAGCCAAAGCTAACTTTTAATCATTGTTTATATCATGAACTACCAGTATGTTCTATGTAACTGAAAAGTGATGAAGGGACACTTTCTGGTGTGAGATTCAGTGCTGTATGTTACAGATCCCCATAGTGAAAAAGCTCTCAGGATTATACAAAACAGTGGGTGGTATGTTTGTGATCAAATTCAAGTCTAAGGTGCTATTGTTAGCTGTCTTCATCCCTTACTGGGCACACTCTGAGAACACAGCATAGTATCCCAATGATTTTTGTATCTGGCAGTGCTGATCAGGAGTACTTTCTCTATGAACCTTTGAGTTACAGTTTAAGGTTCTACAGTAACACAAAAATGTCATCTCTGGAAATATCTCACTGTTATATAGGTAAGTAGAGGGGTTTTTTTTAATTGTGCATGCAATTACCAATTAAAGCATAGTAAAACTGTTGCTTTTGCAAAAATGTTTCACTTAAAAATGAGTTTAATCTGCGTAGCTTCTTTCATCTTGTTTGTTAAATTAGAGTTTGTGTTTCAGTTTAGGCAAGCAGACTGATTTAATATGAAAATATCATGCTAAGTCAAGGCAGGTTGTCTTTGTGCTTAAGGGCGAAGCTTAAGCACACTTTTGGGGGATTTTTTTAAACCTTGTATTTATATTTGAAGGGAATTTTCAAGCAAAAACTGCTAGCTTCCTCTTCCTAGTTAAATATTTCCCTTTTATTGATTTGTTTCAGCTTTACACTAATGTAATTTGACATTAGCTGTCAGAAGTTGTCCTGAGTCACTCATTTTCCCAAAACTAAGGGACACTTCCTCATTGCTTCTGTATGCACTGAGTGAACCCATAAGATTTCCCATAAGAGTTTTAGCCAAGGAACTGGCCCATTTCTTTATCCAAAGTGCTTAAATTCAATACCAGAAATGTATATATGTGCAGTAATAATAGAAAAATGCTTGTTGTACCAGGTGACATCGTTGTGATGGTCTGTGTGGCTGAAACCAGCACATGCTAAGCTGGTCTTGGGTGGTGTCTGTAGGTTTACTTGTCTTTTTTTAGACTGCATAACTGTCTCCTCAGGAAATGTACTTCTGAATTGATGGTTGCTGAAAGGCATTTTAAAGGAAATGTGTAAAGGATTCTTTGCAAAATCCTTTCAAATAAGTGCTTCCAATAAGGAATTGTAGCTGAGATTCTGTTCGAAATGGGAATAATTGACTCTCACTTGGCTAACAATAGAATTTAATCTGTAATGTGAACTGAAATACAATGATTTAAAGAAAAAAAAATTACTTAGTGGTGGCTTTAAGGCATTCATTCCCCAAATGAAAAAGCGTGCCTGTAAAGGCAAAGAGGAAAACTGTGAGGCCACTTTACAGGTTTGTCATGTCCTGTATAGACAGTGCATACACACTGTTGTGTGCTGGGGGTGAACAGATCCTTCTGACAGATGTGGTCTCTGTGGTCATTACAGCTCAACAACACAGGTGGATTGGATTTGGTGAAAGAGTAAGCATATGCCACTTTGCTCAGCTGTATCTAATTTTTCTATTCCTGACATCTCACATAAGTACCTTTGCATGGAAATTCTATAATACTAGGATTTTTGCCCAATTTGTTAATAATACAGCCCAGTCTTATGCAAATTAAATTTAGTAATGTTTTATTTTGGTATATGTGCATCAGTTCAACAATATAGAGAATCCAACAAGTGAAAAAAAAAGGTTTCTTGTTTATATACACTATATTTAGAACTCTTTTGATATTCTATATATGTATTTCTCAGAATAAGTATTATTTCTGTTATTTCTGGTCAATCTGAAGATATGTTTTAGTGCCAAATCTTAATATTCATGTATCCATTCTAAATGTAACGGAATGATTTACCACTAATAGATCAGGATGTATTTCATGAGTGCACACACGGCTATGTTCTTTTGCTTCAGTTTCTAAAACCTAGAAGGTTGCAATAAAATATAAACACACCTGACTTATATTGGTGCCTGGAAAGAAACCTTGTTAAATCAAGAAAACAGATAAGGGATTGCTCATTAGGGCAATGTTTAGTACTTTCTAGAAACATACAGGAAAAGCTTCATCTGATTTTTCAATTCATGCAGAAATGAGATTGATGGAATTTCTGTTCAGAGACACTGGTGTATGTGTCTGGAAGTAGGTTCAGCCAAGGATGATGTGGCTGTAGAAGAGTCTGTATTGCTGGAAACACATCCATCCAAGTGTGGCGGGTGCTGCTGTGGGACATGCCCGTACAGATTCCAAAGGGCTGCACTCTTCAATTAGCCAGCTACTTTTTTCAGTACTTTGAAAGAAGTCAAAGTCTTCACTTGCATAAGAACATTTTGTGTTCATGTAAGCTAAGTTTTTGATTGAACTGATAATTTTAACAGTAGGACTCAATTTATCAAGTCTTAAAATATTCTTTGTCCTCACTGATGTTCCTTTGTAAACAGAAGAAGGTAACTGGAAAAAAAAGAAAATACTCAAATTAATATAAGGACAGATACCATAACACTGAAATCAGATTATTCATGGTAGATAATATAGATATGACTGTTGACACATTATGAGATGACCAGCTCCAAATAAACTGCGGATTTCCTTTCTGGCTATCTTTTTTCCTTTCCTGGTGATAAAAAACTACTTAAGTTGCACTGAAAAATACTTTGATTTTTAATGGCTCCTGATTTCACCTGACAGGAGACCTTGAAGGCATGGAATCTGCCATCTTGTATCATAGGTGGAAAACAAATAATCTGATTTCATTCTTTTTTAACCACCAGTTTAGTGAACAGTACATTGCTTTTGTATCACTAGTATTTCTCTAACGTCTATTAACTACTTGGATTCTTGTCCCATGCAATTATCACTTGCTTTTTCATTCTTTCCCCTTTTTTTTTTTAAGCTGGGAATTGCAGGTAAAAATAAGTAACACTGCCTATTAGTATTTTTCAATGTTACTGAGCAGAGTTTCTTTTTTAGTTGCATGCAATTTGCTAAACTGGAAAATTTCTTTCCACGTTATATTTTAGCTTCCTTCAGCTTTTATATGGAACACTTTAGCAAGTACATTCACTTTTTTTAATAGGAAGTGACACTTGGTATGTTTCCATTCCACTATAGGAAAAACTCTAGCTGTCTCCCCTTAGAACAATTCTTTAATCCCTTTCAGAAGGGGTCTGAGGCAGATGGTCTTCTGTTACTCATATCTGTTCATTTTATTTTAGTAAAGTTATTAACCTTTGAATTGTGTTTAAAAGTGCATATCAAGAATGGATAGACTCTTTCACTTAAAACTATCAGAGATGTTATATTGAACGTGTTTTAGCACAATCTGAAATGAGCAGAGCCTTGTTTCCAGTTTCACTAAGCAGATCCTTCTTATCAGGGCTAGGATCAAGAACTTGCATGCAGGAAAGTGTTTTTAATTTCTATAGGATAATTGGAAACCTCTCCACTGTGTCTGTACTCTATAGGCAAAATATAAACACATGAAAAATGCATGAAAATAAAAACATGTGGTGGAATTTTGGAATCGGAGTTGAGAAAGGACCTTTTGCAATATCAAGATGGGGGTGCAGGACTGAGAACTGTCACACCCTATCCTGGCATTGGGTATTGCGGTGCGTAAGTCTTGGTTGATAATAAGTAAAATTATGTGGGGCGGGATGGGGTGAAGGAGACAGTTGGAATGCTAACAAAAGTTGTCCTGTACTTGCCCTGTCTATTAGGATATGTTAATTAGAGAAGGATTTGGTCCATTCACTTGTCTTGGCATATTTTTTCTGATCTGTCACTGAATTGGGATTTTGTGCTGATAGAAGCTTGTATCTTTAGGATTTCTGCTTCCTTCCTTCCAGAACTTAGAATGACATGCGCTGATGAAAGTCCTGTGTCGGGAAATGACCTGTAGCTGTTTTCTGGCCACACTTATTCTGCCATTCCTATACAGTACACTCAAGTCATGGAAATGTAGTTTTCACAGGCAATCAGACATCTTTTTTAACGACCATCTGATTTGCAACTACAAATGTAGCTTATTGAAACAATGTTTTGAATATGCAAAGAGGTAGAAAAGGAGGGAAAATCTGAAAAATCAAGGTCTCTAACTGTGCTAAAACCTGCTGTATTTTTAATTCCTAATCTGGCCTGAATTGTCCATTGCATAGTTGAAAAAAACCCCCTGCCTCTCCAAGGTGGTGTAAAACTGAATGAAATGCAATCAAATATATTATGAAGGTTGCTATAGAAAAGTATATTTTAAAAATAATAATGTATTTCCCTTCAGGGATTTTGACTAATGGGCAACAGGATAAAATATGTAGACTCACAAAGAGCAGATCAAAAAAAGACCATGGGATGGTGAATGATCCTTGTCAGCAGCATTAACTTTCATGAGGCTAGTGAAAAAACTCCTATGTGCTTTCTGAGACTAAACCATAGTAAAATCTATCTACACCAACAAGTTTCATTAAGGCTGCATGGAAAACATTGCTTTTAAGATTTCCAAATTTGAGGTACTTGCTTTTCAAAACTGAAGCTAATTTTCTTGTGCAAATTGTAAGTAAATAACATAGTGCTTAAACTTACTCGGCAGAAATTATATTTTACTTACCTTATTAATATTGAGAAATAAAAGAGAGACTAATTAAATGTGCAAAGCTTATTACCTGCCTAAATCTTACCTTACTGCAGTGACCACATTTTTCTCTGTGTTCTAGAAAGTCTATTTTCTAAGACACATTTTGAAGCTTTGATGAAAATAATGTCAGTCTGTAATACTGAAAAATATGGAAATTTAATAGATATCACCGAAAACTGTACATAAACCAGCATAAAGCTAAGTGAAAAGAGTTTGGAAAGAAGCACTGGCTTACAAATCTGGTTTCCATTTTGCTCGTAACTGTGTGTTTTAAACTGTATTTTATTGGAGTACACATAAGGGAATGATGAACATAGAGGGGAGATTTGAGTGTGTCTAGTAATTCTTAATATCCTGTGAAAATATTCGTCATGTCTGCTGACAAACCAAGTTTTTCCTGTGAAGAGTCTCATTAAATACAAACTTACTCAGTGTATGGTAAAGGGCCAGAGATGTAGCAGTTTATTGCAACCATACTGCAGACACAGCAATCCCAAGACTAAGTTTAGGAGTTTGTCATCAAGGCTCATTTAGCTTTGGCTGTAAGTATTGTTCATTAATTGTTTTGAAAACCTACAAGCCTTTTGGTTGCATCCAATAATGGGATTAATTGTCCTTGCATCAGAGTCTTAGAGGAGGGCAGAGTGGAGATAGCAATAGGATCCTAGATTATTTTTTTAGCTTGTAATTCAAGAGGCAGTCCTCTGCAGTGTTCTGAGCAGACACTCTGTAACCCTGTGGGAGGCTGATACATGGGTTTAGGGTAATGAGAATGTGCCTATGTTGAGGGAATAATTATGACCCTGGGAGAATGTCTCTCCCATTCAGGGACAGACTTGTTTTCTTAGACTACTACTCAGTTACTTCAGCTATCCATTATATTATTTACAGAAGTAATAACATTTCAGAATTCCTCAGATCAAAAACTAGTTCTTATTCTCAGTCATGGAGCTAGTTATTAAAAAAGCTTGTATGTATTGTCCACATGCTCAAATTACGCTGCTTTAATTTAAGAAAATTTCCATCAGAAAAAAAAATTATTTTGGTGTGCATTAGTTTTTTATGGCTAAGTATAAACTTGATACTAGGTCAATTGTCTCTTTACTATTATAATGCAGTTCCAAAAAGGGAAGAAAACAGCCCAGAAGTACCAGACCCTGAAATGTCATCAACTCTGTTGTGTCAAACATGACTGGCTACCGCAGTGACGCCATCAGTAGAGGGAGCAGCACATGGAATGGCAGCGAGCAGTCTTGAATTTGGTGTGCACAGGCTGAGCTAGGACTTTGAGTGCTCCTACCAGTGGTGGAAGTTGTAACAGTGGGTGGGTGAAAAGTCTCCAAGTGAACTATTGTAGACTTTGCTTAAGAATCATTAACTAAATCCCTGTTTTCGTGGGAGCTTCAGCTGAAGTCATGTGACATGATGTTAACCAAGATCATTACCTATCAGTGCAAACATATGGCAAAGTCTGCCCATGTTATTACTTATCTCGGAGCATGCGAGGGGGCTGTGACATTTCAAGCAAAGCCTATTGGTGAGGGAGTTTCTAAGTGAGCTTTCTTAAAGAAGCACTTCCTTTTTAATCGTAGTACTGCATGGGAAAGTATACCAAGCAGTTTTCTCTGAGACCAGAAGATTTACATGGTTATTTTGCTTCTGTGGAGAGAGAAGAAATGCTGCTACAACATTCTGTTATGGGTGTAATTTTTGCATTTACCTGTATTGTGGAAAGTTAGTTTCCTGGTTTCTGAGATGCATTTCTCAGAAAAGGATGTTTTTGAAGATGGCTCCAATAGAAGTGATGTTGCTGCCCATGAAAAGGTTCCTTCTGGAATCTTGGTGAGTTTGACAGATTTATGGCTAAGTATAGCTATATGATTTCCTGTAGCACAGTTAAAGTTATAAAAATTGAACACCTATATTTAGTAGTATATACAGTATAGTGGAAGACCTTACTCACGCATTCAACAGACTTACTTTGTTTCCCATTTTTGTTCTCTAAGTACTGCTCTGTGCAGTACTAGGAGCAATTCTAAACCCCCAGTTAAAATCTTTACTTAGGAGCAAAGAAGTTTTTGTTGAATAGACCTGATGCTTCTGTGGTCCTGTTTGACAGAGTCATTTTTCCCCCCAATCTTTTCTCAGTGCAAAACAGAAACAAGTAAAACACTTGCTAAAGATTTTCTCTGCTTAAGGAAAGCTTTTGGCTCAAAAATATATATTTATGCAAATATAGGCAAAATGAGATAAATTGAGGTAAACCACTGCTGTGCATGTTTTTATTTTGTTTTTCTACCTGATCTCTTGAAACAAATACAACTTCTTTGCTGTTTACATCATGTGGCATCAGACTATCTTTTAATCCTCTAAAAGTATTTCAAAATAAATGGCATGTATGAATATCTACTCTGTTGTAAGCTAAGATCTACATTTAAGTAACTTTCTTTTTTTTTTTTTTTTTGAGTGATAGTTAAAATTCATGCCCTCTAAAGCTGTGGCTTTGTAGAGCAGTCTGATAGCTTGCCTTTGAGTAACTTGCATTTTTCTTTTTCTGTTGTCGAACACGGGATTTGTAGTATTCATGTTCATATGGGTACACCTGTATAAAATGTGTTTACTTTAAGAACACAAAAAATGCAGTTTACCATTACTAAAGTGTTACTCCAAATACACAGAAAACACCAGTTTGTGGACACTTTTGATTGTATCTTGCCCTTGTATATGGATATTGCTGAATAACATCAAAAAATTGTTCAAGAAAACATGTTA